>JAVLUZ010000154.1:6888809-7263777 GCA_036768485.1 Mermis nigrescens | reverse complement strand
GTATATTATAGGTAGCGCTATCGCGCTACCTATGATATATATATATATATATATATATATATATATATATATATATATATATATATATATATATATATATGTACATATTTTAATTGACAAGTGAAAGAAAACAAGCGAAACATCACGAATGAAACGCAATCACAAAATATAAAACGCTCGTAACACAATACCGCAGCATATATCATAAAAGCCTGCTCGAAAAAAGGCACGTCAGTCAACTGCATGTAATACGCGAATAAGCGAAAAACGCATGCTTAAAAGTGACTCCAGCCGGTTGGTTATTCAGTTAATTTTTCGGAGTACTGCTCAACTCAACGAGCGATCAAAAAGTAATGCAGATATAAGAACAACTTTGTCAAACAATGCTAGGTTCCAGCAAATATTGCCGTATCAGTGTTCTGTGGATATACGGGCACCAGCCATATGTATATGGAGCGAGGGGGTCTAAACCGGAAAAAATCCCAGAAATTCAAATCAGGGTTTAGATTCTGGGAGGGGGTGTAAACCCCCAAATGCCTCCACGCCTATGTAAGGTTCTGTGCACCCGAACACCTGAATCACCATATAACAATCTTTATAGATTGTTCAGCCTTCGTTCTACATTGCTCTCTTGAAGCATATGACGACATCCTATGTTATAACATAGGCAAAGCTATCCTTATCAAAAAGGACTCTTAAGTGTTCAATTTCATGACGAAAAGTGTACGATAATATCTAAGCTACTCGCGAATTGCATATACCTACTGCTGCATTAAAAATGTAGCAAATGAAATACTCGTATATCTATTATAGTTCGCAAGAAAAGGCACTAAATTTGAAAACGGCCTAAACGCGCTTAACAAGTATGTACGAGCAGGCACAATGTAAAGATATAATTGCGCTCAGAAAGTAAAAACAGTGAATTGCGCAAGAGGCACTAGACGCATCAGAAAAAAGCTGACGAGTTGTAAAATTATTAGCGAATGCAACTTTTCAGCTATATACATACAAAAACAATGATAACCGATCTCGCGGGCAAGAAATGAGAATTTTCTTATTTGAACAGCTGCCAAGCAAATCTTAATTAATACGTTTTCTAAATTGACTAGTTTTCATGAAACATTTAACGTTTTAAAGGAGTACATACATAATACGTTTATGGAACGCATAACAGAAAATCAGCATGTATTAAGTACATACACAAATGCCATTAACTCATGCTCAATTATAATTAAATATCAGCTTCTAGGCTCAAACGAGAGTATAAGAGAGATGAATAGCATTCTGTAACCCTAAACTTTTCAATATATTGCAGGAAACCGAAAACCACATAAGTATGCACAATAAATGTGAGAATTATAAGC
Organism: Mermis nigrescens; assembly: GCA_036768485.1. NCBI lineage: Eukaryota > Metazoa > Nematoda > Enoplea > Mermithida > Mermithidae > Mermis > Mermis nigrescens. The sequence continues at coordinate 7,262,413 of JAVLUZ010000154.1, read as the reverse complement.
TTCAGTAATCTGACCGAAGAAAATAAAAGCATATATACGTGAGCAAGGTAGAGACGGCCAGAGGGGTAGAAATCCAAGAATCGTCATATAATAAATTGTGATCATTGTTTTTCGTAAAGTTACTTCGTACACGCACAATGATGGTTCCCCAAATGTCAATATAAATGGTACAGCAGCACGCTAGGTACAGTACACTGGGTTTCTTGACGTTTATTAGTGAAGTTTAGCCAATTTATAAGTCTAACGATTAGATATACAAAAAATTATCGATACGGCGCAAGCGCCGATAAATTTAGATATTTGTAGCCTTTTCAGGTAGAATTTTCTACCCTTTTTCGTAATAATCTCAAAAATTGCCTTGCTGCCCCTTTCGTTTTCTCAAAATTGCCCGACAGTACCTGATTTTTTCAAAACCTAAGGTAATGTAATACCCCCTCGCCCATGTGTGGATAAGAGGCAGCATGTGCAATCTGCTCGAGTATAAAAAAAGAAAAGCACTGTAAAATAAAATGTGGCCCGAAGTGATCATTGAGACGAATATGTCCATCTAAAGATAAATTGGATTATCATACGTCGCCACTTCGACCCTAACTTTTCCTGTTAGCGATGCGTTATCCGATCCACTGTTCTTTTTTCTGTCCTTTAACGCCAACTGTTCGCATTTTACATCGTTGTTGACCGGACAGCTGAGCATAGCACGACCCAAAAACGAATCCTTCAGAATATTGGAGGCGAAAACCTTGAAAAGTAAAAGTAAAAAGTTAAAGACAGTATAATCAGCGTGCGAAATCGAACATATTTTTACACCCACTTAATACATAGTTTCCCAAGGTCGACAGTTCAGGGAAGGGGTAAATTCCAAAAATTCGGGACCATTAAATTTGAAGTTCGAGCCTTTTTTTGCAGATCAAATACGAAAAACGATTAAAAAAATTAACATGAAACGGTTTCATGTGGAAAACTGCACTTTTTAGTATTTTTTATCTAATTCTTACTCGTTTCGTAACTTTTATCAGTAAAAAATATAAAAATTCATCCAAAATTTTGATTTTTCACATTATTTTTCTTCAGTCGAGGCATTTTTGGACTTACAATTTTTCCGAAGCGCACAAAAGTTTTCTACATTTTTCTATTTTTAGTCCCCAAAAATCATGTGGAAATGTTCGACAGTTTAAAATCGTCTGACAATGACTCGAGTCTTGGACCCTGAGGTGGGAGTTGTTAGTGTTGTAGCAGCGCTCGATCATTGATCAGTCGAATCCAGCCCCAGGAAGCATGCTACTTCCACTGGATGTTTCCATAGGTCGATTGCACGAAGATTGGTCGGTTTTGTAGGGCAGTGGAAAAGATGGTGGACGTCATGTGGCCCATTTCCACAGTCCGGGCATAGATTGTCAATGGTTGGGTCGAGGCGTGTCAGATAGGTGTTTAGCATTCGACACCATCCTGAGCGAAGTTGAGCTAACACGGTCCTTGTGGCACGTGGAAGCCGAAGTTCGGCCGATGTTACAGGAGGTGGGTAGCCGCCCAGCACAAGGTTTGGTCTGTAGCCTGCGATTCCGTCTGCAACTGCCTTGCTGTGTTTATCTTTGAGGGCTCCTTTGTAGTTTGCGTTATCAGCTTTGAGTCGCTCAGTGTATGGGTCTATGTCAGGTTGGTAGTGTGAAATATCTTTGCGGATATTTCTTGGTGTACGGGCTTGTGTGATCAGGTTGTGGTTCGGGTGGTTGGTCAAATTGCATGACAGTAGATACTGTCTTGACAAGATTTCGTTGTGTTGCTTAATGGGCAGCAATTTAGTTTCAGTTTGCAGATGATCTGCATGGGTAATCAGATGGCAGCCAGTGATAGTTCTCATAGCTGCATTTTGTGTTGTTTGTAGGGTAGTCCAGTGGGTTGGACGGAGTTGAGGTGTCCAGATTGGGGCGGCATAGTTAGCGACAGAACGACAAACAGCTTTGTACGTTGTCAGTAGTGTTTCTTTGTCTTTGCCCCATGTACTACCCGCTAGTGACTTCAGTACATTATTGCGTGTACGGAGGCGGTTGCAAATGTAGTTTGCATGTGTTGAGAAAGTGAGCATGTTGTCAAACACAACACCCAACAGTTTGGGATTCTTCACTGTTGGAATGCGATGTCCTGCAACTTGCACATCAAGTTCATTTTTGATTTCTGCCGACCATGTGGTGAAAAGTGTAGCTGTTGATTTTTCGGTCGAGAGATTCATGTTTCGGCTAGTGAAAAACTCGTGTAGGACTTTAAGGTAGTCGTTGACTTTGATGCAGAGTTCAGCAACATTGGGACCAGTTGCAAGAACTGTGCAATCATCGGCATATGTTACAATGTTGATGCCGTTTGCTGGCGGTGGGATTTTCGATAGGTAGTGATTGAACAGTGTTGGTGACAGCACACCACCTTGTGGGACGCCTTGTTTGACTTTTCGGGAGTTCGACTTTTCGTTTCTAAATTCAACGAATGACTGTCGGCCATGTAGGTAGTTGGATAGCCAGCGTTTTATCGTGTTGGGTAGTGTAGAGATGAGAATGTCTTGCAGTAGAGTTGCATGGCTAACCGTGTCAAAGGCCTTTGACAGGTCAAGAGCAACAGCAATAGTACGATGGGCTGGTTTTCGTTGGTTAAGGCCATTTTTTATTTGGTTTGTGATGGCATGAAGTGCAGTTGTGGTGCTGTGCAGTTTCCGAAAACCATGTTGGTGTGGCATTGTCGGCAGATGTTCATTGAGCAATGGGAGAATGAGGTGGGGGTAATACCCTCCCCCATCGGAATGTGTATGATCCACTTCATCTTATTTCATCGATTTGTCAACCATTTCTTTTCTACAAGTTTGACTGGAAACAACTATAAAGCTAATATGCCTCAACACTAAAGGAAATCATAAACTCCTATAAAGCAAAAATATATAATTGCAGCGCTCATAAAAATAATAAAAACCTCTTTTGCATCATCACACACACGGTCCACTATGGGAATATGTAGGCCCTAGGCTTTCACTGGACGGAATAACCCCAAAAATCAATAATTGAAACAAATTTTCGATCCAATTTTGATTAAAAAATTAAAGTCTGATTAAGATTCGTCTGAAACAGATTATGAATATACATTATAGTTATATATACATGCAACGGCAGAATGCACATACAAGTGAAAAGCCAAAAGATCAAAAGTTTTGAAGGACATAAATAATATTGTATGGAACAAAATTGGCTGGATTCCTGCGAATACCATTTTGTCTGAAGTTCTGTTTTGAATTTATGAAGTAAGTAAGTGCATAGATCTGAATAAAAAACGTCGAAAAACGATATTCTCCATCGCATAAACTTTCGACACTTCACTAACTTTGAATTAGTGATCGACCGGGGCGACATTTTTGGCCGGGGCCGGGGCGGTACTGGGGCTGAAAAAATCCCCGGCCCCGGCCGGGCCGGGGCTGGCCGGGGTCAGACAAGGAAGATATTATTGCATGACTTACACTTGAGATGGGCATAGGAAAAGAAATAATGAGCGACTGCTCCGTTCAGTAGTAAATCACAAGCGCAAAGTTAGGTGCGCCTTTTCATATCAAGTTTCATTACTATTCGTGTCACAAGAAACAAATTTAGTCCAGTGTTTCATTGTCTGAATCATCAATAAAGTCTATGTCGCTGCTATTAGCACACTCTATATCATTTGAATCTTCGCTACTGCTACTCCTGCTGTAGCTATTGGATGCAATAGGTATTAAATGTAATAAATGAGACATCGCACATTCCCATAAGGGGGGAGGGGTATTACCCCCTCAGGGTCCAAGACACAAGTCACTGTCAGACGATTTTTGGTGAAAACCTTTTGAATTTTTGAACTTAATTTTTTAGTGTGGCAAAAGTGTACCTAACTATAAGAATTTCACGAAGTGGTAGATTATTTTAGAATGTGAGCTAGAGTAAATAGATAAACTATCACTATGAAACATGCATGTAATCGCTTAAAATTTTATGAGGGTCCCTCAATATACATTTAACGGCTGGAAATCTAGGGTAGGGGTCCCTCGCCATTTTTAGAAGGAGGGGTTAGCGACTAGATCAAAATGGTAAAAACACATAAAAATAGCCAAAAAAGTGCAGGTTTTCGCCAAAAAAATGGGGAGGGTGGTCAAATATTTTCTGACTTTCAAGGAAGTTCTGGGCTTCAAAGTAGAGCTGTGCCGGGGCCAGGCCCCGGCTCCGGCCCCGGGCCGGGGCCAGGCTGGCCCCGGCACCGGGGCCGGGGCCAATGTTAGAGTTGATTATAATGTAGAAAATTGATAATGTTCTGGGTAGATTTACCTTCAAACTCAATTTCAAGCAAAACCACAGATCTTGCTAATTCAAATCTTTATTTCACTATGTCAGATTAGTGCGAATTTCTAGTTAATAATCAAAATTGACATATTTTAAATTGTAATTCATATAGACGAGCATTTCCAGCTTGCTTGGTAGCAGACAGCTACGTCTATCAGAACAAATATAATAATAAGCCTAAAAAAGTGCAAAGTAAAGCACATTGAAAAACGCATCCAAGTCAGAGGAGTTAAATCCATACATGGGCAGCTCAAAAAGTCTAGAAGTCCACAATTTTTCAAAGTTAAAAAGTGCCTGATAATATATGGTAGAGCGAAAAAACACCGTTTTCTCGCGTTTCTCAATGAGAGCTATCCATAAGCATCAAAAACCGCAGAAAAACAGAAAAAATTCTGAAAAATCAATTTCTGGGGGGTCTAGCGGATTTCTGGGGGAGAATGTGAATTCTGGGGGTCTAGATCCCCCGATGCCCATGTTCTGTTATATCCTGTAATCAGTGATCGGACCGATGGTACTTTTGGACCTCGGCCTCGGCCGAGGCCGAGGCGCCTTAAAACCCTTGCCTCGGCCGAGGCCGAGGCCGAGGCCGAGGCCGAGGGTAATGCCGAGGGTCAAGCTTATATACCTATACCCATAAATAGTGCTCTTAGAAAATTTTGTATGCACATGAGCTAGAGAATAATCGTAATATTGAACATCTTATCGAATGTCATTTTCAATAATAGTAGATTAAATGTGTGAAGGATTTATTGAATAAAGTCAGCAGAATGAAAGCATACTTAATTTAACAAGTTGCCGTTGAAGACTTGGAAAAGTTAATAAAAAATATGGCTGAACAAGCACTTAAAAACTTTTATTACTATACATAAATAAGAAAACAGTGTCAAAGAAATAAACGAACAAACGAAATAAGCTAAGTAAAGACAGAACTGTAGCCATTATTGTGCTCGCTTTTGCAGTAATGCATGTTTAAACACGCTTTTTCGGTCATCCAATTCTGGTGTGGCAGGTAATATGACGGAAACTGCACTGTACTTTCCGATCATAGTTTCCCACGGTCCAGAGTTGAGGGAAGGGTGAAATCCCAAAATGGGGGACCAGTAAATTAAGTAGTGTCTTTGTATGAGCGAACAAATTTTTGTAGATATTTTAAATAAATATATTTTTAAACATACACATTTTTACATACTGCCAGTGTGTGACCTGCAACCGGCATGCAGTCCTAAACAGTGTTTTTTTGTGCAAGATACCTTTTTACATGTACAAAAATGGTATCCAAAAGTCTTTGAACATTTTGTACATGCAAATTGTTGTGTACTATTATAGTATGGTACAGTAGCGGTTTAGTGTGGTAAAACAGGGGTTTTCGTCCTTCGGTAGCTTATCTTAGCTACTTCCTGGGTCTCTGAATATTTGACATTTTTTCCATTCTAAATGCAAATTCTACTATTTTAAAGATATATAGGACAGACAATTACTGATGCGCCAAAAATTTTCGGGAATTTTACACCTTTTACAGTTTTTGTCTCTCCAAAAATCTTTGTGCATGTACAAAGATAGTCCTTTAAAGTCTCTGTACATTATGAAAAATCTTTGCCGAATACAAAAAACCGTGGTCCTAAATGTGATAATTCGGCCTGGATATAGTTCATAAGATTATTTGGCGCGAAGCGCCGAAATTCTAATGAGCTTTTGATGAAATTTACACATAAAACTTGAGTGAGAAAGCTAAAACAACTTGTACTACAAAGTCAGAAATATTACAGATATTGTAATATGCCAATTAAATCTTGTAATAAGCACTACTGTGCTTAGAAATCCAATGCAACATCAGGATAAATTAGTCAATTTTATCTTTGAACGGCAAAATGTGCTGAGTTATTAAATAGTACTTGTTTTGCATAAAATTTTTAAAGACAGTATAAATGGATACAAAAGATATTTAAATCTGCATAAAGATGCCTAGATTACACAAAAATTGACTTTTGAGTGTTTAATGCCTTTGCTTCAATCTAAATACAGTATATTAGCGATATTTTGCGCGAAGCGCCGAAAATTTTTTGAAATTTCGTAAAAAATTTTGAAAAACGATATAATTAATATCACTTTGTCCAAGAAAGTATTTTAACATTGTATAAAAATGGCTCCAAAAAATGCACGAGCCGAAATTGATTTTTGGCAAAACCTGCATTTATTGGCCATATTTAGGTGCGTTTTTGCGATTTTCGGCCGAAAATTCGTAATCATGTACGCCCTCTCCTATAAAAATGGCCGAAAACCATACGTGTAACAGGAATGGCTTTGGGGAATTCCCCACCCACCCAGGGTTGGACGTCCTCCCCTAACCCTTCCCTCCAACGTCAGAAAATTTTGACCCACCCTACCCATTTTTGGCGAAAATTTGCGGAGTCGCTAATCCCCCACCCGAAATTTCTAGCCGTTACATGTATGCCGAGGAGCCCCTCCCGAAAATTTTGAGCTGTTACATGCATGTTTTATAGTGACAGTTTGTCTATTTACTCTTGCTTACATTCAAAAATACTGTATCACTTCGGGAAATTCTAATAGTTAGCTGCACTTTTGCCATAGTAAAAATTAGGTTCAAAAGTATTCAAAAGGTTTTCACCAAAAATCGTCTGACAGTGACTTGAGTCTTGCACCCTGAGAGGGGGTAATAAACCTCCTCACCCCTCCCTTCGGGAATGTGTGTTTCCGATCCATGTAGCAAGCATGAGAATTAAAACTTAGTCATCACATGAATAATAAATTGGCACTTTGCTGTATGTAACTTTGTGTAACTGGGTACGCGACTAAAACCACAAGAAAAGTCTATAGGTAAAAAAATAGTCTTTGTACTGCAGATGCATTCCAAATAGTTAATATTCAACGGACATATTAAACTTATTCAAATTTGATTTTAACCCTCGGCGCCTCGGCACTTTTCAGCTTCGCCCTCGGCGCCGAGGCCGAGGCTCCAAAAAACGCCGAGGCTTGCCGAGGCCGAGGCCTCGGTCCGATCACTGCCTGTAATCCCAACAAATATTAGGTCTAGATCCCCCGATGCCCATGTTCTGTTATATCCTGTAATCCCAACAAATATTAACGCTTGACGTGCATATCTACAAGCAAGAATATATGCATAGGTACATGTAAGGGGTAGGGCAGGGTCGTACTATGAGCATGGTAAAGCACGCTATTATTGTCCCCGGCCAGGCCCCGGCCCCGGCACCGGGGCCTAGGCCCCGGCCCCGGCAAAAAAAGGCGGCCCCGGCACAGCTCTACTTCAAAGCATGGATGAGGGATGGCCAAAGCCCCCTGTCATATGTATATTTCTCGGCCATTTTCAGGGGAAGGGGGTAAGCGGCTCCATTTTTGCAGCCGCTTACCTCCCTGAAAATCTTTAAAAAGGTAGAATTTGCAATAAGGAATTCTACACCTTTTTACAGTTTTTGTTCTTCAAAAATCTTTGTACATGTACAAAGACGGTCCTGAAACGTCTTTGTACATCAGCGAAAATCTTCGCCGAATAATAAAAAGACCGTACTTCTAAATGTGATAATTCGGCCTGAATCTAGTCGATAATATTAGTTCGGCGCGAAGTGCCGAAATTTTTATGAGCTTTTGATGGAATTCACTAGGGATGGACCGGGTCCACGGACCCGGACTTGGCACTACCCGATGATTTTCTTGGACCCGGACCCGAATTTTTGAGATTGAAGACCCGGACCCGAAATTTTTAAAATAGAAGACCCGGACCCGATCTTTCTAATTATTTCGGACCCGAGTCAAATAGAATTTGACTTAGCAACAGTCTTTTGCCAATAATGAAAAATAATTGCCATTTCAAAAATTTTATTTGCCACTTCGAATAACACTCACATCAACTTTCTGAGTTATACTTTCGTTTTAAATTTCTTTGAAATTGTACTTAATGAAAAGCAATTTCTCTGCCGTCTTTCCATGCAAACGACGTCTGTTCGGCTGGTATATAAGTCCGGCTCCGCTAAACAGCTGTTCCGAAGGAACACTTGTTGCTGGCGATGAGAGAAACTTGCGTACAGCAGAGACCGGGTAATTTTGGTAATGTCTATAAACTAATTAAATTTTATCTTTTTTATTTGAAAATTAATTATGCACGGTCAAACTGATTAAAATGCTGAAACAAAACAATGCAGTGTAATTGTCAAGCATTGAAGTAACTGCTTGCCGTAATATGACATTGGGTAAAAAATGGCACATGGCCAATCACAAGTTTTCGTGAGTTAAAAGATTTACTCCTATTTCAATAACATCAAGCGAATCGTACAACAGTAAATAAAGCACTTTGAATGCACACAACCAATAAAAAATTATACAAATCGCACACTACGTTCTTTTGCTTTAACTCTTCTGTAGTTGTCCTCAGTGGCGGATCTAGGATTTTTCTAAGGGGGGGGGGGCGGAACCCTGACTTAAGCGGAAAAATTAGCCGTTTTAACCCGAAAATTGCTAAAAATCGCTCAAAAATGCTTAATTTTGCGCACTATTTTGGGTCTATGCGGGGGCGGCCGCCCCCCCGCCGCCCCTAAATCCGCCCCTGGTTGTCCTCGTCTTATCCGCGCATTTTGCTCACGTATTCTATCAGCTACAACTTGATCTAAATTATGTGTCTATTTAAATTGCCGAAAATTTTGTGTCAGTGCATTGTGGTTTTGGAAATGTGCACTTCTACAAGATGTGTTGGACCCGGACCCGGTCGGGTCTAGCACTGTGGACCCGGACCCGGAAAATTGGAAAGCTGCAGACCCGGACCCGGACCCGAAGTTTTAAAATGTTGAGATCCGGACCCGGACCCGAGAAAATCCAAAATTTTGGACCCGGTCCATCCCTAGAATTCACACATAAAACTCGACTGAGAAAGCTAAAACAACTTGTACTACGAAATCAGAAATATTACAAAAATTGTAATATGCGAATTAAATCTTGTAATAAGCAACACTGCGCTTAGAATGGAAAAGTGGAAAAATGTCAAATATTCAGAAACCCAAAAATTAGCCAAATACACCACTAAAGGTCGAAAAACTATGTTCTACCACACTGAAATCGTTACGGTACCATATTAAAGTATGCAAAAATTATCATGTACAAAACGGTGTTTTTTTGTATTCACCAAAGATTTTTCCCAATGTACAAAGACTTTTCAGGACTATCTTTGTAAATGTACAAAGATTTTTGGGAAGATAAAAACTGTAAAAAGGTGTAAAATTCCAAAAAATTTTCGGCGCTGCGCTCCGATATGAACAATTGTCTGTCCTACATATCTTTAAAATGGCAAAATTTGTATTTAGAATGAAAAAATGTCAAATTTTTAGGCGCCTCGAGCCCTTTTGAGACAATTTCAGTAATTTTTGGCGTTAGAAACCCAGAAATTAGCTAAAATATACAATCAAAAGTCAAAAGACTTTGTTTTACCACACTAAAATCGCCACTGTACTATATTATAGTAACCAAAGATTTGTGTGTACAAAATGTACAAAGACTTTTGGGGACCATCTTTGTACATGCACAAACGGACCGTGTACAAAAAAACACTGTGTACAAAATGTACAAAGACTTTTGGGTACCATCTTTGTTCATGTATATACAAAGGTACATTGTACAAAAACACTGTCACATACTGATAGTATGCGAAAATGTGTATGTTTAAAAATATATTTACATAATATAGCTACAAAAATTTGTTAGCTCATACAAAGACCTTTTCGGAGATCTTTGTACAAGCACAAGAAGCTCGTACAACAAAATAGAGTCGACTAATAATAGTCCACCACTCAATTTTCTGGTCCTCCAATTTGGGATTTCACCCCTCCCTCAACTCTGAACCTTAGGAAACTATTTGAGACATATTCAGTTTATCGGATCGGACGCAATTCTGCAGCGTAATTTACATTCGCCTATAATTAATCTCCATCCTGATAACTATTACACAAGAAACGCGTTTTAAAGCACGCGGTTCCCATTCAATTGAATGTAAGTGTTTTTTGTAAAAATACTTTGTTGAAAACGTACAATTTCCAGCTAGAAATAGAACGTATTTGTCAATTCTAAATCTTTTAGCCATAGCTATGAATGAGTTAAAAGTAGCATTTAGTTTAAATAACTTAAATGGAGGATCGAAAACATGCACATTTTCCTGAACACTTAATCAGTAAAAGCTCATTTATACACAGTAACAAAGATATAACAAGGACTAAGTAAGTATACATATGGTCTAATCAGTACAGTTCTCAAAATTAACACTTGCTCATTGATAAATAAGTGCCAGTATCACAGCCTGTACAAAATACGAATTACACTAAATTTTTCCCCGGCCCCGGCCATTTTTGATCTTGCCCCGGCCGGGGCCGGGGATGCTGAAAAATGACCGGGGATTGCCGGGGCCGGGGCCCCGGTCGATCACTACTTTGAATTTTATCAGGCCAAAAACTTTTAGCCTTGTCCCTACACGTGCTCCTTAAGTCAACGAGACAAGCAAGATGAAAAAATTTTTTAGGAAAAATGAGCAAAATTAAGGCTATGAAAAGTAAATTTTTAGTTGCGAGATTAAACTAAGAATAAGACAGTTTTCACTCTATTTTAGCATTGATGCTGATTTTTACCTCGTTTCAACTTAACAAATTTTACGAGCTGAGAACTGACCTATTATCAGCTCGAAGGTAAATGACAAAGAAAGAATTACATGAAGACAGCAATAACCTATAAAAGAAAAGCGAGTACCCGTAGAACAGAAAAAAGTTTAATAAGCATGAATAGCATGCAACAAAATAACTGAATACATCGAGCAGAAAAGACTTACATCAATCGTTATGCATTTGCTGCAATTACGCCGCAAAAAAATCAAGAGAACGTCCCAAGTTGGAGAACTAGAATCTTTGACGGTTGCAGTTCTATATTGGGTGCCTTCGCATTTTACGATACAGTACGTGTCACCTATACAACGTAAACTTTAAACAAAGTGCTGATTCATCATCAAACGAGTATTAGAATCCAAAAAATCTTTATTATATAAAATTTATATTTTGAAAACAAGGTGCTGAGCGAAATATATGAAGATCTAAATGAATGTATGTACACAGGCCCCGGCCGAAGGGAAGGGGAGGCAGACCCAACATAAATTGGTCTATATCTCGGGGAATTCGTCGGGGTAGCTCGCAAAAAAACGCATTTTTCAACCTTTCTTGACATGCTCTATCCATTGAGATAATAAAATTTGAATTTTTTTAGAAAAAATTTCTTCTTTTTAAGAGGGCTATAAAAAGTGTCATTTTTTGGTCGCGCGTGGGTTAGAATTATGGAAAATACTTCACATCCGGCGCGAAGCGCCGAAAATTTGAAGATTTTGCGACAAAGACATGCGAATTTTCCATCTTTCCGTACACCATCTTACCATTCAAAATTTTTTTCCGGTCAAGGTAGGCGACCCCCCCCGTAAATGCGGGCTCTGTATGTACACATAAATAAACTTTCATCTACGAGTACTTTAATATGCTCTTCTAACCTTACCACATTATATTAGCATCAAAGCAGGCGAGTAAATATTTATGAAGATGTAACCTTTAGAGCAATGATCGTGCATACTCATAAAGGGTCTAAATTCTGGGGTTTTAAAATTCTAAGATATAATAAAAAGCGGGAAAATGATATAAATGGTAGGAGAGACCATTTTTTGACCAGAGTATGTATACCGTAGATCTAACAATAACCAGTGGCGTAGTTGGGTAGTTGTGGGGGGACTAGTCCCCCAAAATTTTGGAAGTATGAATTTTTTTACAACGGTCCCTCAAGGGAAAAAATTGGAGTATCAAAGCGTATCTGAAAAACCGATAGAATAGATTTTAGCACACTTTTTGAGCTAATAAGCCCAAAATTTTTAGGCGCTTCGCGCCTTATTTATTTCTATACAACATTTTTATTTAATATAATTGATACTAAATTTGATTTGTTAAGATTTTTTACTTCTCCAACATATATGTAGATCTCGTTGAGGAAGGCTAAAAAAACCATACTTTTTGCCTTCCAATGAGTACTTGTGGCGATATCCAACTTCAAAATTTTCACCACCCCCAAAAAAAAACAGAAGGCCATCTACGCCATTGCCAGTAACATAGAAAACATGATAACTTTTAATTTTAAACCTCGGAACGAAAACGAAAAAAAAAACGAAAGGTCTGCCAGGTTTTGATTGAGCTTACAAACTCTAAAACCCCACGTCAAAATATCATTGTGACGATCAGTTTATTGTATGCCGTCGAATTTTAAATTCCTCTTGCAGTTTAGTGGACATAGCCTTAACAAGGGCGGATTTCAGAGGAGGCGGGGGGCGGCCGCCCCCTCCCATTGGCCAAAAATAGTTGGCGAGATAAAGAATGAATATGTAATTTGCAATGCTTTTTGGCCGTCAGTGATCATAATTTCTTGAATTTTTCCTTATTAATGACATTTATTTACTTTCTTTGCGACCTGAAAGCCATTTTTTGCTCATGTACAGCTTCCAAAAATTTCAAGAGCAGAAACAGCTATTTTAGCGTAGTTTACTTCTATTTTTGAGCATAACTTTTAAGAAATTTCTGATGTTCTGCATCAAATGCTACAAATACAGGAAATCGAGCAGTAAATCACTTCTAAACGTCCTTCAGTCTAAATTTCATCGCGCCGAATTTCGCTAGAGTTAATGATTTTCTCACAAAAACTGCCGAAAATTTAAAAAATTTCGAAAAAATGTTGTGTCAAAAGAGATTTTAAACAAAAAAACAATGTAAAAAGCCAGAAAAAACGCTGTCTCGCACGTGAAGGGCAAATTTTTGGACCCATTTAGAGCTGTTTCTGGAAAAGTTGGGGTACCGCCCCTCTTAGGAAAATCCTATATTGCCACTGATCCTTAAGATATCCATATATTCAAATAATTAATACCGAAAAATTTAAGGCATTCCCGCTACTAACCAGGTCTTTCAAAAGAAGACAAAAAGCTACATATTTTTTCAAAAATAGTCCTGATAATTTATCAAGTAGGTAAGTATATAATCAGGATTGCGTTTTCAGTCTGATTTCAATTCATATCTCTGAAACACTTTTTTCCAAAAAATCTAATTTCGGGATATTTTGAGTACAGAAGTGCATAATCTGTTGTCCATTTTAATCGGTGCGAGGTGTCGAAAAATTTGAGTGAATTACATGGTAAAGGAAGGATATAACGGCCACCAAATTACCCAGTACTACATACATAGTTCACACACGGAGCGAAATACATTAGGGAATTCTTAAAAAAATTACTAAACATTAAGAGAATTATAATTAAAAATTAATTAATTTAAAAATTTGTAGACACGTTAATATCACTATCTTTTCGTCTCATTAATATTTTGAAGAGAAGTAAGATCGTCGTCGCATACAAAAACAATGTATATTTATAAGACAGAAATAAGGATTTGAGACTAGTACCAAGGAAGGATAATCCGTTTAAAAAAATTTACGTAATTCATGATGGCCAAAAAACCACTAAAAACTCATTTCCTACGTACATCATCATACTGGGACACAGGGTTAATAAGGCGGTCACCCCGACTTCCCCCTCCTTGAATCCACCCTTTTCTGGTATCAAAAACTCTTACGAATATTGAAATCTTGTTCTTCGTTATTCAGTTCAGCTTCGTAAGCTTGTTCAATGCCACGCATTTTTACTGATAGCACATGTACATATCTATGCATATGTACGTCAATTGATGCATTCAAAAGATAATTCTTTCTCCTAATCGCCCCTTACCTTTTGGCTTTTTTCCATACATGGACATAGCGTGAGAAGGTATAACTCCTCCTGCTATGCTTTCAAAAAACAGATAGCTATACAGCCATTTTGGCCGAGAAACATTGCTATAGGTATAGTCTTTTTGGAATCAGAAAATTTGCTATATACATAAGTCTATTTTGGACTCAGAAACATATCGTGAGTTCAAAAATGCATATATACATATTTCTTCTTCTGAGGTTTAAAAGGATATACAGTTATTTTCTTGACTTTAAAAGGGCTGTTTAAAGCTATTTTTAGACCAAAAAGGCTGTATATGTACGTACATAGCTGTGTTTGTGAGTTCAAAAAAGGTATATATATTTGCTACAAATGCGAAAAACGATTGTTTCAAAGCGATACTATCGTTTTTTCGCTGTAGAATACTTTCTTACAAAGCACTTGTAGCTATCTCCAAATTTTAATTTTCACCTCCTGGAAGATTGACCTAGCGCACCTATGCGTTTAACTTCCGGCAGCCTACATGTAATACGAACTTTGAATGTTAACGAATGATGAATGCAAAGAAAATTAACTGTTCATGGCACACATAAGCACTGTGTAAACGAGATTAATGCAGATTAAATACCAGCAGATTTGAGTCCTTCGACACCAATCAATCTTAGCCTGGAGACACAGGAAAATCTACTCCTAAAGCACGACCACAGCCCACCACTTGGTTGATCTTTGATCAATTCTCTGAAACCACATTATATATAACCGAAGCAATCGGACAAACGAGCAAGACGCAAAGCACATATGTAGATAAGGCAAATTGTAAAGCGGGAAGGGGCTATATCTATAAAAAAGGAATTTTATAATATATAAAGTGAATGCGAAATGAGAAATGAATTCAGAGAAAAACATAGAAAAAAAGTAAAATAAAATCGACACAAATAAGAAGGATATGATGAGACATTAGTCGTAAAAAAAGGATGACCATGTGCTAATAGGAATATTAGAAAATATTCGCTTCTGTATATAGAAAGAAAAATGAAGTCGCAGTCATAAAAAAACCACGTTCAGGCCACGACAGTTTTTTACAGGGACATTCAATAGACCATAACATTTCATCTACTTAGTCTTTTGGGTTTTAATTTATAAAAGAATTTACATATGAGGAATCATTAACAAATACATACAACAGCACCTCATTACAATGAAGTACTGCTTATACCAATTTATCGAGTTGCTTCGTTGGGTATATACAAAACTAAGGGTCATATGATTTAACACCAACGCTTGTTTACATTCCTCCTTCGCACTCCAACAAGAAATGTTTATAAAAATTTATTAAAAAAGTCCACGTAGCAAATTTCGTCAAATGCAAAAAAAATAGTTAATCAGAAAAAATTTAGTATTTACTTAGTGTTAAGCTGAATCGTGCTGTACATACGCAGCATGAATTCACCCTCTTCGCCCGGTGCATAAGTTGTCGGTATAATAACGTAACGTCCTTTTTTTAAATGAGTTAACCTCAAAAACACACTTCGTGTATTGACATAATCCGACGTAGCTGCCATATCAAGCAGCTGGTGCATTCTGAATGTTCTGTTCTCTTCTACCTATAAAAAATATGTACCTTGAGTGTTTAAAATGATTTTTGTGAATACTTCAGAGCCAAAAAATGATATGTACAAAGAGGAAAGAGAAAAAGAAATATAATAAAAATCATTATCAATCATAAAATAATTTATATAATTTTTAACTTAATTTAATAATTTAATTTAATTTGATCAACCAATCATCAGCTAGCATAAGAGCAAGAAAAGGCTTTACTGCAGAGGCGAAAAATATTAACCAAACAGCCCTTTTAAGGGTCACTAGCGGTGGGAAACCACAATGTCTGTTTAAATTAAATGAATGAAATGCGAGGTGACTCGCAGAAAATGTTATGGGCATTCTATCGACCAAATTTAGACTAAAAATAAATTAAAACCCAACCCGATTGTTCGGTGTGTTCTCCAATCAAAATCTCAATAAGACTACTTATACGCTTAAATAAGATGTTCCGGAAAATTCTAAGGATAAATAATTGTGAAAAATTCACGGAAAAATGTCAAAAATTTCAATTCTAGCTGGGTTTGTGGTGGGCATTTATAATTATAAAGTTCCCATCCATCGTCCGTATAAAGAAGTCAGGCCCATATTGGACTCTACTCGAACTTTAATTACATATCATGCTAACATTTTCTGAGAGGCTCAAGTCGAAATTTTCAAACATTTTTAGAAAATATAAGAAAGAAATGATCTTTTTATTGATTTGTTCCGTACTGCACCTCATCATTTGGAAACCATTTGTTAAGGCAAATAGTGGTCATAAAAAATTTGATTCAGTGTCAATAAGTTCCATTTTAGATGAGCTTTCAAACCGTATATTGCATTTTATATGAGAACATTGTAGTATGTATGTTTGTGACCCCTAGCAAACGGTTACGTGACACCCGGTATATTAAGTCTATAGGAAGACGAACAAAATGATTGATTAAAACGATTACATCACGTAAATAAGTAGACGAGAGCAGATTTAAGAATTATGTATTGCAATCACTGTTTTTTTTGTACGAGCCTCTTTGTACATGTACAAAGATCCCCGGAAAAGTCTTTGTACGAGCGAAAATTTTTTTGTACATATAACGTATAGATATGCAATTGAATGTACACATTTTATATACTACTAGATTGTTATCCGTGACCCGCACGCTTCGCAAAAGGTGTAACTTTGTCCTAAATTCAGCTGGTTATATTAGTTCGGCCCGAAACGCCAAAATTTTCATGAGACTTAGGTTGAAATTACACATAAAATTCGACTCAGCAAGTTAAAATGACTTGTGTTACACAATTATAAATAATAAGCGGTTGCAATGTGCTGACTGAATCTCATAATAGACACCAATTTGCTTATGAATTTAATGCAACGCAAAGATAAAAGAGTCAATTTTATCTTCAAACGGCAGAAAACAGTGCAAAGTTGTTTAATAGTTCTTTTTTCTGCATAAAATCTTTATAAAACAGTGGAAATAGATGTAAAAGATGCTTCAATCTGTACAAAGATGCTTACAGATAGATTTTGGAGTGTTTAATGCCCGCGCCTGGAGCTAAATAGATTGTAATTATGATACTCGGCGCGAAGCGCCGAAAATTTTTAGAAATTTTGCTAAAAAATACTCCAAAAAACGTTAAAATTACTATTACCTTGCCCCAAAAAGTCTTTGTACATTGTACAAAGATGGCTCCAAAAATCTTTGTACGAGCCTCAAAATCTTTGTCTCGTACAAAAAAAAAACAGTGATTGCAATTTAATTTCATATCAGTGTTTTTGGCTTGAACTGAGCGAGAATCTTATGATTTTGGGCGTTTAGTTGCATTCATTTCCCCGCGAAAACCATTTTCACCCCGGCACTTTACGATTTTCCATAAGAAATCATAGGGAATGTTCCGTTTTAGGTGTATTTAGCGATCTACCAGCTCAAAAAATGCTAATTCTTTTGCGTTTCGCACCAAACAGCATTCTTGACAGTTTCGTTGCATTTTTCTTGAAATTTGTTTCATGTTTGACATTGTCTGCGAAAAAAGAGCATCTTCAGAAAAGCCGAAAATGACGATTTCGCGCTTACCCATCCGTTTGAGCCCCCAAAAAATGCTTTGAATTATTTTCCCATCTTCACTACCCTAAATCCCCACGTTGTGCCTGTACGACGAGAATACATCTATTTTAAAATATTTTAAGAACAAATGCACGCCAAAAAACTCACACGTTGTATCATAATACCAATGGTTAAGTACGCAGCACCTAATCGCCTTCTTTCTCTTATATCTCGCTGCATCAGCGTTATTTGCAATTCAGTATTGTCTTCGGACAAATCAAATCGGAGCTTAAGAGAAAAATAAGTCTTCAAAAACAAATACAAGACGCAAGACTCTAGCCAAATTTTCATATAAAATTCATCTACGAGAAAAGAAAATTTTGGCGCAGTCTTATTATTCTAAAATAATTTCTCAACACATGTATTTTTTAGAAGTGACACGAGGCACGAATGTAATTTAAAGTTATTGGTCAAAGATCGAAAGATATTATAAGATTGACGAATATTAAAGTAACGTAACCGATTTAGGAAACGAAACAAGCACTAGACGATGAAACAAATTAACATTATAATTTGTAGCGCAAAAAAATCAAAATTGGATTTGTTATTTTGCCAGTAGTCAGCGACTGTTACACAAAGCCTTTACATTCAACAGCTACATCAAGCTACAGAAAAGGCCAGTGGCTGATCGAGAATTTTCTTACAGAGGACGAAACCCCAAATTTTTTTGGAACTGTGTCGAAAAATTGTCCTAAAAATCTGTCCATTAGGCTTAAAGTATCGTTTTTTGCCGCCTTTGATAGAAAGAATCATATGTGATACGAAAGGAGTTAGAAATTTTCGATATTTCCTACAAAAAAAGTGCAGATTAGAGCAAAAATCGGCGCAAAGCACCGAAAAATACACGAGAAATCATTGCAAGAACTAAAAATATTTGTTCTGTTCATAAACTACTCTTCTGACCTAAAACTAACATTTTTAGTGTGCAAGAAAGTCAGTAAATGTCATCAATAAGTACTACACGGCGCGCAGCGTCAGAAAAATTTGAGAAATCGTGATCAAACATGGCTAAAATCATCTAAAAATTCGCATTATTCTCTATTTCGCCCAATATGCTAATCAATTCCAAATTCCGGGAGAAGACATATAAATTTATTTTTTAGTGATGTTTTAAAAAATATATTTGCTATAATTTTTACTAATCGCAGTTTTCTAGCGCAGCATCGGACGGAATGAGTGTTGCTGAACAGAAGAAAATCTACTTGAGGATTGCACAAGCATGATTCTTTGAAGTTGGCACATCCGCCGGCTCTGTCGTCCAGACGGCCTCTCATCTGACCACTCATCCACACCCCTTGGAAAGTCGTTTCGATGTATCGCTTGCCTAGCGAGAAAAAGCTTGTATTGATTTGATGACAAACGGAGATATCGGTGAAATGTCGGCAGAAATCATCCCAAGTCATCCTTCAAAATAAAACGTTCAAAGCATGCATGGAAAAATAAATAAAGATACACAACATAAATAAATTAAATAAATAAAAATTATTAGATTTAATGCATATATACAAACAATGCACAGAAAGACATACCAATAGACCCCCAAATCTACAGATCATTCAGAATTAAATTTTCGGTATGTTTTTGGAACTTTTGTCACTTTCAAACCACTCAGACCCCTCTCCAGAATTTGGTCGTTGATGTATAGTTCTAACTGAAGCTTTTTCGAACAACTTTATTATAACTGAAGCTTTTTCGAACAACTTTATTATTTTAAACGCAGACCATCAATAACTATTCAAATTCTTTAGCTTGTATGTTGCCTCTTTGTCATGCATTTAACGAGCATCAGGGTTTAAAGCAGAATTTTGAATACAAGGTGATTGCATTAATATTCGTCTTTTAAAACGATGAATCTTACCAAAATTGGCCATCTTCTTCTATTTTCAGTCCTAAATCGTGTTGCTGCTGTTTACTAATCAATCGCCATTCTGGTGAACTACGACAAATTTATGCAAAGTCATCATATCAATGAAAGAGGACAGAGCGAAAAGAATATGGTGTAGAAAAAAGTTAATAAGAAAAAATAAATACCTTACAGATTTAAGAAAAAATAATAGTAATGATAATAAAATCATAAAATTAGTATAAAAAAGAAAAAAGAAAGACAGTGAGTTAACGTAGAAAAAGTGTACAGAGCGTCTGAGCTAAATATAACCCAGTATGCTTTTGAATAACTTTTTTACCGTTCAACACGACGGGGAAAAATATAAATTTTGTTTGAGAAACCCTCTTTATACGATCACAATATTAATCACTATTTTTTTAAACGTAATTGCCATCATTTTCTAAAAATGTTGCACAGAAGTCGATTTCGCCGTATTGCAGCAAAACTTTTCATCTTATTTCA
The DNA here is from genome assembly GCA_036768485.1 of Mermis nigrescens. Lineage (NCBI taxonomy): Eukaryota > Metazoa > Nematoda > Enoplea > Mermithida > Mermithidae > Mermis > Mermis nigrescens. The sequence goes on along the minus strand of JAVLUZ010000154.1, from coordinate 7,242,262 downwards.
ATAATAACGTAATAAGATGCATCAATAATGCTTCCTAAATGTTAAAAAAGACGCATGGTGTAAATTTTAAATTTAATGAAGTTTCTTAATCGCAAGGCGTCGAATAAACACATTGCTTAATTATATAGGAAGAACAGCATATGCAGTAATTAATCTCTATCTTCAAAAAAGCTTACTCGTCTGACCACGGCCCATTCCATTCTTTTTCACCCCATGGGTTTTGCAAGCGAACCATCATAATTTTCTCAGGCTGACTAAACAGCTGAGAGAGAAGACCCGCATAATTAGCATCAAGAGCTAATCGCTTGATGGCCGAAATGGCATAAGAATGGCCTTTCACAAGTCCACACTCCAATTGCTCTTCGATTTCGCTCGGACTTTTAGCCTGAGAAAATTGTGAAAAGCTGACACGTATGCACGCAGACGTCTATTTAAGGAATCAAATTCTTATTGAGAATTTAATAAATTGAAAAATCGAAAATGTACAGCGTACCGGAATCGATGACTTCAAATAATGGAGTATCGACAAATAAAATTGGCGCAAAAATGTTTTTCTAGGCACGTGCATACGTCATGTAGGGTACAGAGATAAATTCAAGCGGTGCTTCATAGTATAATTCAAATAAAGGAAGAATTTTTCTTTAAAAATGAAGGAAAGTAAACTTGATGCAGTATATTTTCACAAGTTCCTAAATAAGATTCTTCGAATGAGTTAAGCATTCTCAGGATATGAAATGTTATTATCTTTCGAGATAATACAGCTATTTTGGACATTTTAACTCGCAATTATGAGACGTAAGCAACCAATTTTAGATGGTGACTTAAGATTAAGACCAAAGCTGAGCAAGAAAAAATGACTTGAATGCTCCTGGCGAATCATTTTTTAGAAAAGTATAGCGATTTGGGTCACATACTGCTACGAGTCCAATCTATTCGTTCGAAAACGACTGAAAATACTAAAACTTTACAAATAGTATAAAAGTTATAGTGTGGCAACCTGCTTGCTCAGATTTATTTATTTCTTCTTTCTGTGACCATAATCTGATTTTTTCAATATTTAGGATCTTTTCAAACTTTTGTCGGCTCATATTAAATTTTTGATGCGAAAAGCCTACGAAAATAAGTAGTTCTGCTTTGAATATACACTTACGGCGATAGCAGCGGCGATAAGAGCTTTTGAGTCGAATGCTTCTTTCAAATAATGGAACAATTCAGTTCGACTCGTAATATCTTCGCAGTATTTCGGAAGCGACAACGAAATTGTCTCGGGTACACCGCCCGTTATATCAACGAAAGCCTCGGTCAGAGTGCCACCACTCAAGGACTCATAACAGCCATTTAACCTACGAGATCAATGTGTAGGTCTGATCTGATCTCATTTAATTTATATCATTTAGCGAGATTTTATAATAGTGAGTAATCTTTCTACCTGAACTCAATCAATTTAAAAAAACACAAGACGGAACGAATATATGTATTTCTCAGACAGGTAACGTATATACATAATAAGAAATTTCGCAATGCCAAGCACTAAGGGTTCTAGATTCTCTGTTGAATTTCGATTGGATGCGTTTGAGCTTGCTTTAAAATTTTAAAAGTACCTACGAGTAAAAATCTTGAATATTTATCAGGAATAAGCTTGAACAATGAGTACTTTTGAACATAGCGCTGAGATCAATTTTATTTGCATCCTCTGCTAATTTGCGTCCGTGACAGAGAGTATCACTCAGGCTTTTGCTTCATACAGGGCAAGTGCAGAGATTAAGGACCGAGATAGTGCATTCTCAAACAACTTCGCCGAAAACCTCATAGACAAAAATTATGTACCGTTATAAAAAGCACGACCATGCACACAAGACCGTGGGAGCATAGGAGAGGGGGTGGGGTTTCGCCCCATCATCAAAAATTTTTCACCCCCAGAATTCGCGATTTTTTAAAATTTTCTAAAAAATTTATAGAAAAGGTGCTGGTTAATGATTTTTTACCCAGCTATTCACTCAGAAGTTTCGAATTTTCGACGTTTCACGCCATATACTCATTCTCTCACAACACACACTTCTTTCATTATTTACAGGGTGACCCATAAAATGTACTCAATGTTTTAATCATAAGTATCGCTGCATTACACATATTGCAAAAGTATTAATAGTTTTTGAAAGCGCAAATGTAGAACAACAAGATTGTAAAGTTTCATTGAGTTACATTTGTTATTGAGCTTTTAGTTTACACTAGTGTAAACATCACTTTTTAAAAAACTTACAACAAAAAAGTTGTTAACTATTTCCAACAAGGGTACAGAAACTTTTTGGTTTAATTTAGAGCTATATGACTTACATAATTTCATAGAACGAATCTCTGACTACAAAACTTTGAAATTATGGTTTATGATTGCTAAAATTCGTCTTGTGCGACGCATTTCTGTAAACCCAAGTTTTTATTGAATACAACCGCAATTAAAGTGTAGCATGATAAGAAACTCAAAAACTGAAATAAAACGAACAATAAATTTGACAATTATGAAACTAAGAAGATTAAACAATAGTGTAAAGATGCTTTAATGACTATTCTAACAGAATTAATTTACAGTTCTTGTCACGGAAATTGCAAACGCAGCGCCGCTGTGATTTACTACGATTGACCAACTACAGTAGAACGTAAGCGCTTTTACCGTAGCCACGCGTGTTCGGCCATAGGAAGATAGCGTTCGGCGATAGTAGATCGCAGCTAGCATATTGCGTTATTTGTAACACAAACAATAAAAAGAATTTCTCAATCTGCTTTGATTTTATGCATGCGTGCGTCTCAAAAGTGTGTGCATGCTGCAGGTCCAGTCCGAGAAAAAAGATAAAAATATATTGGAATTTTCGGGCATATCATTATAATTCTCATTTCCTCCATTGGAATCTCATCTACGAGATAATGGGCATAAAAATGGAATAAAATAGTATTTCCTGTGTGCGATCAATTGCATATTGCTCTGCCGCAGAAGAGCATTTTGAAATTAATTTCAGGCTGAGAACGTTCGGCGTTTTAAAACAAATTCATCGCCAATGAAGAGCAAAAGATTTAAAAATCATATAGACCCAGGGAACGCGAGCAAAACCTTTGTGAGCTTGTGTATTAAAATATCAGGAGGTAAAAATTTGTTGTTGTTTTCAAGCCTTGCCTTTATTACATTTTTTAGGCGTATGTCCGCTGAATAGAATAAATACAAAATTGTAGATACGCATATATAAGAACTTTAATTGAACAAGAAAAATTGCGAAGAAAGCTGGCTGGTCAGAATAAAATTTGCGCGAAATAATAGAACGGGCAATATTTTTTGAACTATATGCTTGCCTGAGGAGACAGACACTACGTGATGTATCACACTTCTGAACTGAATATATTATTGATGTACATATCATAAATAAATGAAAAAAGCGAAGATACAAAATATTTTTGAAAGCGGATGATGAGGAACTTTTTATCAATTTTGTAGTTTAAAGGCATAATGATATTTATTATTTAGTTTATTTTATGTAACAAAAATTTTAAATATGCAGCACCTAAATTCTAGGAGGTCAGAATGAGGTAAATCGCCAAAAATATAACTAAAAATAGAATTCTGGGGTCTACAGTAATTTGGAAAGGTATGTATTTCAACTTCTGGGGTCACAGCCCCCTCATGGCCATTTGTGGACAGAAAAAAGGAACATCAACAGTGTTTTTAATACAATATTATTTAGGTTTCATCCCTCCAGAATCCCCATACTGTGCTGGTATGACATATGATTAATTTTATTATTCTTTACAGAACTATAAAGGAATCGAATAAAGATTTATCATTAATTAATTGATTAATTCATTTTAAAATTAATTTTAAATATCAATTTTCAAATTCCTGTCGAGTCGTATTCCATGTCAGTTCCCTTCTAATATTACTAATTGTATCATTATGTAAATATTAATATAGAATTATGCAGTGATCGTACGGGGACCCCGACCCCAAAAAACCCCGGCCTAAACCCCGACCCCGACCCCCGACCGGGGCATGATTTTTCGAGTCGGGGTTGAACCTTTTTTCGGGGGTGAGATATAGCATTTTATTTGTTGGTACATGGAAGAATTGTATAAATAGCAAATAAATTTGGAACAAGGACGATTCATTCACCAGCAAAATTAATATGTTAAACTCGAAACTCGCGATATTTCATAAAAAGTACGCCTGGTCGCCATGTCGCTAAGACGTACATACATGTTCGCATATTTTCCATTATGAAGTGCACCGAAATTACTGCGGAATCACAGGCGTAGCCGGGGGGGAGAATGGAGGCACATGTCTCCCGGAATTTTTCAGAAATTATGTTGATTTTTCTGGCGCAATGTGTCCAGAACATTGAGTTTAAAAAGGCACAAACGTCAAAATTTTCCGGCGCTTCGCGCCGAGTCATCATTATTTATTGTTATGCAGATCCAATGAATTTAAAAGCTTGAATCTGTTAAAATAATCCAGCACTTCGCAGCACTTTAGTGATTTAATGCACTATTAGTTCATTGAATGAAACCGCACATGCTTGTTGAACATAATAGTAAAAGTGCGAAAATGTCTGCGTACCAATTTGTCTATTCTCTGCTTTGGTTATCTTTCTTTACAAGGACACATAATTCTATTTTAAATGAAAGGAAAGGCCAAATTTTCTTGTGTTTTTGCGCATTTTCTGTTTTCTGAACTAGTTAATAAGAAGGCCACAAATGGGCCTGAAAATGGTAAGAACAAAATTCTCATTGATACATCTTTCAATGACTTATTGGCAGCGACCCGTTGCTGCGCTATGTAATTAGCAGAGGTCGAAAAACGCATTTCAGCTCAGAAGTTTTGTGCAATGTAGGTGTTTATCAATTTTAAGTTTTTTTTGGACTTAATTCAGAACCGAGATTTTGCCAATTTTCGAAAATTTTAACTTTACTAATTAAAAATTAGAGTGCTTTTTTACAAAATTTTCGGGGGTTCTGCTCTGGACCTCGCTGGTGGTGCTTGAGCGCGCCACCCCAGACCCCCAGCCATACAATCTCGTTCTACATGTTGAAAGAGATTTGTAGGAGGACAGAAAAGGTAAAACGATTAGGAATTTTTAAAAATTTTCGGCGCTTCGCGCCGCTATTAGTTTATCTGTTCTGTATGATTTAAGCGGTATAAATTGAGTTTAAAGAGTAAAAACGTCAAAATTTTCCTGCGCTTAGCACCGCCGATTATTGTCTTAGGGCTGTAAAATATGACTGAATTTCTTGATGCTTTGCGCCACTTATGATTTCCGAACTGTTTGTCAATAAAAAGGCGTAAATTCTACATGAAAACGGTAAAAATTTCGAAAATTTTCGTCGCTTCGCGCCATTGGCTCCTCTACAATCAGTGCGCCATAGAAAACCGTTATGAAAAAACTGTGGAAGAATACGAAGAAGCGAGAGCGATTAGTGATTAAAATTGAAAGTACTGCTAAATTGCTAAAACCATGCTTGGACTCGGAATGAAAATTAAATGTTGAACATAACCAGCTTTATTAGTATGCTCTACAAACAAGTGAAGGTATCATTTCATCCTTTTCAAATTGGTATGTAATCATGCAATGTTAATTGTTAATCTTCAACCCCAACCCCGACCCCGAAAACCGGGGTTTTTCATCCCCGACCCCGACCCCGATTGGGGGTGAAAATCTGAGCCCGTACGATCACTGGAATTATGTAATAAAAGTATAATTATTTTATCCAATCACTTCTGCAGACGCTTATTTAGTTCAATTTTTTCAACAAAATAGATTTTTGTTCTTCCATGCCTGTGTCAAAAGAACGGCCAGCTTGGCTATTTTTATCTTTCCGATTTACGCTGGCGTGCTCGTATTACTCTCCGATTGGTTAAAGAAAAAGACACGCATACCGTATGTTTGTATTAATACGCATTAAGAAGGTCATCTCATTCTACTATCCGCGATCCACTAAGGATGATGTACAATTAATTTGCAAAACTATTTTTCATCTGTATTTCACTATTTTGTTAAATTTTTTATCTAGCTTAAAGCTTACAGTCACTATTCATTCTCTCTTCCCAATTTCCCAATAAAATAGTGAAAGATATGGTTTGTAGAAGAATGAAAATACCTTTTTAAAAACCTTTTTGTCCAAAAGATAAGAGCAATTTGCTTTGATTTTATTTCTAATTTTGATTTAGTCAAAAATATGCGCTTTTTAAAATCATATAAATAATGGCAAAAGAAATTTTTGGGCCTATATGATTTTTGAATCTTTTGCTCTTCATTGGCTATGAATTTGTTTTAAAACGCAGAACGCTCTCAGCCTGAAAATGATTTTAAAATGCTCTTTTGCGGCAGAGCAATATGCAATTGATCGCACACAGGAAATACTATTTTCTTTCATTTTTATGCCCATTATCTCTTAGATAAGATTCCAATGGAGGAAACGAGAATTATAATGATATGCACGAAAATTCCAATCTATTTTTACCTTTTTTCTCGGACTAAACCTGCAGCATGCACGCACTTTTGAGACCCACGCATGCAAAAAATCAAAGCAGATTTAGAATTTTTTCCCATTTGTGTGACAAATAACGCAATATGCTAGCTGCAATCTAACGCCGAACACAATCTTTCTATGGCCGAACACGCGTGGCTACGGTAGAAGCGCTTACGTTCTACTGTAGTTGGTCAATCGTAGTAGATCACAGCAGCGCTGCGTTTGCAATTTCCGTGACAAGAACTGTATAATGACGTTTTGAGCAGAGATTTACTACTAATAGTCCCACTCAGCGTTTTAAGGACAAAAATCACTAAGAATCGCCTTAAAACGGTGCGAAGCGCCGAAAAGATTGACATTTTTCCTTTCGGAATGCAATTTCTGCCATTATAAAGATATATAGAATACACAATTACTCATTTCGGCGCGAAGCGCCGAAAATTTCTGCGAACTTCACACCTTTTTTGCAATTTTCGTCTTCCCAAAAATCTATGTACATGTACAAAGACGGTCCCGAAAAGTCTTTGAACATCGGGAAAAATCTTTGCCGAATACAAAAAAAACGGTGGTCCCACTTACTAGCTTTTTTGTTGTAACCTACTAAAAAAGTGATGTTTGCAAAAGTGTATACCAAAGACGTGCAACAGAGATAACTTGATGAAATTTTACAATTTTGTTGCCCTATATTTGTGCTTTCTAAAAATGCCAAGTTTTGCAATGTTTAATGCAGCAAGAATTATGATTAAAACATTGAGCATACTTTTTATGGGCCACCCTGTATTTATTTTCTTTCGAAATTCTTTGATGTTTTTATGCTCTAGAAAGATAGAGCATCGTCAGAAACGCCGAAAAACGGTACATTTTTGATGCGTATCCACAATTTTGAGCCCAGAAAAGGCACTTTAAAATTACACCCCCAGAATTTCCATTGGTGCATGTCTGAGCACGACCAACGATTTTCGATTTAAATCCTCCCTGACCTGACCTTACCAGCATGTCAAAGTGCATCTAAAGTGCGCTCTTTTTTTAATCAATATATGTACATCGGCCTCATACGTTTTAATGACAAATAAGAAGCATCCAGGTTTACTGCAGCGTAAGACACGTGCGACAGAACGAGTGCTTACTTTGCAAATGCTTTTTCTAATAAGGCACTCCAAAATTCGTTTAATGTACTAGATCTGGCAAAAATCAGTTCATTGTTCTTGGTTGGGAGTAAATCGTCCACAACGACGTCGACCCAATGACCAAATCGCCAGAAAGAAAAGTGGAAAATACCGCAATAATTATAGGGCTTATTGGGGTCCCATTCTTGATCGGAGGCATCTGGTATAACCTGAGAATACGTGCATTTTTAAGATACATAAGAAATAAATAACTTTCAAACATACTTTCCGATACTCGAAAGGTCAGGGGTAAAATCCAGCAATTCAGGACCAGAAAATTTAGAGTTCGAGCCTTTTTTGCGGGTCAAATATTAAAAATGATTAAAACATCCCATATGAAATCTTTCAATGTGAAAAACTGCATTTTTCAGTACTTTTTATCCAATCCTGATCTGATCGTTTCGTTTTTTATCAGTAAAAGAATTCGTCGAAAATCTTGACTTTTCAAATCCTTCCATCTTCATTCTAGGCATTTTACGGGTAAACAAAACAGAAAGTCTAGTCGGCGCCCGAAAACTCTCTTAACATCTTTGCTACATTCGTCCCGAAAATCATGCACAAATTGTTAATTTAAAATCGACTAACAGTAACTCGAGTCTTGGACCCTGAGGTAGGGGTAATACAATGCATGTAAGAGGGGGATGGCTGATATCCCAACCCGAAGTTGGTCGTTCCTCCATCCCCCAAAGGCAGGAAATTTTTGACCCCCCAATTTTTGGAAAAAATTGAATTGTTTGGCCATTTTTGGCCAAGAAATGAAGATCATCTACCCCCCACCCCATTAAAAATGGCTGGGGACCCCCACCAGAAATTCCGAACCGTTACCAATATTGGTACATAATACCTCCTTCACCCATAAGGGAATGTATGCATTCGAAACGAAACGTAATAAACACTATTGTGTCGCGTTTATTATACACTCCAGATGACCCATTCTCCGGAGGCGATTTCCGCGTTAGGGTTCAGTGAGATTAAGGCGAAATCAATATTTTCTATCAAATTAATTATAAACGTATCATTAAGTTCTTCAGCAACATCACAAAATCGTTTTTAATTAAATTAAAACAAAGCTTAGGTCGGTCAACGCAACTGACATTGACTTTTCTATCACACATTTCATAGGAGTCGCAAACAGACATGCACAGCATGGGAATTCTAGGCAGTATTTTTTGGTTCAAGGTCCGTTTGTACATGTACAAAGACGGTCCCCAAAAGTCTTTGTACATCGGGAAAAATCTTTGCCGAATACAAAAAAAAAACACTGATTCTAGGGAGGGCTTGAAATTTTAAAGTGCCTCTTACGGGCTCAAAATGGTGGACACCATACGTGGGCAGCAAGAAAATTATGTGGGGTGCAAGATTTTTCAAAGGTCAAAAAATAGCCTTAAAAATGGTGGTATGGCGAAAAAAGACCATTTTTCGACGTTTCTCATCGATCACTATCCATTGGCATCAAAAATTGCGAAAAAAACGAAAAAAATTTCCAAAAATTGAATTCTGGAGGGGTATTTAGATTTCTGGGGGGTTTTTCGTTTCTCGCGGGAAGGTGGGGTGCATACCCCCCAAACATCCCTACGCCCAGGTGTGGTGGACACCATAAGTGGGCAGCACCAAAATTCTGGGGGTGCTAGATTTTTCAAAGCTCAAAAAATGGTCTTAAAAATGGTGGTAAGGCGAAAAACACCATTTTTTAACGTTTCTCATCGAGCACTATCCAATGGCATCAAAAAATTGCGAAAAAAAACAAAAAAATTTCAAAAATTGAATTCTGGGGGTGGGGTATTTTGGTTTCTGAGGGGTGTTCGAACTTCTGGGGGTACATACCCCAAACCCCCCCACGCCCGCGTGTGGTGGACACGAGTAAAAAACATCGTTTTTCGACGTTTCTGACATTGCTCTATCTTTCTATAGCATGAGAATGTAAAAAAAAATTAAAAAAATAAACAAATTGAACAAAACGAAGACAATATACCTACTCAAGAGATTAGTAATACGACACGAAGCGACGAAAGTTTGACACTTTTGAGCGAGCAGATGGTCAAAAACGCTAACAGTACTTTTTATAGATTTTTGGAAACTTTTGAAAAATCGTAAATTCTAGGGAGGGAAGGTGAAAAAATTTCTGGAGGCGGGGTTGAAAGTTTTTCTGAGGGAATGAAAGCCCCCAAACCTTCCAGATCATGTATAATCGCAATGATTTATGATCTGGGGGCATTGGAAGGAGTTTCAACTTCACTAAAATTTTTTCAACCTCTCAAAAATTTTTTCACCTCCAGCATTTTTGATTTGCAAAGAAAATCATAAAAAGGTATTTTTTAAACCGTTTTAGCGATATTTTGGTACAAAAGTGCCGAATTTTTCAGCGCTTCGCGCCATATATTTATTTTAAAACTATATTTCGTTCAACTTACTCGATTCTTTATATTTTTTCGACATTTTTAAATGTTTCTATATTCTACGAAGAAAGAGAAAAATTGTGCTTTTTTAAACATGTCCACAGTTTTTGGAGCCCAAAAAAGTACTTTAAAAATTTATTTGCCTCTCCCATGCAATAGAAATCGCAGCATGTACATACCATACAAAGAATAAACGAGCATGCTAATTTAGTTTATTTGGCTGATTTTGTTTCATTTTTTGAATTCTTGTTGACAGACGATTATGTTTTATTATTAAGATCTTTAGAATCACTTATATATCACATAAATATTTGATTATTATTTATTTGAATAGGTGCAGCAAAGCGACGACAGAATCCAATTTTTCCACATGATTAAAAACTGATAAATGTCAACTTTCAGATAAGCTAAATGACTGACATTAGATAATTTTTGTTAATAAATTTATGTGTCATATTCGCAAAAACATAAGCCTTAAACATTTTATTTATAGAAGAAAATAGTAGAAACGCTGACATCTCTAGTATTTCCCATCATTTTTTGATTCGTCGCTATGGCAGATATTTTTAACCGGCAAGCACGTATCTAGCATTCACCCAAGAGGAAGAGGGCGGACCCTAGTTTAATACGTATCTCGGAAACTTCGTTCCCATACATACATATGTAGCTAGCAAGAACCGTTTTTTTTCTACGGTTTCCAATGAGCTCTATACATTGAGATGGAATATAATTCAATTTTTTAACAATATTGCAGCAGAAATGATTTTAACCACCAAGAGACTGCTATAAATACTACTTCGAATGATGAATGGACATTTCGGAGTTTGAGAAAAATTAAACGACAAAAAGGACTTGAAAAGAGCTAATAATTACTATACATATGTTTATCCCAAAAATGCATTTAAGCTTTTACAAAGGCGATAAAAAAACCATGTTTGCGCACTTCAACCTGAAACAAACGACAAACAAGCATTAATTTACTTTGGACCAAAGAGTTTTGTGATGAGTCAAGGCTGAGCAGGCGGCCACAAACCAACAATTTCCTAAAATTCCCTGAGTAACGTCATTGTAACTGACACCTTCGACGAATAGTCGAGGGTTCGCTACAATATCCTGCAACAAAATTTCGTAAAAATTTTTTATGCATCAATAAGCACGAAAATCGTACCACCTAGTTCTTTCAGTCATAAATTTTAGTCCAATAGTGCGAACCAGGGATTTTTTGTAGCAACACCTCAACATGCGCGGCCGCTAATGGTCAGAGAGCGTTTTCGTGCGGAGCCTCTTATTAGCGCACCAGGAATATACAGGGTGAACCAAAAATAAACTGCATATTGATCCTCATAACTTTTCAGATATTTGACCAAATTAAACGCAGTTTGCGTTATCTAACAGCCTGTCACATCTGCAGGAAATTGAAGAAGTTTCAACTAAGCTGGCTGAGCTGCCATTGCTTTACACTAAATTAAGCGGAGATCGTTTTTTCTAGCACTTTGCAGATTAGACGCATAAAATAAGCAACCTTTTCAACATAATAACTCTTCAACGCGGTTTGTTTAATATGAAATCGAAGTTATTTGTTAATAATTCTACTTTTTTAATTTTAATCTGTGCGGAACAGCAGCATTTTTAACACGGATTGCTGTCTTCGTAATCAACGTTTTTAATTTGTAGGCAGTCGCTAAAAAGCGCAGCTTTTAATTGCTGCCTGATTATTTCACAGAAATCTCAAATGCCCTAAAACAAATTACGCAGAAGATAGTCAAATTAAGGGGCTTTAGAAAAAAGGAAATTGCGCTCCACTACCTAAAATGCTGGAAAGTTACAGGTTAATAATGGCAATTGATACTTCTGGCAGATGACAGCATTTTGTTTGCATTCGCCGTTAAAAATTACAAGGTCCGAGAGACGATTCGCTAATTCTGGCGCACTCAGTATAATTAATAAAAAGTAGGCAAAAATAATGGCGTTTTTTAGCGTTTCAAAGCAAACTCTGCGCAACGGTAAGAAAAATTTCGGAAAATTATACACTCGTTTCAACTTATACGAGAAATCTATTGTTCAAAATGTCAACACGACTGATTTCTTATCGTCCGGTTCATGCTCGACTCTAACAATTTCTTAAACTGTCTTTGCAGGTATTCAACTTTAGCGTCTAGCTTTTGAGCTGGAAAGCTGTTCAGAAGACAAATATAATATAAAAACAATTTTGGATAGAAGCATTAAAAATTTTAGGGTATTCAGCTTAAAAGTTGTTAAAATCTGTTTTTGCGATCTTCTGGGCGAACTTTGAGAACTTTTAGACTTTCTCTAAACGGCGCAAAAATTGAAGTAGCTATGTATGTATATTCTGCCGCTTTTAAAAAACAAGGCGTCTTCTCAAGACATTTTTCACTGGTTTGCAGAAAAGTTTAGCGTGGTATCAGAGGGTCTAACCCCCGAGAATCTAAAAGTCCCTCAGAATTGGATTTTCGGTGCTAGTTTTGAAAATTTTATTCCATCAGACCCCCAAAATTTGGTTGCTGCCCAAATATGAATATAACCAATATTTAGTTATCGTCAATGATGGCTTGATAAATAAATTACGACATTCGCATCCCATTGTTTTATTGTGAAACTACAGTTACGCGTGCCACGATAGCGTGACAATGTACAGGGTGGCGCACGTATATCTATTCCGTATTTTGTTAATCTATAGCTACAACAGTTTTTATTCAGACTACACGAAATTTTATCAGGTTATAAAGAAAACACATATACAAGTTTTATTATCTGAAGTTTTACATTGTCGAAATTCATAGTCGAAGAGTATAACGCTTTGTGTGGACACAATCATTTTCGGAAATCTCAAAAACGCTCCACACAACTGAGCGAAACATATAAGCAGCATGTTTCATCTTTATAACATAATTAAAAGGAAAATAATGCTTTTTTCAATTTTTGAATGTTGGAAGGGTACATTTGTACACGTCGATTTTCATAAATTACAACGAAAAAATCGCATAGCGCCAAGTTAAGAAAAGTAGGAGACTAAAGCATGGAAGGCTAATCCACGATGCATTTAACTTCAGCTGGGTCTCATTATTCTCTTGACTTAACGTTGTGCGACTTTTGTTTAGAGAATTACCAAATCTAAAGCATATGTACGTAACGTGCCCACTAAACATTCAGGATTTGAAAAATCAAATTATTCACGCCTTCATTGGAATTACAGTTTAAATCCACCTAAGTCTTGCAGCTATAGAAAAACAAAACATGGAACTGATACGCGCGCCATCCTATACATACTCATATATACATTTCCTCGTGTTTTAGCGTCACCTTGTATTCTATTCAAACTCCCGTTCTATTATTTTGAAGTGTTGCTTGCCTTGGATTGCACGTAATTCTTATTGTCTCGTTCATTACCTATTCAACCTGTCCTATACGTTTTGGTGCCAACTGTCAACGCACGTGATTAAGGCTTAGCCAGGATTAGGCGCTATGACTGTATAGTTTATCCTGATTCGATTGTACTTAAGAAGTGAATTTGTCGCTTTTTTAATTCAAAATGATTACTTCTATTTAAAGAACAAACTGCTTGCTTTTTTCAACTGCAGGCCACAGAACATACTTCGATTTTTGCATTGCTTAGAGGGAGTCTAACTCTTTCGTGATTCTTATGACATTTTCTTAGTCTCCTACTTTTATGTCTCTAATAGTGCATAATAAAAGCATATTCCTCCTTTTTGGTCCATCGGAGCATATGTAATGTATGCAAGGCCACAAAAGGTCAATATGTATGTTATTTATAAAATTTTTCTTAGAAAATCAAATCAAATTTTATTTAAATGCTGATTTCTGACGACACGCCTGTTGTAATAAAACTACTTTATGAGTAATAAATTAGTCAATCTTGATCTGGTCTATCATCTCAACTTTTCGAATAAAATTTCAAAAGATTGTTATGGCGAAACACAAGAAAATTCTGTGAAATGCATAGAAATCCATCAACAGATAACTTCAAGCGGACTGAATTTATAATCTTTTTTATTCAAGAAATGCAAGTTTCTGCTAAGATATTTGAAACACAATAGGACGAAGCTTTTCTGACGCTGTTTGCAAGTCTTAATATGACTCGATTATCATAAAAGTTATTAAAGATCGCTTACGCCAGGCCTCTTCCACTCGACGCCTTCAACCAAACAATTGTTTCCAATGTAAAGCGAGGAATCGCACGGCGGAAACTCAACATCTGTAAATAATTTCGCCTCTTTGATCAGCTCTTTTTTCAGCAAATTGTACTTCTGATTGCGAAAGGCTTCAATAGGCATCTGACTAATAAAAAATCTTTCTTACATACATACATCACAACGCATAAGGTCAGGGTGGGTATGGCAGGAGAGTAAGTAAAATCCAAGAAATTCAAACCAGTTAATTTAGCGTTCACACTTTTTTCGCTAGTCAAACGACAAGAATGGTCAAAATAGACTATATAAGACGCTTTTGCATAGTAATAACGCATTTTTAAGCATTTTCAGTCCATTTCAACTGCATTACGTCGTTGTAAAAACTAAAAATATGATCAATTTGGCGATAAATTTTTGATTTCCAAACCATTCTGATGCAAAATGCATATCCAATCTTTATCCATATGTTGAGCAAGGGCTCGCCACTTGATGGCATAAATCTGCCCTTGTTTAGCACGTGTTGACATATACGTCGCCAAAATATTTCAGCAACTATTTAAAAAAAGAATTTAATTTAGAATGAGTAAAATAAGGCAGAGGACTAATTAGGTACAGAACGAGTTCTTCTAAATCCAGCTAGGCGAGAAATATCACTCTTAACTATATCTAAAGCAAATGCAACAGCTGTATATGAACGTCGCAGTCAAAGTAAATGTGAAAATCTAGCGCCGTCCATGTAAACGTAAAATTCTAGCAAACCTTCGGCGTATATAAATGCAGAATATGGGTTCCGTCAAAAATCCGTAAAAATGGTATTAAAAAGTCCGACTTTTTTACAAAACGTGCTGAAACCGTTGAAATAAGGCGCAGAAAACATGTTTGATTAAAAACAGACAATTATTTCCCGAGACATTCTGGGTTTTCCGCAAAATTCGTGTTTTAGTGATTTAGCACTAGTGCATCATATTCATTTTAGTTTTTTCGCAAAAAATAATTTTCCGTGTTATTTCCGAAATGCTGATGGTGAATATACTAATTGTTGTGCTTGATAATCTTTTTTAAACATGATATATGAAAATTTAGGCAAATTTTCGTCAAAACGTGTAAGAGCTGCTAAACTTTGATTTTACAATTTTATGGTCGCGGCATACCTAGCTGTATCACACTCCGTGATCTGTATGTCCTTTTGTTCAGTCGCTGTTTTATCATGTATTTGTGTTTTATCAAATTTCGTGTATTATTTGTGGACAATAAATATTTTCTTGCTTATTCTTGTTTAAGTCGACTTAAGCAGCTAAATGTCGATCTAAGCAGGAGTAATAGTACTGTCCTAAGCAGCCTGAATATATCCTTCATCTTGAAACTAAGCCTAAGCTTAAGAACAATCAAGAGACTAACAGGATAGATACCAAAACTGCCTAATATTTTCAAATTGAAGCATTTATTGCAACGTCAGAGAAAAACACATGAACACAATTAAGATGCAACTTACGATAAGAAGACAATGAGTTTTTAAATAATTTGTTTATTATTAATTAATTAACTAATCAATATATACTTAAGCGCTGCTGATTATTAACTTTAGGGCCCTATACCTAGCTCCAGGTCCATATCCAGGATTTTGTTTCGAAAGGGTGCACGATCATAATTTTTTTAAAATATCAGGGCTGTAATCACTGGCGTAGCCAGTGAGGGGGAAGAAGGGAATTCCCCACCTGGGGAAAATTTCGAATTTTTAGAAATGGACCTATGTGGTTGCGTAACGCAGTCCTGCGACGATTTGTTCAGAATAAACCTAAAAATTCGGCGCTTCGTGCCGATTTATTATAGTTTTGGCCATTATTTTAACTTAATGGCAACAAACAAAGAGAAAGATAAGACAAAAAAATATTTATTGTCCAGAAAAAATACACGAAATTTGGTAAAACATAATTACATGATAAAACAGTGACTGAACAAAAGGACGTACAGATCACGGAGTGCGATACGACTAGGTAAGCCCCGACAATAAAATTGTGAAATCAATGTTTAGCAGCTCTTTTCAACGAACCAACGTTAGGAGAAGCGACGACATGATGGGGTAACTTGTTCCTAATTTTTAAATATCTTTGGGGAAAGTCGTTGAGGTGAGCATTGGAACGGACAACAAGAATAGTAAGTTTATAACGATTTTCAGCTCGAGTGATATTGGAACTGAAAATAAAAAATTCATTAGCATCAATACAAGATAAACCGTTAATAATTTGATACATGAGACATAGATATATGTGAAGTCGAAGAAAAAAGAATATAAAAAATATAATAACAAAGAACAATAAAGCGTTTGTCGCCATGAGAAGATGAAGTACCTTTTTGCAAACATTTCTAGTCAATAGAAATTGAAAAGTATGGAGAAAATTCGTGCGCATTGTGCAGATTGCGTTTTTAAAAACTGCTTAGCTCATGGAACATGACAAGTCTACAAAATATTCGCACCTCATGCGTTTTAAAAATTTCTTCAGTCATTCTAGCGAAAAAATATCAGAAAATTTCCGCGCTGCGCGCCAGTCTATTTTATCTATTTATTAACTGAATTAAGGATCATGATTCGGATGATTTTATGAAAAATTTCACATTAAAATTCAATATTTCATCGCTTAATTTTGCGAAATTTTCCTTGGCTCTGCCCGGACCTCGTTAGGGACGCTTGAGCGCGCCACCCCAGACCTCCAGCCCAAAAAGAGGTTTTCCGTTGCATTCTCTGTAATCTAAAGTTCTACCCGAGTAGTATAACTTGCAAAGTGTGCAGTATTAATTGTTAAAATTTTCAAAAACATTTTTTTTGCGTTTTTATTGTTGCATGACGATGTAAATAATCGAAAAAAGGCATTATCATACGTATAGGACGCATTTTTATAGGTTTTAATGAACTTGTGATATAAAAACATTTTCGGATCTCCCTGGCAAAAATCCTGCCGGTATTGGTGTAGCTGATACACATATGTATTAAGATGGCCGCGTTATAAGTACGTATACAGCAAGTAGTATGCGCTGAAAGCTGCTACATAACTGGTTCGATTTAAGTAAGTGAGTAAGTAAGTTTTATTTGTCACATAAAACGAAAGCAGCTAAAACAAGTAGATATATGTATTTCTTGAAATGGCGGACGCAAATAAAATGAAGCAGAAATATAAACACAAAAAATAAAGAGTTGAAAATTATGCTGATCGCAAAATGTAACAGGGAGAGAAGGGCATTATTTATGCCGTGTGAATCAGCCCCCGACAGTGAGACTTAAAGTTAAAGTTTTCTGCAAGTAGTTTCTCAAATTGAGTTAGATTCTTTGCTAGTTTGACAATGGGTGGTAACTTGTTCCACAAAAATGATGCACGACTTCCAAACCAAAATTTTCTGACATCAGTACGAGAATAGTTGATGTATAAATTATTTGACTGATTGAAACAATTAAGACTTTTAGAAAATATTTCGTCAAAATTTCGAGTGTGCGGACAGTTCATGAATTTATAGAAAAGAAAAAGGAATAAGGCAGTGCTCGTATTGTTTCTATAGATTCATGTGACTGACCAAAATGTTTGTGCCAGCGTTTTAAAATAAGCCTAAGTAATAGGATGCAACTCACGCTCGCGTCGCTCGCTCCATTCGTCGCATCCCATTACTCAGGCTTATTTAAAACGCTGGCACAAACATTTTGGTCAGTCCATGATACTAAGCCTAATAGCAGGTACCTAAACCAATGTAAAAAATTACGTATACCTTGCATTTTTATCGAAATAAACCAGCGTTAGTCAAATTACAAATTTTATTCGCTGATCCGACAACAAACCAAGTAACATTAATACATTGATAAGTAACGAGAAAAACAAGATGAAATATGAACATACACAGAGAGACAACTCAATAAAATACATAAATAGTCGAGGAAAGCGGGATAACATAAAGGCAGTACATGGATATGGTTCTGGACTTTGTTTTCGAGAGAAAGTGTTTATTGTCCAGAAAAATACACAAAATATGATAAAACGCGAATACATGGAGCAAGAAGTCCACATTTCGAAGCCGACTGCCAGCAACTTTCTCTCGTTTCCTTAGATATACAGCTCTTATAATATGACTACTTTAATACATAGTATGTGAACCAGCTACACGAATGCCATCCTGGCTAAGTTTATGCCTCTTTGCGCCGATTTCTATAAACTATTTCAATTTAAATTTCTATTTCAATTTCTCCTATCTTTTGGCAGTTTCTTTCGTTTTATTGCAGTAAAAAACAAAAAATCAGCACTTCGAGCGCATGATAAATATTTTTTCCGTCAAGAACGTACAAAAATTTTATTGAAAAAAATAAATTTTTCCATTGCTTAAATAGTGCCGGACGATGTGAAAAGCCCAAAAAACACGTTAGTTAAAGGCCTCCATTCGTTTTTATGAGTTTTAAGACGTAAAAATTTTTTTTTGGATTTCCCTGGCAAAAATGCTGGCTACGTCTATGGCTGTAATATTTGAAAATATATAAACGATTTTGTTCCGGCCGCGGGGGCACGATCAAAATTTTTCAAAAACATAAGGGGGATCAGAGGATTATTAAAAAAAGACGTTTTATGACCATTAGAGCTGTAAATTTTCTGCCTTGACTCCCAGGTAGCTATGTTTTCTGCACGCACTGGGCGGCAGGTGCCAGCCACGGCGCCTGCGCACGACCGGCTCTTAGTCAATGAAAATAAATACAGTAAATTATATACCTTTTTAAATTGTGTATTAAGTAACACTCGATAATAACAGAAAGTCATCAATATATTATGAGTAGTTAACCGTGTCTCCATGGCACCAATGTTATAACATAGCCTGTGCTTAAGCATAGGCGGGCGGGCCCAAACTTGCACCCTGGGGTGGGGCCAGGGTGCAATGGTTAAGGATAGGCAGTGATGAAGGATATAGGGCGTGCCTGGACCGGTCTTTTAGCCCGAGGAGTCCCTGGGGGAGGAAAAGGGAGTTTCCCGGGAAACTATGATTATTGATTTTTTGCCATGAATAAGACTAAGGGTCCCTGGGGGATGGTGCCCCCAAGCCTAGGGATGGTAGCCTAAGCGATTCTGTGGAGGTGGTCTAAAGTGCGCCTAGGCCTACTAGTAGGAGGGGAGGTGGCACAAGAAGAGCAGTCCTACAGGGGGTTTCCCGGGAAACTCAAAAATTATTGATTTTATCGATTTTTTAGTAAGTCAAGAACCAGCAGTCGGATCGGGCTCAAATTTGCAGAGTATGTTAGGTATCCTATGTACAAACTTTTAGCGCGCGGCCCGCAGTATACCAGCATCAGTTTACACTTGGCAATATTTAGTTTTCAAGCACAATGTAGCAGAGTATGTGCTCATCAATTGATCGTTCGTGAAAGTATGCAAAATATTGCTTTGCTCGGTCATTGAAATTTTGCCACAGATTAGCTAGAGTGTGTATGTCTCGGAGAGTGCAACATTGTTTGATGAGGCGAGAAAAGTTGTTGAAAGCCTCTGCGTCGTATTGCAATAAATTTTCTTTGTACTCAGCATTGAGCAGGGGCCAAAAGTAGCTGCCTAAGGCTGAGGAAGATATATCGTCTAGGCGAAGCAGGTGCATTAAGAAATGGTTGTAAATTTTTTGTCCTTGATCCATGTTTACGATATTTGATAAACGGTGATATTTATAGGCGATATCTGAAATGCAGTTTAACGATAGTTTTGCCAAATTCGAAGGGAACGGGTTTATCTTGGTCGCTTTTAATGTTCACTTCAACAGTATTGAATGCTTTCTTGAGTACAGGTATATAATGGGGGCTAATGTACGAGTGATTTACAATATCCATGTATTTTCCTTCAATATTTACAACTTGCAGAAGTGGCGCAAAAGTATTCCCAACTATTTGAGGTTCAACTATATCGCAATACACGTAAAAATTATGCATACCACCTAGCATATCAGGCGAATGGTGCGCAACTATGCTAAATTCTTTTTTCACAGTATAATCTATATTACTAAGCTGGCTCTCTAGAAATCCCAGCATATACATTAAATGCTTTGTCAGCTTTACACTTTGAATATATTTAGAATTTATTGTCATATGACAAAATTTTCTATTTTCATCATACTTTATGCCAAAATATTGCATGTAATCAAATTTATCTATTGAGCTAATTGTTTTTATTCCATTTCTCATAGCTTGAATGAGGTCATGTATATTTAAATATCTTGCTCGAGGAATAAGCAATTTTTGTCGCACATTGTTTTTTATATCATAAAATTGTATCATATTCTGCTCCTCGGAAACATTGTGCCATGTATTTGCATAAATTATTTCTACTAAACCAACCTCCCACTCACCATTCAATAGAATTTGTCTAGGCAGATTGGTAAGAAATGTGGCTGCAGTATTTGTTTCTTGTGAATTGCTTGGAAGAGTAAGGTAAAATTGTTTCATATCCATGTTTACAACTTAAAATTATTGAAGTATTTATAGATTTTTTCATGTTGCATTGATGTGACAATGTTCTTAAACGAAATACCTTGTGCACGGCAAACTAGGAAATATACACACATGTGACCACAGCTGATTGAAAAGAGCCCCTGTACCTGCGCATTATTGTACGCATATGTGAGTGCATAATTTGAAATATAATGCAATAAGTGGTTAAATGGTTTTCGCCCATAGCTGTGTAAAGGACGGCTTTGCATATCTTTCACGTATTATGCAATTATGCGTTACACATTAAGCGGAACTTTATTCATTCAACATACTTTGTAGGCAACTTTAAAAGATGCATTCATTTAACTAGTTTTTACATTATTCTGAATGATTCTTGCGATACTGATCTAATCTTTATTTTACTGAACACGAAATTAAGTTTAAGGCGCATGACTGCTGAGCACGAGAATGCTTTGCGTCATTAGATATTTTGCGTTTAGTTTGCATCGCACTTTTTACAGAATAACGTTACAAGCATTAAGAACTTTTTACTGCAAAATTCTAGGAAACATAAAAACTCTTATCGGCCTTGCCCTACCCACTCGCGGGTACAAATCTTTAATATTTAATCTTGTATCGCAATCTTCGCTCGCATTCCTACTAAATATTCGTGTTTCGGAGAGCTGCGTTTGCCGTATCAACATTGTGTAATATTGGCATTAAACAAATTACCGTAAAACCACAACGCACTTTTATATTGGTGCGTTGCCGACGACGGGCCATTATTTTTATCGAGAAAAGTGCGAAACGCAAGTCGTCGCTAAATGCGTTGCTCAATCATCGTTAGCTACGTGGTTTACTTTTAACTTTGACTGCACTGCCGTGGTTTAATATTGAACGATTTCGCCCATCGTGTTTGACGGACACTCGATTGAAACGTTTGAAGAATCTTGACAGTGATCAATCATCAGAAAGATCGACGAAAAATTCGATACGCTCGACTGGACGGAAACGAATCGATACGTCGGAAGTTTCGAAAATAGCTACGCGCTCGAGTTTTAAGTCGAAAATCCGAAACGGCTAATTCGAATTCATCGGCGAGTCACGCGCAAAGAAAAAAGAGTTCGTTAACCGAAGAATTCGACGAGATAATCAGAAACGCGGAGCAGGAAGCTAGTAATTCGGGTGAGAACTTTAGAGAATTAAGAACTCATAGTTTTTCATTATCGAAACGTTCACGTGCTTCTATTAAATCAAAGCCAAAAGTTTTAAACATGGATCAGGCTGTAGTTGCTCTTTTGCAAGAAACTGTAGGTAAAATTAAAGATATGTATGATGAAAGGCCTGTTGCACTTATTTCTTCGCCGCCTTTAACTCCATTTATAGGTGATGGTGATTTTAATTGGAGTGAGTGGGAGAAACAGTTTACTAACTTAGCTATACTAGCTGGGGCGTCGCAGTTAGAACGTAAAATTACTTTGCTGTCAACTTATCTCAGGGGTGCTGCTCAAACTTTTTACCATGACTTAGCTAGTAGGTAGCCAGTGCTTGATTCATGGGAAACGTGGGTTGAATTATTTCACCAACGTTTTCCTGACAATCAGCATATTGACATTAAACGCGATCAATTAGTTGCACGTCAACAACTTGCTAGTGAACCTGTTTTGAATTTCGCCGCTGAAATTAGACGTCTAGCAAAACGGGCTCAGCCTGGTTGGACTGGTTATGAAGAAAATGATTTCGTAAAAAGTCATTTTGTCTCTAAACTCTCGCCTAAATTAAGATTATGGGTGCGTAATGCATCGCCAAAAAGTTTTGAAGACGCAGTAGCTGAAGCATATAAACAGGAAGTAAATCAGGCCTATGAAGAACAGTTAACTCAGTCTACTGTATCATCATCTTTTAACGTTAATACTCAGCCATGTTCCAATTTTGTTTGTCAAAAATGCAATCGGTGTGAAAATCATTTTTCATCAGAAAATAAAAATTTTCAAAAAAGTTTGCCTTTTAACTCCGACTTTCAACATCAAAGCAATCGTACTAATTTGCCACATACTAATTACTATGACAATTCACCAACTTGCAATTTTTGCGGTCGAAAAGGACATTTTTCGAATAATTGTAGGCAAAAATTCAGATTTTCTCAGCAAAATACTTTTGTACCCCGGTTTTCCAACACGCAGCAGGCACAATCATCTTTTAACAGATATAATCAAAATGATAATTATCAACGATTTAACAATCAACCTAGGCAGTATAACAGTCAATCACAATATCAGACACGTAATAATTCATTTAACCAAAATCATGTAAACCGTTCTCATTTGCCTCAACATGAACCCCGTGTTTGGAGGCAGCGAACAAATATGGCAGCAGCTAACCATGCGGGAGATGAGGGGACAACTGAATCTAACTCATTTCCTTTCACAGAATTTGATCCATTGAACTGTGACGACCCAGAGTTACTTCAGATGAATCCTGAAGCTAGTCTACCTCCCATGAGGACGAATATGATTTCGTCCGGCCAACCAGGCGATGAATTCATTCTTAATTTTTCTTATTTGCCCAGCAGAATTCTGGAAGGTGAGGGAATGGAAGGTGGTGGCCGGCTTACTAAAATTCTAAAAAATAATAATTTTGTTTCCCCGTTTTTAGAAATTTCTAATCGGGATGCCCGTTCCTCTCACATGCCGCCGACTTGGTTTTTATTTTATATTCGGCACCACATTAAACGCGCATGTAAATACATTGGGTACCCAATTATTAAAATTGATCGAAAAAATAATCAAATTTGCCTATTATACATTCTATTGTCTTTATTGTCTTTTGTGATATGTGTTGACTCAAATCTGAATCCAAATATTGATACTTTTTACGTATGTGGAACACATCGAAATGGGCATGCTTTGTCGGTTCCTCAAAAAGTTGATTGCATTTTACCTGAAACTTTTGACTCCATTAGTAAAATAATGAAAGTAAATGTTTGGGCTCCACGGAGTAAGCCAGTCGAAACTAATGCTGTTAAATGTTATTTACGCACTCGAACTATTTGTACTCATCGTAGCTTTTTTGGTTCAAAAGGAATAATTTCTGACTCTTCAGATCAACGAGCTGCATCATTGCTAGATTGCAAGCTGGCTTGGAAAAATGAAAAATATAATGGTGATCCAATGATTAAATTACATAATAATTTGTGGTCTACAAATCATACTTTGCATGTTGATTTTGTGTGGTGTTGCAAAACACAGTGTTATTCTCAAGTTAACTTTTTCATCGAGTTAGGCATAGTTTCTTCTTATGACGGCATAGCTGTCTTTAGCGATTTAGGAGATACCGGGGATGTAAGGCATCTCATGGTTTTTGCATGACTGACCTTGTTACTTTATTCTGGCACGATTCTCATTTTAACAACATTTGTCGTTTTACTAAAACTGGAAATTATGAGGCAAAAATTTTAGATCAATATGTTACAGTGGAAAAAATTCAAGGGTCTTTTTCACTAACTCGTAAAACTAAGCAATGTGGCTTAAATAAAACTTATGAAACGTCACAAGGTGTCCTTTTACAATTTTTCGAAAATTTAACTTCATTGCCTAACGCGTCAGATATGTTAGATTTTAAATCGGATCCTATTAACTCAAAATTACAATTTCTTCACACTCGAATCCAAAATCTTGAAATGCAAAATTTTCGTTATGTTTGGCTCGAATTATGCAGGTCAGCAGATCGTTATTTAAAAATTATTTGGCAGCTTCTACAATTTGATGCAACTTTAGGTGCACGCGCTTTATTAAGTCGTTTTGATATTCACGCATCATTTGCGGGGCAAGCTCTTGTTGTGTGGGACTGTACACCTTTAACTAGCGAACATATTTTTTGGAATTATAAAGTCAATGATACATGTTACGAATTTTTACCGATTTTATACAAAGAAAATATACTTTTTGTTTCACCTGGAAGTAGGGACATTACTACTTCATCCCCAAAACGCGACTGCACTAAAGTTATCTTAGGTTATTTTCAAGCAGGACCAAACTGGAGAACTTTAGGAGGAGTTACCCATGTGACTCGCATTCCACTAGAGATTGTATGTAGGTTCCAACATTATCCACCAGTCCAGCACATCAACATGTCCGTACCAACATGTCCACTAACATTGATGTTCACCGTCGCAACATGTCCACCAGCAACATGTCCACTCGTCCCAACACGTCCACCGTCCCAACATGTCCACCAAGGCAGGTACCGTCAGCGCTACCGTTCCAACAGAGCTACTATCTAAACAAAGACACGGCAGATACACCACCTCATTTTTTGCGTACCTATTATACGTACGAGTCAAACACTAGCAGAGAAGTTAAAATGGCGCAAAAAGCACT
This sequence comes from Mermis nigrescens, assembly GCA_036768485.1. NCBI lineage: Eukaryota > Metazoa > Nematoda > Enoplea > Mermithida > Mermithidae > Mermis > Mermis nigrescens. The sequence goes on along the minus strand of JAVLUZ010000154.1, from coordinate 7,217,212 downwards.
GCTCTTGCTAAATTGGTGTACAAATTATATTAATATCTAGTCAATCAATCAGTTTTAGAGAAAAATTTTGATTTCCGCTTATTTTTAGCCTTAATTTTGCCCGCTTCTTCTGAAAATTTCTCTCTTTTTACGCCGTTCTGCCCCGCCTGACAGCAAATTAGATAGGACGCGAGGGATCTCATCTTATACCTATGTGTGTGTAGACGGTTTACGGAAGATTCGCCCCCCAACAATTTCGCCCCCGACTTTTGCCCCCAACATTTCGCACCCAACATTTCGCCCCTGGCACAAGTGTTTCGCCCCTCGGGATTTTCGCCCTGCACATTTCGCCCTCTCGGGATGTTATGCCCTCAGTTTGCACTGATCAATTATCAGGCAAGTACTTATAGCCACACATGTGACGGCTCTAAAATTTAGGGTCTTTGACCATTTTTAAGGAAAGGCGGAGGGGGTAGCTCACCCTCAATTTTAGGCCAAAAAGGTCAGAAAAGAGCTAAAAGGGTGAAGATAGACTTTCTCCCATAATTCGGAGACTGGGTTCAACAACCGTTGTGGGGTTAGGGCCTACATGCACATAGAGTGAGGGGGCATCACCCTATACTGCGGGGTCAGCCAGACAGGTACTGTCCGACAATTTCGAGCTGACGAGACGTGTTTTGCATCATTTTTGACGCCAAAAAGCGCAAAAAATCAATTTTTCCGCCGAATTGGTACTTTTATGCACTTTTTGCCCATAAAGCGCTAAAAATGAATCATTTCAAGTAGTGTTAAAAGTTATAAAATACTGTCGAAATGGACTGAAAATGCTTTAAAAATGCTAAATTACCACAAAGAGACATTTTATAGGCTATTTGGAATATGTTGGTCGTTTAAACAATAATAAAAATAAGTGAATACGTATTTGTCAGAAAGAAATAAGTAGGTACCTACTTGTCGGGTGAAATGAAAAATATAACCACTCAAACCGTTTTCAAGTGAGTGTTGGTGAAATGACATAATCGCCACAATAGATGTGGCAAAATAAATAAAACGCTTAATCAGTAGGTTCTTACCTACCTACCTAAATGTTATTAACATCCAAAGCATGTATGGCAGTAATCATTCCTAAATCGATTTTTGCTGATTTAGATAATCACGGATACATCACTGTGAGAAACTTCCTGGGGCGAACAACTGAGGGGGCGAAATGTTTTGGAGCGAAACATCCGGGGGGCGAATGTGTGGGGGCGAAAGTTCTGGGGCGAAACGTACCTGGGGGCAACAATGGGGCAAATACTGGGGGCGGAATGTTGGGGGCGAATCTTCCGGATGCCGTGTGTAGACCTTATCAAATATGCACGTAAGGGGTTTGACTCCAGAAGGGAAACATAAAAGAATTTTCATGGGAAAAGGAGACAAAATGAGGACTAAAAGCGAATAACATCATAATGCCCCAAGACATATTTTGACCCTCCCACTTGACCTGTTACTCACTAGCCCGTCATGCTGTGAACTTTATGGTCCTTCCGCTCATAGATCCCATTTGAGACAGTTACAGAATGAAGAGCCGCCGCGTCAAAGACAACGCTACGTTCAAGTTGACGAATATCCGAAATGGTTTTGCAGGATGGAAGCGGGTTTGGCCGGCCAGAATTTGCACGAAAGAATTAGAGCATACATGGATTACATGATTCATCTGCTTTTCGGGAGGTTCCGTTTTAGAACAGATTTTAGTTTGAGACGTCTCATTATTTTGAGCCTTTTTTTAAATTGTTTTTGCATTTCTTCAATGTTAATATTGAAGTATGTCAGATTTCATTGTTTGCCGCATGTATTCGTAAGTAGAGCAGCATAGCGGTACAAACCACCTATCTAATTTGCTGTCCTATAGCCGGGCCCGGGGCCCGACGCAGTAAAAAAGTGAAAAATTTTTCAGAAAAGCAAAAATTAAGGTACAAAAATAAGCGGAAATCAAAATTTTTTCTCTAAAACTGATTGAAGTTGACTAGATATTAATATAATTTGTACACCAATTCAGCGAAAAAACCGATTAACATAGTTTTTGCGCCATTTTAACTTCTCACTAGTGTTTGACTCGTACGTATAATAGGTACATAAAAAATGAGGCGGTGTATCTGCCGTGTCTTTGTTTAGATAGTAGCTCTGTTGGAACGGTAGCTGACGGCAAGGCCTTGGTGGACATGTTGACGGTGGACATGGGGACGGTGGACATGTTACACGGTGGACATGCTGCGTCGGTGGACATGCGTTGGGACGGTGGACAGTGTTGGGAATTTTGGTGGACATGTTGGGACGGTGGACATGTTGGGACGGTGGACAAGTTGGGACTGGTGGACAAGTTGGGACACAATCGTATGGCATGCGAATTGGTCAGTTTATACATTTAATGCTCCTCTACTTTTTCACAGTATGCACGAAAATGAGCAATTTAATTCACTAGGTCTTTTGAGGAATTTTATGTTTCGTTCAGCGTTGGTTGAAAGTCAAGTACAACGTATTATTAACTATACATCTAGCTTATCACTGAGTCCTAGCTTAGTTAGCGATTTTCTGAGTGGCGCAGGATCACTATACTCCGAAATATCTTCTAGCATAAGTAAGCCTCTTGAACATATTTTGATCAATGGTACACAAAGTATATTAGGTACAGCGGATAAGATTATTTCTGGGCCAATTCAATTATTTCTTAATGTTATAATTATTATTACGCTGTGTGCACTATTGATATTTTCATTTATATATTGTTCAAAGAACCCTATTTTTCGATTTTTTGTAAAAATAAAATATTTAATCATAAAAAGAATAAAGTCAATATTGAGTCTTTGCCGCAACAAAATAAATTAGCCACCATTGCTCAATCAAACCAAACTGTCATTGAAGCTAATCATCAACCAGCAGAAAATTTTTCTGATCTGTCAACATCTAGCGCAAATAGTCATTTCACTAATCTTTTAGTTCACGCTTTTCAACCGTTTATTGCTTCGCACTTAAAGCAAGAACAGTTAAATGCAAAAAATGTTCAAAATTCTGTGAACATCGTAGCATTTCCTACTGTAATCACATCTGAACGCTTAGAACGAGCTCCAAAAATTAATGTTTATTTGCATAATATATCACAAGTTAACAAAGTATTAATAACGACAGGTTTAGTTGACACCGGTTCCGAAATAACGCTTATATCTGATACATTAAGGCGTGAACTCGATTTACCGTTAATTAATTCTCTTCTTAAATCTATTTCACTTGCTAACGAAGAAAAAGCTGAAATATTGGGGGCAGCATGGATAGGTTTAACATTTGACACATCTAATAATTTTCCAAGCTCAGTTGAGATGGTATTAGCGCATGTTGTATCAAAATGTTCAGCTAATTTTTTGCTAGGTACGGATTTTCTTTGTCGTTTTAACAGTCTTACTTTGTCTTGGAAAACAAATTTTTTGCATTTTGGAACATATAAATTACCTTTGATAAATAATTTACTTTTACCTCCGGAACAGAGAGGAGTAGCTACTTTACATTCAACGACTATCATTCCACCAGAAAGTTTAGGATTTATTAATCTTAAGGTAGGAAAACCGTACTGTGATCAAAATCAATTGATTTTCGAACCATATGTAGATAAAAATTTGCGATATTCCACTTTCATAAGTGCTGCTTTAGTGAGTCCTGAAAATGCTTGTTTTTCAGTGAGTGTCTTAAATATAAATCGTGAGCCTTTAACTCTTTACAATAACACTAAATTAGGCAAAGTTCGCATACTTTGTGGATCCGTTGAGAAAAATATACGATCTTTGGACGTAAAGAAAGTTAATAATAGAAGAAATACCTGGCAACCCTACACTTTCTCGTGATGATGAAAGTAAACTGATTTCACTTTTAAATCGATTTTCTGAACTTTTTGTTAAAAACGATGATGATTTAGGTAGAACAACTTTCGTTGAACACAACATTGATACTGATAATAATAGGCCGATTAAGCAGCAGCCGTACAGAGTACCATATAAACAGCGTGAAGTCATTAATACTGAGATCGAAAAAATGTTAAGTAAAGATGTGATCAGGACATCATCTAGTCCTTGGGCGAGTCCTGTTGTACTTGTTCCTAAAAAGACTGGAGGGTATAGATTTTGTGTTGATTATCGAAAACTAAATAATATTACTAAAAAGGATGTTTATCCTCTGCCGAGGATAGACGATATTCTTGAAACTTTAAACCAAAGTACATTTTTCACTACTTTAGACCAAGCATGGGGGTACTGGCAGATACCTATGTCGGAAAAAGATAAGGAAAAAACAGCTTTTACAACTTTTAACGGTTTATATGAGTTTAATGTTTTGCCTTTTGGTTTATGCAATGCGCCTGCGACATTTCAACGACTTATGGACCTTTTACTGCATGGCTTACAATGGGATATTTGTCTCGTTTACTTAGATGATATTCTTATTTTCAGTTCAACCTTTGACGAACATTTGAGACGTTTAGAAGTTGTTCTACAGAAGCTGAAAGCGGCCGGTCTAAAATTACGATTTGAGAAATGTAAGTTTGCGCAACATTTTACTACTTACTTAGGGTATATCATCTCAGCAGAAGGGATACGTCCTGATCCTATGAAAGTAAAAGCGGTTGAAGATTTCCCTTAACCTCAAACAGTCGAAAAGCTTAAAAGTTTTCTTGGATTAGCTGGGTACTATCGACGCTTTATTAACAATTTTTCTAACATTGCTGAACCTTTATACAGTTTACTACGAAAAAAATGTCAAGTTTACGTGGAATGAAAGTTGTCAAAATGCGTTTTCACAATTAAAATATGCTTTAATGTCAGCGCCCGTACTAATTACCTGGATTTTAAACAGCCATTCATTATACACACAGATGCTTCTGGCATGGGTATTGCAGCTATTTTATCTCTCAAAATGTGGACGGAAAAGATCATCCTATTGCATATATTAGTAGGAGCTTAAAACCAGCAGAAAAGAATTATCCAGTTTTTGAGCAGGAAGCATTAGCCGTGGTGTGGTCGGTCAAACACTTTTGAACTTACTTTTTTCGATCATAAAGTTATCATTGTAACTGATCACGCAGCTTTGCAGTTTATACTAAAGAAGCCTAATCCTTCACCACGCATTGCACGATGGGGACTTTCACTTCAAGAATATGATCTTGAAATTATTCACAGACCTGGTAAAAATCACGCCAATGCTGATGCACTTTCTCGTACTTTTTGTTCTAACGTTTTAACTACTCACGTTTCATCTAGCATAATAATTGAAAAGCAAATTGAAGATCCGTTCTGTAAACCAATAATTAATTTTTTATTAAAACAAGAATTACCGGACGATAATTTGTTAGCTCGTAAAACTGTGTTAATGCATGATCAATTTTCATATTATAATGGCATTTTACTGTATCACGGACCTCCTAGAGCAAAGCAGGCCCTCAGAACTTATCGCAATACCTGAAATTTTGCGACAAGAGTTACTTCATGCTTTTCACGCTGACGTTTTTGCAGGACATCTTGGCTTTAAACGTGCATATAATCGAATAAAAGATCGTTTTTACTGGCCGGATCTTTATAATGATGTCAAAAATCACTATATTAAATGTTCAAAATGTTTATCTAAAAAAGGCCCGCATGTTATAACCCGAGCATCTTTAGTTAACATACCTGTGGAAGGACCTTTTGATAGAGTAGCAACCGATGTTTTAGGACCACTGCCATTAACTGAGCAAGGTCATAAATACATTATCGTTTTTACTGATTATTTAACTAAATACTGTATGACAGCCGCCCTTCATGCAATAACAGCCAAAGAAACCGCACATGCACTATTAAACGAGGTGATTCTGAGGCATGGAGCCCCGAAAACGCTTCTTTCTGACCAGGGTTCTAATTTTTTGTCCGCACTTGTGACTGAAATTTGTAAATTGTGTGACACTCGTAAAGTTAACACAACACCTTTTCACCCTCAAACTGATGGACTTGTAGAACGATTTAACCGCACGCTAATTACTATGATTTTGATGTATGTTTCATCTCAGCACAATGATTGGGATTTAATTTTACCGTATGTCACATTTGCTTATAATACAGCTCAACAAGAATCTACTAGATATAGTCCTTTTACTTTAGTCTATGGAAGGCGACCTAATTTTCCTATTGACACTATACTTAATTTACGTATAAGTAAGTACACTGTTGATGTGGATGACTATTTTTATCACTTTAAACAGTTTCTAGTTGACTCTTGGACTATCGCGATTAAAAATATTGAAAATGCACAAATATCTCAGAGATTCAGTATGATAAAAAATCAAAAGATTTAGAACTGAAATTAGGTGATATAATTTATAAATATAACCCAGTCATTAAACCTGGACAAACATCTAAATTTGCTCACTTATGGAATGGACCTTTTACAGTTGTGGACATCAAACGCTATCCTGTCATTTTGATAAAGGGAGCTGATTCAAAAATGGAACTTATACATGTGAATCGGATCAAGAAAACTAAATTAACATCTCGCCAATATGTTTCTGAGGATGAAATTAAAAATTCCGAGAAATATGTCATAACTAAGGAGGTTGTGCCGAAATCAGGGACAAAATCATCTAATCATCCTTATAACCTTGGACCAACACCGTAATCAAAAAAAATTAAACTTCATTTAACTTAAATTTATGCAGTTATTATCATTTTTCTTCTTTTTGCATAAAAATTTTATTCTCTCTCATTAAACGTGCTACTTTTCACTATAGTATGGCTGAATCGCCGAATTCAGCTTCAATGCTTAGTGAACCGATTGACCGTAACAAAAGCTGCGAACCAAAACGAAAATTCTCGTCAACGGCATTAATTGAACAGTGGTGGTCGAAGATTCGATCGTGGGCTAGTCGACCCACAAATTTACCTTGTTCCGGGCGATTCTTCAGTCAAAAACGCGTGCGCCTCCCTGAAAAACGACACTAGGGGACTTGGGATACTGTCAGTGTGCTGCTCCAAATATTTTTTCGAGACTCCTGGCATTGCTTTTGCTGAAAAGGCGAAAGAGGAAAGCGAAGATGCTGAGGCCGTTGCAGCTATAACAGACAATAAGCCAAAAGAGAGGAAAGGTCCTTTTTGTGACATTATAACATTTTTCCGACCTGACGGTATGACTTTTGCATTTAACATATGTGAGATGGGAGGTGTTCCTAGAGAATTGCGTGCTTTGTTGATTGAATCGGATATGTATTTTGTTGGATTTCAGTTTACAAAAGCTCTAGAAAATGTGGACGCGGATTCCTGTGGTAAAACAGTTAAGTTGGATCTTTATGACATTTTAACAGCAATCCAAAATTTTGGTGTCTTATCACATATTTTTGGCAACATCGATATCGACCTAATTTCATTAGCGACGGAAATTTTTTAAGTTGAAGGGAGAGTTGCTGAGGACATGGTGGAACCAGGATCATGGGGAACTGTGGTTCGGACAGCCATTATTTTTGATACATATGCACTTCTTACTAAGTATGACTCTGAAATAGTTTCGTTTGTCAAAGAATATTGGAACAGCAAAGGCATTAAACCGTTTACTTGGGAATTGCATTTAACTTGGGCCGAAAAGAAATTTAGAGATGTAGGCACAAATATAACCTCTGAGTTGAGTAATTCATCTGTCACTCCACTTCTAGCTTCATGCGCTTCTTCACAAGCAACTGCTGTGGAACAGATCATTGGGACATTGTCGCAGTGTATGGCACTTCAGGCACCATTGTAGCGCCCGCCTAGGCAATATCAGGGTCCGTTCCGAGGGCCATCGTTTCCAGCACCGTACCAGTAGCAATTTGCCATCCCTGGTTGCCAACCTATGCGTGACATACGTACTAAGGATGTAGAGGAACGGTTTGACAGCTTAATTCGTGAGATGCTGCACCAGTTCTACGGCCATTTCCTTGGTTGCGATAATAGTACTTGGCAAGGCTATCACGAGACATTCTACTTGGATTGGTGTGCAAAGCTCCACAGCTCGTTTGCTTTGCCGCCGCCCGAAATGAGTCACAAGGAATATCGTATGAAGCGGGCAATCGAAAAACAACTTGGACGACGTGGCAACGGCAATTGTCGTTAATGTTATGACTTTTGCGTTTTGTTTAAACATTATTCTAAATGTACTAGTGCCTTACTCGCGTACGTTTTCACTGTGCTTATTTTAGTCTGATTTGTCTAGCAGGTTTTTATGGGCGAGTCTGATTGCGTATGTCCACCCCTTTGTAACTTTTTACCATTTTTCTGCCTGAAACATAATTTAAAAATTAATCAGGTTTAACTCTTCTTACTTTTAACTAAAATTATTTTCTATTTACAGTTCTACGAGATTATTGTAAAATATTTTTAATAATTCATGTAAAGATTGTAGCTGTGTTTTCTGAATTCACTCATTTGCTATAAATCATTATACTGGCCTACTTTTAAAGCGGGAAGGATGTAAAGGACAGCTTTGCATATTTTTCACCTATTATGCAATTATGCGTTACACATTAAGCGGAACTTTATTCATTTAACTTACTTTGTAGGCAACTTTAAAAGATGCATTCATTTAACTAGTTTTTACATTATTCTGAATGATTCTTGTGATACTGATCTAATCTTTATTTTACTGAACACAAAATTAAGTTCAAGGCGCATGACTGCTGAGCACGAGAATGCTTTGCGTCATTAGATATTTTGCGTTTAGTTTGCATCGCACTTTTTACAGAATAACGTTACAAGCATTAAGAACTTTTTACTGCAAAATTCTAGGAAACATAAAAACTCTTATAGGCCTTGCCCTACCCACTCGCGTGTACAAATCTTTAATATTTAATCTTGTATCGCAATCTTCGCTCGCATTCCTACTAAATATTTGTGTTTCGGAGAGCTGCGTTTGCCGTATCAACATTGTGTAATATTGGCATTAAACAAATTACCGTAAAACCACAACGCACTTTTATATGACTAACAAACTTCTTTTTCAAGCGCTACAGACTTCATTGGCAATTTATTGACCTTTCTTTGCGCGTAAAACAAGATAAGAAAGAAAGTTTGGACAAAATGCATAAACTGTGTGTGGAGTTAAGTAATTTGCTTAAGCCACAATCAGTTTTGAATTGCATTGAAAATAATCCATCACAGCGCATTAACCACTCTATTGACAGCAAAAATTTTTCTGAATTCAATGGTCAAAATGCCAATTGTGCAGAAAATGCGCTTTGCGCATCTTCTATGTAGTCCACTGGCAACCGCACAGTTAATTCTTGGTCACCTTCGGAAATTGTTTCAGAAAATTTTGGACAAAATTTTTCGAACTGAGATTGCTAACAGCGGAATTATCTCAGAATCCTTTAAATTCGGTTTTGCAACCAGTTTAAAATTTGGGTTTTTGGAACATATACCTACGATTTTGCAGCCATTGGTGTCAATTTTGAAGATGTCGCAAAATAAGCCTTCACTGTCATTAAATCGTAATGCACCTTCTTTTGTACCTAACACATTAAATCCGAATTCACAGCAGCTCTTACAGATTCCACCGCTGCAGTATTTTCCGCTTCACAGCAAAATATCTTTGAATAATTATGTACCAAATCCCGCAAATCTCAAAATACTGCCTAATAACCATATTTTGCACTCTTCAAACATCAAAATGCAACCGACTGAAATAAATTTATCTGGCATAAATAACGAACCTGGAAATTTGCAAAATGAATCCGCGCCTTTACCTGAGTCACCTACAAGGAGACGTCATGCAAAGTTTTCTGACAAAAGCTCAACAAGCAGCTACAATCAGCCGCATAGTCGGCGTTTGCGTCGCAAGAGTAAATTGCGCTAACATCGTCATCATCACAATTTGGATTCATTATCCAGCAATTCGTATAGCAAATTGCATCTTGCTGATTCTTTAAATTGCGGACATTTCATAGCACAAATGCAAGTCACAATTGCAAATAAAAAATTTTTTAATGACAATAAAACAGATATATGAGCATATCTTGCGGAATTTGAGTTGCTTGCCGATACCTATGATATCAATAAATCGGATCTTGTGAAATTTATGTCATCATTTCTCGATCCCGATGCTTTGCACTTATTCTGTTTGTTACCTGCTGATATAAAACAATCTTATTCCAAATCAAAACAGGTGTTAATAGTGGAATTTTGTCCTCTGGACGCCAAAATGCTTTTCAATCATTTTTTTGGCACATAAACAGCAGCCTAACAAATCGGTTAAAGCTTATTATCTCGCGCTTTGTGAAGAGTTAATAAAAGCCGACCCTTATTTTGAAGTCGACTATCATCATTTTAATTATTTATTGCGACATCAATTGAAACAAGGTTTGTTACCTAACATATCAAAAGAGGCATATCAGAAAAAACCTAGAGCATCACTGGCTGAATTTTTGGATAACGCATTAAATGCTGAATTTGTAGATGACAAAAAAGCAGTTATGCCGTATGTATTGGTAACAGCCGCTCCTACAGGAGGCGCAATACCTAAAGATACATCTTGCGCGTCCAACCAAAATGAGCCAGATTGCTCGCAACAGAAAATGGTTCATCACTATTTGCGTGCTGAAGAGCCAGAAAATTCCTCTCGTAAGTATTGCACCTTTTGCAAGCGCATAGGTCATATCTACGACAAATGTTTCATGCGTCAACAACAAGAATCATCTAATAATAATAATAATATTCAGTCTGATCGAAATAAAAACAGTTCCATGGCTTGTAATTGCAGCCAGTTGCATTCTTTTTGTGCCAAAATTGTTTGCCTTCACATTCAAATTCACACAATTGAAATTATTTTCAATCGCAATTTTGTAACTCAAGTCAACATCGCTCATTGAATTATGCGAATAATGATAATTGCTTTGAATCTAAGCAAGCACGACCAAATTTTAGGCAAAATCATAACAATTACCATCAAAATTTGCATGCCAATTATCAAAATTTGCATTACGATAATTGCTATGCAAATCAATTGCGACAAAATGCACCTTTTGTTCAGTTTCCTAACGAACAGCATGGAACATATTATAATTCGAACTATCACAACGATAATGATTCTAATTGACCATACATCACATATACTGCGGATTACAAACCCATCGTAAATTCGCCCCCATTGCAGCCAACCCTTACATCTCCTGATGATGTAAACACGTTTACTGTGAAAGGGCTAGAAACTAGCGCATGCTCTAACTTATTTGTGTTGCAAGAATTTCTTGAAGAGTACAAACGCTTACAGCGTCGTCTCACAATTTATGAAAAAATAAATTTGCCTTCAGTTAAAACCATCGATCCAAATATTCCAATTGTAAGCCATGCTGGGACAAATTTTCCCACTATTCTTGTTAAAATTTATGGCATAGACGTACCCGCTCTCATTGATATGGGTTCACAGATCACCATGATGACCACGTCTGCATTTTTGCGTCTTGGTTTTAACTTACCGCCTAAACAAGTCTCACAAGTTGTTCATGGCGTAGGCAAAATAACCGCAGTCGTACGATATAAAGTAAACATGACCATCACTATTGCTGAACAATCTATCTCTTCAATAGTAGCTATAATAGATCATTTGCCGGATGACATGCTCTTGGGATACGATTTTTGTGAAGCCGCATTAATGTGGGTTAATCCTATTGAGCGTTGTGCTTTTATAAACAGCATAAAAATTAATTTATTATCATCATCGAAAAAATGCAATTTTGTGCAAAACCCAACACGACTACCTCTGGTGTTGTGTGTGTGCATGTTTTGCTGCCTGAGCCGGTCTCGACACAAAAACTGTATTCTCTACATTTTCAGTTTCCATTTTTCTTTTCAGTTCTTTGCATTTCTCAGTTGTTACCATAGGTGGGCGGGCGGTTCCAAACTTCTGGGGAGTGCGAAAATTTTTAAAAGTCAGATTTTTGGCCTTAAAAGCGGTGTTATGGCAAAAAACACCATTTTTGAACGTGTCACGTTGAGCTCTACCAATTGGCATAATAAAAACCCGAAAAAAATTTAAAAAAGTTTTAAAAAATGAAATTCTTGGGGAGTATTCTTGGGAATTTGCCATTTTTGTTGGGTATTTAGCCTTCTGGGGGATGCATATCCCCAAACCCCCACATCCAGGTATGGTTGTTACTCAATTTGTTGTGTTTTTTTTTTAAATCCCGATGTAATCTGCTAAACACCACTTTAAAAGTCATTATATACCATTTATGGCGTAAATAGTATAATATTGTTCTGTCTGAATATTCAGAACTCTATGCTATTCCGGAAATACAAACCTTGTGTTGCCTTAGGCCCCACAATCTCACAAGATCAACTATGGACCAGGCCATTTTGGTAGTAGCTTTTTAAACTTTGTAAATTTGTGCATCAGTATGTAAACTTTTATTCAATTATTTATTAGCACCCGCTTAATTAGCAAGTTGAAGAAAGTTTTGATGTAAAATAGTTGTCTATTACATAGAACATGATATCAGCGACCAGGCCCATATCCAGGATAAGGCCAAGGAGGAGGGCGGACCCAACATAAAATGGTCTATATCTGGGGAAAGTCGCCGGTATAGCTCGCTAAAACCTCATTTCTCAGCGTTTCTCAACATGCTCTATGCACTAAGATAATAAAATTCGAACTTGAAAAAGTTTTTCCCCTTGAAAAGCAATATAAAATATGTCATTTATGGCGGCACTTGATTTAAAATGATGTAAAAAAATTGAAGTTGTAGAGCAAACACATTTGATTTTTTGATCTTTGCATGGATTATCTTGCCTTTCAAACTTTTTTATGGCTTACCGGGGCAGTCGCTCCCTGGCACACATGGGCGTGAAGGGGTTTGGGGGGGGGTATACACCCCCCAGAAGTTGAAATACCCCCCCCGGAAATCAAAATACCCCGCCCCCCCAGAAAAATTTTTTTTGCTTTTTCAGCAATTTTTTGATGCCATTGGATAGAGCTTGATGAGAAACGTCGAAAAATGGTGTTTTTTTTGCCATACGACCACTTTTAAGACAATTTTTTGTCCTTTAAAAATTTTTTTACCCCCCCAGAAATTTTTTCACCCCACCCAGAATTTTGGTGCTGCCCACCTATGCTCCCCGCCCCCCTTATATGACTCTGTCGGCAACATAATCTGTTACAATGTTTTTAGTAATTTTTGTTGTTTTCCTCCTTATTTCTGCCAAAGCTCTGATTAAATCTCGTTTCTTTTGCTTATTTACTTATGCAGACCCATATCTATCATTGGACCTAACGGGTGTGAACCATTCATGGACAGCATGGAAATTTTGGGCAGTCCAAATTGGATGAGTACAAGAAATGGGGAAAAGTCAAATTTAATGGTCAAAGGGCAATTATCAATTTTTGAGACAGTACGCCAGCTTCTTGGCGGCGAATCTTGACCTCCTCAATCATATCTATATTTATGTGAAATACAGATACAGTATTAAATCGTCTATATCTCGGTAAGTTCATTGGGGCGAAGTGAGAAACTATTTTTTTCTACGTTCTATTCTTTGTTTTATCCTTTTAGATGATAAAATTCAATTTTTCTAGCAAAACTTTTTATATAGTTCTTGCTATAAAAAACCTCAGTTTTTTATCCGTGACTTTGGCAAAAATTATGATATATAAAATCATCATAGGTGCACAAGGTCTGGGTCGGCAGGGGGGCGGGTTAAATCCATACGTGGGCAGCAAGAAAAATTCTGGGGGGGGTGTGAGATTTTTTTGAAGGTCGAAAAATGGCCTTAAAAATGGTGATATGGCGATAAAAACACCATTTTTCGACGTTTCTCATCAAGCACTATCCATTGGCATCAAAAAATTGCGAAAAAAACGAAAAAAATTTTCAAAAATTGAATTCGGGGGGGGGTATTTTGGTTTCTGGGGTGCATACCCCCCAAACCTCCCTTACGCCCAGGTGTGCTTAAATCTCAGAAATCTAAAAAACAGTAAATTTTCAAAAATGTTTTTGTTGCATAAACGACCAAAATGGTCAAAATAGCCTATAAAACGTCTTTTTGGAGTAATTTCGCATTTTTAAAGCATTATCACTTCATTTTGACTATATTTCATGGTTTTTTGCACCAAAAAATACAGAAATTGATTAATTTTTGACGAATTTCTGGTAAAAAGTACATAAAAGTACTAATCCGGCTCAAAGCGCAAGAAAAATTTGACATTTTTACTAATTTTTATGTCAATAATGATGCAGAACAAGACCAATTCACTTAAAATTGCTGGACAGTACCTGTCTAGCTGACATCTCAGCAGGGGTAATACCCTAACTTCCCTATGTGCATGTGTGAAAATCATTCTGATTGATTGATCTGTAGTGCAGCAGTTGGTCTAAAGACGATTTTAAAATATCATATGCCTGTTCCAAGTCAAAACAGTGATCAATTTTTTTACCTTCACGTAACATAAGGATAGTCAATTAAGTGGGATGGTCGGTATTGCAGCAATACTTCAAAAACAGTTTAAAAGTCTCACCTTTCTTCTAAAATTATACTTCTTTATCGAAAACAGCTTATGAGAACCCTGAGCCCATTTGAATTCCACACAATGATCAATTTTTCATCTCTAGGAAGCACCAAAAATTGTGGAGTCCGAATTGGGCAATATCCAAAAATGCAAAAATTACTCTGTTGTGTCCAGCTTATGATAAACTTTCATCAGAAAAATTATTGGATTAAACGTACATAAGTATTTCAATTGGCATATTTCTGTTCAGTCATTATCTTATGTTCTTTTAATCAAATTCAGATTATGGTTATCGGAGAAGAAGTTATGCTTCTACGATATGGCACGATATTCAATTAATGTTGTTACAAAAACGGCAAAACGGTCGCAGCATCCATAAAAAACTGACTTCTGATAAACGTGTCGGAATAAAAGTTTTCAAGAAAGATGATCATTATTTTCCTGAATCGCCGAAAGAATTTTGTGTTGTTATGTTTCAACATTCAAATGAAGAGAGCAAAAAAGATCATCTGCTCCCTTTGCGCGATTGTTTCCTCAAAATGGTTACAGCTTTGTCCGCTGATTTAGATTAATGATCTTCTGTTTTGTGTGTTATTGACTAATTGCTTCATTGATTACGATTACAGCAATTATCCGTATTTTTGGCTATGAATTGTGTATTTTGTACTAATAGCACACTCAAAATAAATCAATTAGTGTAATACTGATAGTTTAATGCTATTTATGAATTATTTCAATGTACTGCGGTACCACTGACCATACTGCTTGATCCATTTGGCGCTTCTCTTTATGGAAATAGGAAATTGATCAGTGACTCAAATCAAAATGACTGGTAGTCTTAACTCTTTTTACCTGTGAAAATACCACTGGCGGATTTAAAGCAAGGGCGGGAGGCTGCCCTGTCGTCAAATGATTTTCAAGCTCAATGAAGATTAGATGTGTATTCTTGGATGATTTCAGCCATTTTTGTCATCTTTTTATCAATTTTTCCCTTTGTTTTATGCCAGATAGTACTTTACTGACATTTACTGACTTTTGTAGTTTAAAAACTAAAATTAAGGCCAGAAGTGTGGTTCTAGTGAGTGTCGGCAAATTTCGAAAATACAAAGTGAGATCAATTTTACTTCCATTGTGAAATCTTGATGTAGTTTATTGTTAATCGTATTACTGTAGTAAATTTGCCCTACATATTTTATTCATTTTATGTTTCTCTACTTGTCGCTCTCTTGCACTTTAAACATTGGTCATTAGATTTGAGTTAACAGTTTTTGTTTGTTTTGAATTCGTGTTTTATGCAACTCGCGTGTTATGTGGAACAATATGTATGCTCATGGCTTAAATATGATCATTTATATTACATTGCACTAACGTCGTTATTTTCCAAGTAAACTAATTTGAATTGTATGTACACTGGCGCTGAGTTCATCGCACTCCTCAGATAGCCAAATATCCAACAAGACCCTCCTCCGAAATTTCATTTTCAATGCACATTTTATGATGTACGAGGGAAATTCTTTCTTAAATTGCAATTAGCTTCAAAACGGTATCCATTTCAATAATACGTTTTTCTTAATCTCGTAAACAAGATAGTCAAAAGTCGGAAACTAGTTGGAAAAATGCTCAAAAGAGCACTGGAAAGTTATATGTTTTTGTTGTTTTAAAGAGTCAAAAGTGGAGCACAAGCTGCTCAAAACTACGTTGATACCCACAATGAAAATCAAAATGGACTGAAGCATCTTGATATTCACCCATAAGCAAACAAATCTCTGCCTTTTTTCTTTGATTTACATAAGGAACACAAATTGAACCGTCGTCCCTTAAAACTTGTAGCATTTTCGAGCTTATTTTAATGTTGTACAGTTAGTACCATAGTTGGACGGCTCCAAAGGTCTAGGAGTGCGAAATTTTTTCATAGTCGAATATTGGCCTTAGAAATGGTGCTATGGCGGAAAAAACACCATTTTTGAACGTTTCTCGTAGAGCTCTATTGATTAGCATAAAAAAACTCGAAATAAGCAAAAAAAATTTAAAAAATGAAATTCTGGGGGTTGTGACTGGGGTATTTTGCCTTCTGAGGGGGTGCATACCCCCACGCCCAGGTATGGTTAGTACGTATTTAAAGCAACGGTCATATATAAGATACCTACATAAGTAGATAGGTGTAAGTATGTAGGTAGTCTGACAAATTTGTTTCCCTATTAAGACTTTTCAAAACAGTGTCTGAACTCTAAGTTTTCATTACAGTTTCTGATCTATTGACTTACTGTACTTGTCATGCTATAGTCTATTTCACGAAACTTTGTGCATGGAAATCAATTGTCAACGATCTAGCAAGGAGCTACAAAAGTGGTTCTTAGGCAGCTTACTGTAATAAGATTTCGTAAAATAAAACTTTGTTTGCTTATCAATTGCTGTGCGCAATATCATGGTTGCTGCATCAGTTTAAAGCGCTTTTGTAATCAATTCAAATTCACTTTAAAATTTAAATCCATGCAAAAGGTTCCGTGAAACAGACTGAAGTCACAATTAAATGGTTTCCAAGGAAAGAATTACTTATTATTGACTTATATTCTGACAAAGAAACATGTTTTTAAAACTAAGCTTTTTGATTGTGTCTTTATTAATTTTGATTGAAATATTTTTCTTCATAATTGTAAACACTAAATTAGGATTAAAAAAATTTTGAGTGACTTGAAAACAAAGCCGAATTTTCATTTATCTAAGCCACAATTCCTCATTTTCTTCATTACAAAAAGCCTATTAGTCTATTTCAACATACCTCGTGCATGGACAGTAGTTCTTTAGACAATGTAAATCGACTACAAAAACCTGAAGCAACAATGGCGATACTGTGCAAAGAAATGAGGAAATATATGAACTTTTACTGTGCAAAGTTCCATTACAGTAATCTGCGTGGAAACTACTTTTGTAACTGCTCATTTAGATCGCTGAAAATTGATTTCCATGCACAAGGTTTTGTGAAATATGCTATACAGATTCCCACAATCCCAACGGACAAGTTTGGCCATTACAATATTTGAGATTCAAGTCTAAAATTTACAAAACTTGATTCACGTATAGGTACATAACTACACGATTTGGTCATTGTTACATGATATATGAATAAAGGCGTTGATATGTTTGCTTATGGGTGAATATCAAGATGCTTCAGTCCATTTTGATTTTCATTGTGGGTATCAACGTAGTTTTGAGCAGCTTGTGCTCCACTTTTGACTCTTTAAAAGAACAAAAACATATAACTTTCCAGTGCTCTTTGAGCATTTTTCCAACTAGTATAAGATAATACTCAAGTACAATTTAAACCCTGTCAAACCTAAAATTTTAATTTAACCCTCCGTTCACCGTGTCCTATGCTGGAGGCATAATGAATCACTTTCATGGCATTTTTTCTGTTCTACCTTATCCATATGTGCAAAACTTTGTCTAGCCTCGGACTTCAGTTACATTGTTTTTAATGGTTAAGCTTGAAGAGGAGTTATAGAGTAGTGAAAAACAGGCATTTTTTGGCCTATTTACAATGATATCACAAAACCTCAAGATAGGAGAATAAGGTTCTAATAAGAAAAATTTAGTGGTTAATCTCTTTCCAGCTCTTTGAATGCATCCCTGGATGTGTTTAACACAACAGAAATCTACTTTTTCTCGTTTTTGCATAATGTCCAGCAGGTGCCTATTCTTATATATTGTGATAGTCTTTTAATTATACCTCTTGCAAAAATAATTTTCACAGAAAATAACATACATATTCAGAAAGAGCATACAAAATTGCACCAAATGGAAGTAATAGCTGTCAGAGAATGTTAAGAAGGCATGCCTTAATATGCACTAGGAGCTAATGCATGATGGTGCACTTCATTTGCAAAAACATGATGGTAAATGGAGGGTTAATTTCAAATGTCCAATGGATCTATTTTTGTGCAAAATGAACATGATTTTGGGAGAACTCCAGTTGTAAGCCACCAAATTCACACAGACAACCAATCCTAGTTAGAAGTTAAACATATAGAGTACCTGTTCCAGTGAGAGCTCAAATTATAACACATGTGTACCCAATGCTAGGGACAAAAGTTATTAGTCCACCCATTAGTTACTGGGCGAGCCCTACTGTTTTGGTCAAGAAAAATGATGGTCTGATTGTTTTTGTGTTGACTATAGATAACTAATTGCTGTTACTAAAAAGGACACATACCTATTGCCACATATGGATGACATACTTGACACTATAATTCAGGCTAAATACTTTTCTACCTTAGATCAGGCTTGGGGGTACTGGCAAATCCCTGTCCACCCTTTTGATAGAAGAAGACTGCTTTTATAACCTTAATGGACTTAATAAATCAAATGTTTCACCTTTTGGACTCTGTAATGCACCAATAATGTATCAACAACTTATGGACACTATTCTTCAAGGGCTGCAATGGAAAATTTATTTAATTCACCTAGATGAGGTTCTAATTTACTCTGAATCTCTTGACAATCACATGCAAAACTTAAAATTAGTTTTTGACTGATTGAAGCATGCAAAGTGAACACAATTGAACAAGGCAAACAGCCACAAAATTTAGACCAGCTAAGGTCTTTTCTTGATTTAGTCTCTTATTACTATTGTCCCATCAAAGATTGCAGAATATTTGCAGCACCACTCAATAACCTCATACAGAAAAATATAACATAATTATGGACTGATGAGTGTCAAAAATTATTCCGAAAATTGAAAGTTTTGTTGACAGCTGCATTGTCAAGAGATGATAATAATTTATGCTAATTATATTAATGATACTTATGTTATGCAATTCTTATCAATCACTCCTTAACTTTTTCGCCACTTTTCTATTTTTAGTCACAATTATTGTGTCGCAACTTAATATCAAACTTTGTCTATTTGCACGTTTCTCTTGTGCCTTAGGCAATGCTAGTTCATTTGATCCGCTCGTATTTTACATAGTAATTGTGTTTTGAACGTGACTTATTGTCTCATCAGAATGTTATTTTTGATACATGTCTACGTGAAAGTCATACTCTCCCAGATAGTATATATATATGACGCGTTCGCCCATTCAGTTCAGTTCGATTTGTTCGCAGAGATTTTCTTCCATAGTTGTTTTTCTCCCGAAAGTAAAACTCTGTTTGTAGGGCTAACATTCTGAGTCCTAAGTATTACACTAGAGCGAAGTTACCTCAAAGCCGCTCAAGAGCGAAGAATTATTCAACCGCTAAGATACTAAGACGTTATCCTTACGCTGCAGTGACAAACTTGGCGAGACTGATAAAGGTGAGAATATTTTGTTTCCTATTATATGAAGAAATCTTTTTCTGGTTCAGCCCGACCAACGGTAAGTGAGGAATTTTCAAAAATAATTAAAGAAGCTAAACGAAGTATAACCGTAGCTCAACAAAGTGTTAAAATGCCTCAAAATGAAGCTGATTTTTTAAATAATGCCATAACTAATGCCTTAGAAGCAGCTATCAGTCCTCTAACTCAAAAAATTAATGCGCTTGATATTAAGGTGGATAATCTGGGAGATTTACCCAACGATCAGGCTAGAAGGCCCCACCTCAGTGCAAACTCTACTTTATTTTTGAGGCCTCCAGCCCCATTTTCTGGCGCTTTTGGAGAGTCGTTTTCAGAATGGACTGGTAAAGTCAAAAATTTCCTAATTTTGCAAGGCATAACTGAAGAAGATGATATTTTTAAAATTACCTTCTTAGAATCTAATTTGTCCGGAGATGCATTGGCCTCCTTTAAGCAAATTATGCAGCAGGGTAATCCCCCACAAACCTATGCTCAGGTCATAGATGCGCTAAAAAGATATTTTCCTGAAAACCGTGATTGCGATGTTCACCAACAAATAATTTATGATAGACGGCAGAAAAATTCTGAAACCGTTCTTGAATACTTACAAAATTTGAAAAAGTTAGCACGTGCTGCTTATGCTGATTTTGATGATACTGCACGTGACAAAATTATTAAGCCGATTTTCTTGCGCGGGTTACAAAATGTAATACGCGAAGGACTTAAGTTCCGTGATTTCTCAAATTTATCAGATGCGCTTAAGGCCGCACAATACATTGAGTCACAATTATTACGTGATAATTTACCCAATTCGAATTTAACTTACACAGTTTTATCTAATTCAGGCGATATGAAACGATTCTCGCAGTTAGAACAGAAGCTCGACCAAATTATTCAACTGCAAGGTGTGAAGCAACCCGCACCTCGTCAACGTTATTGCACATATTGCCATAAAACTAATCACACGACGTTTCAGTGCCGTCGCTTGAAACAACAACCTAATGGACGCCCTCAACCCATTTCTCATTCTCATGGCTACAACCGCCAACCACAGGCGAATAAAACAGGTAACTTTTATCGACCTCAGTTTGCTACGCATAATGTTAATAATTATGCTAATATCAATCATAGAAGATACGATCCTATGAATAAGAATGATAATTCACGCAATTATGGTCAAAATCATAATTATTTTACAGAAAATAACGGTCGTTCAAACCCGACTGTGCAAAATAGACATAATTTAAATCCAAATCAATCAAATAATAGGCGTATAAATGCTAATGGTGAAGTTCAGTATGAGCAACCTGAAACTACATATGATTGTGATGATAGTCATATTGATAATGCTAATCAAGTACCAGGTATGCAAAACCTCATGATTCAGGAACCAGTTCTATCTGATGATGTGAATTTTACATTAGACAATGATGATGAATATTTATACATCATAAACGTTAATAACTGTCTACATTCTTTTAATGCAGATCATCACTGCATTTGTTGCATTCGCCGGCTCAAGCTAATGGTTGAAAATGGTGAGCTCGACTTAGGCACAAATACCAAGCCGATCACTAAGCTAGACAGCCCAGCTATCGAACAGCTACCTAAGCTAACACCAGCAGTGCCTATCCCGGCAGCTCCGCAGGGATATGTGGCTCATTTTAACCCAGGCCCCACGGTGGATATGGTTGAGCAGGCTTTGGTGGCTACTAATGAGACAGTAGAGACCGAGACTGCTATCAAGAGCATTCAAGACCTTGAACACCACATCTTGGAAGTTGAGGAAAAAGCAATGTCAGCCACCAATGAAAAAGAGCGGGACAGCTTCAGCAAGCATGCTGCATTAATGTGGCAGCAACTTGCTGCACACGAGAGTTGGTTATACAGATTTCTTCTGTTTTTCTTTGCTTTTATGCAAAATGCTGTATTTTTAACCTCATTTAGAAAAGATAGCCCAAAACCAGCAGCAAAAGAAATGATAGTACAGCCCGCCAATGATTTCCCAGTGATTTTCTGGCGTGATAATATTTTAAAAATGTTTACGTTTTTCAATTTACGTTTACAATGTTTATTTGTGTCTATCATTATATTAAGCACATTTACTGCATCACAAGCACAATATCAGGAGTGTGGAGCTTCTAAGACCGGACATGCTTTAGAAATACCTCATAGTATTTCATGTAGTCCTCCAGGAAAAATTGGAGATGCGCCTATGAAAATAAATGTAACTGTCTTCCTCCCCCGGAGTGATCCTCAGACAGCTAACGCAACAAAATGCATGATTAGAAAGAGAACGCTTTGTTCACATACTGGCTTTTTCGGCTCAAAAGGAATAATTTCTGACTCAGTTAGCAATGAAAACGTTCCTAATTATTTATGCCAACGTGTTTTTAAAACTAGAATTTATCAAAATCAGACACTAAAGCGGATGAAAACTGGCTTTTGGTCTACGAATAACTCATTACATATTGATTTTAAGTGGTGTTGTTTTGACTTTTGTCAAACAGTCACGAATTTTTTACTTGAGGAAGGTACTCTTGCCTCCTGGAATGGAAAAACCCTCACAAGTGACCTTGGTGACGTAGGTAGAAGTTCTGTATAAGTGGTCTATATTCTTCCGTTATATAGATTTCGAAATAGCAGACGAGTGTCTAGCAATCGCAAATAATATCTTAAAGGTTCCGAAAGATATTCTAGAATTTTTAGGGTCAGATTGAAGCAAATATAAATAAATTAATATGAATAGTGATTCGAGTTATAAATTTGTCTCAAAGTCATGTCTGATTCGTCAGATGATTGAGTCCGCTCAAAAGAAATTAATACAATATCTTCAAGAAATGTCGCAAATGAATATGACGTTTTCCGTTCAGCCTGCGTTGTCAGTCGAACAAAATATTGAAAATTTAGAAAACAGCGCGTATATGTTTAAAAATATGTTCAAGAAAATTTCGAGTTCAGTAGAAACTTTGGAGACTCAGAACAGCCACTGGGATACCCTCCAACAGTCTCTTAATAATATCGACTTAGAATTAGAGTTAAACATATACAAGGAATTTTGTTCGAAAGAAAATAATTTCGTGGAACTTATTTTTGAAGGAAAAGAAGCTTGCCAAGCACTTGATTGTTATCTATCTGAAATTAAGGACACTATTTCAAAATTACAATTAACAAATCGAGGTCAAGCTCCTTTTATTGCTCCTAGTTTATCAACTTATAGTTCAGAGCCGATAGCAATGCGTATACAATTGCCTAAACTTGAATTGCCCACTTATGCGGGCGATCCGCTTAAGTGGATCGAATTTTGGGACTCTTTTGAAGCCGCAGTAAATAAACAAGACATCCCTCCTGTTCAGAAATTTAATTATTTACTGAGTGCGTTAAAAGGAGCTGCTAAAAAGTCTGTTGAAGGAATGGCAGTCACTAATAATACGTATAAAGACGCTATAGAAATTTTAAAACAAAGATTTGGTGATAATAATGTAATTAAGCGAGCATTGTATATGGAACTTCGTTCTATGCCGAAATCGACTAGTAAGACTTTTGATTTACGTCGTGCTCTTGAAGGAATAGATTGTATAACAAGGCAATTAAAATCATTACATGAAGATTTAACGCAACCTGCGCTAGTATTAATGATTTTGGAAAAAATTCCAACTGATATTTTAATTGAGCTCGGAAAATTGAAAAATAATGATGATGATTGGGAAATTGAATCGTTGAGTAAAAACTTGCATTCAATACTTCGCAATAGAGAACAAGCATTTCAAATTTCGGATCATTTTGCTGAAAGAAAACAAGTTTCGTTCAGAAATGATAATTTTCGACGAGGAAACGAACAGTTACATGGTTCTACTGATGTTTTCGCTGCTCAAACAAAGAATTTTGGACAAAGAAAATTCGAAACTTTGAATAAAATAGAGAATACAAAAAACATGTCAATGAAAATTTTTCCTTGTGTTTTTTGTAAGGGTGATCACTATAATGACAATTGTCCTGAATATAAATACATTAATCAGAGAAAGCAGAGAATTTTTGATCAAAGATTGTGTTTCCAATGTTTTCGAGCAGGACATAGTTCAAAAACTTGCCAGCTTAAGAAAAAATGCATTTATTGTTCGGGTATGCATAACAGAGCATTGTGTGATAAACGCTCTACTTTAAATGATAGAGAAAACTTGGTTCAAAGAAAAAGCAATAATGCTGATGTAAATAAATTTATTTCGACCCCTAAGACTTTGGTTAATCTTCAAAGTGAGAGCTTTGAGCCTTTCGATGAAGTTATAGAACAAATACCGGTTACAGTATCAAGTAACGCTATGAAATCACTTGATGTAATGACAGATGGTATTACACTCTTAACAGCACAAGTACTAGTTAGTGATTTGATTAATAAAGAGCACAAAGTGCTTGCTAATGTGTTTATTGATACAGGAAGTATGAAAACGTACATCACAAATAAATTAAAAGAAAAATTGAGATTGAAGAGTGAAAATAAAGAAATTTTATCTGTATTCACTTTTGGTTCAAAAATCCTCAAAAAATTAATAGCTCAGTAGTCAATTTCGAATTATATTTTCAAAATGGGTCAAGTAAAGAAATTTGTGCTAATTCTGTGCCCATTTTGACTGAAAGGATTAAACAAGCGAAGTTAAGTGATGTTGACCGAGAATTTCTAAAAAATAGTGGATTAATACTTCATAATTATAATTCTAATATGATAGAACCTGATATATTAATCGGCATGGATTATTTTTGGGAAATGATGGACACAGCTATTAGCAGAAGGCTACCGTCTGGATTATATGTGATTGATACAAAAATCGGACTTCTAATCTCAGGAAAAAAGAATATTTATAACTGTGATGAAAATTCTAATTTAAGTTTTTGTGCAGTTACAATAAATACTAAAAAAGCTGAAGAAAATTTGATCAGCATAGAATCACTTTGGAATTTAGAATCTGTAGGAATCACAGATAATCCTGAAATTGATGATGAAGAAAATGCATTAGCGTTAGTTAATAAATCAATTAAATTTATTGATGGAAGATACTATGTGTCGTGGCCCTGGAGAGCTAATGAAATTAATCTTCCCAATAATTTTGGCTTAGCTTTTGGACGACTAAAATCGGTCATGAAAAGATTTTATGAAAATCCTGAATTATTGGAGAAATATTCAAAAATTATTAATGAACAGTTAAATAATGGAATAATTGAGAAAGTTCAGGAAGTTAGTCATGAAACTAGAAAACATTATTTGCCTCATCATCCTGTAATTACACCTCAAAAGATGACTACTAATGTACGCATTGTATATGATGCATCAGCAAAAACAAGAAAAGATGCGCTTAGTCTTAATGATTGCTTATATCCTGGTCCGACAATAATGCCCGACTTATGTGGCATGTTGATAAGATTTTGAATGAATCCTATTGTTATTATGGCAGACATCGAAAAAGCATTTTTACAGATCGGAGTTCATGAAAAGGATAGAGATATAACTCGATTTTTATGGTTAAAAGATCCAAAAAATAAAAATTTGGATAATAATATCTGAAATTTATCATTTTTGTCATGTTCCTTTTGGCTTGAACTGCAGTCCTTTCATTTTACATTCGATTTTACAACATCATTTGTTGAAGAAAGGTACGCCAGTAGCCTTAGAAGCTTCAAAAAATTTATACATTGATAACTTAATGCTTGGTGTAAAGAATATTCTGTTGAATTTTTAAATATTTTGAATGATGTTGATAGGATTGAAGAAACTGATATAAAAATTCTCGGATTAGGATGGAATTGTGTTAATGATTTAATTAAAATAACGCTTCCTCCAGAAAGCACTGATGTAAATAAAGCATTGGGGATGTGCACAAAAAAGATCAGTTCTTTGGCAATTAGCTTGCATATTTGATCCATTGGGATTTTTGACGCCATTGCTATTGCAAGGCAAATGTTTCATACAAAGATTATGGATAGAGAAATTATCATGGGATGAGAAACTCCCACTTGTATTGATGAATGAGTGGAATGAAATATGCTCAAATTGGAATTTGAATAATTTGTTTGAATTTGCTTAAAAATTCCCATAACTTGAAGAGCGTGCTCAATTCGCCTCTTTGTAAGTATTTTCTTAAATGCTTTGAAAAGCGCTAAATGGCGTGTACATCAATTTCTAGCAATGCTTGCCTATATTGTTTGTTCATTTTTGGCCAAAAATATGCGCCACGTGCAGCATCAGAAAAGTACATGTATTGAGACAAACAGTGCAATGCATAATTGAAAAAACACTGTCAAACCTCCATTTGTTAAAATCCGCAAGAGACAAAATCAGTATTTATACTTTTAACACATTAGAGACCCTTGAATTGAATTTGGGCGGGTAGCTTCTCCAGCATAGCAAATAATCAGTTTTTGCTTCTCTTTTTTGCGTTTTTGTAATTTTATCAATAATGAACATATTGTCAGTGAAAACATTAATTTTTTGCAGTTTGAGTTTGTAAAAAAATACAATCTACTTTTCCGCTCTTCTAAAACATAGACAGGTGGGGTTCTAGCGTATCTTCCTTTAACTGCAAAATACTCCTCGGTCCGATTGGGCCAGAACCCTTTTTGAACATATGTTTCACTTTACTTATTCTGACTTTGTCGCCAATTTCAAATTAGAATTCAGTTTGATTATTGCCCATAAGGCGGACTGTTCTGTTTAATATTTCATGCTCGTTCTTAGCCGTCGCATTTGCCAGAGATGTACCTATTGTTCTATGAAACGAATCATTGTAATTTTTCATAATTTTTGACAAAATGTCAATATAGTTGTATGTGTTAATTTTAGTAAAATATCTCCACAAGCGTTCTTTGAGTGTTCTATTAAAATGCTCTACCACAGATGCTTTCATTTTGCTTTTAGTAGTAAAAAATTGACAGATTCTGATTTCAAAAGTTTCTGAAACTCATTGATTACAAATTCTTTTCCTGCATCTGTTTGTAGCTTATAGGGCTTGCCGCCAGACAATGCGAAAATGTGCTTAAAAGCCTCAACAATATCTTTAGAAGTTTTGCTTTTTAGTGGAATGGACCATGTGTACTTTGAGAAAATGTCTATGCAGTTGAGCAGGTACTTAAAATTATCAATTCAGTTGGCTAACAATTGAAGGTCGGCCAAGTCGGCCTGCTACTGCTCGTCTATGCTACTCACTAGGACTTTGTTTTGAGAATATTGCTTGAATGCAGGTTTGTGTAAAGTGTAGGTTGGTTGTTTTTCCAGCCATACTTTTACCTGTTCTAATTCGGCGGTCAGGCAAATTTTTTTCACTTGAATGTAAAGGTTGTTGACACCCTGAACCTGCTTTGCGGGTCATAGTACAATTTTTTAGTATTCAATCCAATTCTGTTTTTTTCTTTTTATTTATTTATTTATCAACATTGCAACACAATTCACGTGATAATCGATACAATTTTTGTACAAGTTACCCACATATTTTTTCCATTTATGTTGAAGAACGACCATAGACTACATATAGCATCAATATCTTTATTCAGAATGATTTGCTTTATATTTTGAGCAAAGACCCAGAACGTGTTGCGTCTATCAATTTCGTGTTGCTGTTTTTTAAACTCTTTGCTCATGAATCCCCAGAAACACAAGCCTATATTTTGAACATTTTTGACACTCAAGTAGCAGTTGTTTGCTTTTTCAACGAGCTTTTGAACAAAATGATGATATGCTAATTTGCCAGGAGATGACATTGTTGTTTGTAATATATATAATATACCTGGTGTGCGCCCTTATTTATAGACATTTAGTAGGTAGCCTTGACCTTTTCCTCCTCGGCCTGCTGCTCAGTGTAGCACTTCAGGACGCATTGCCCTGCTTCCTGCATGGCCCTATTAGATTCAATGCATTTAAGACACATTTGTATATTCAAGTACCACCTGCCTGCATTTGTTTTTAAAAATCCCTCCTGGAACATTTTTTGGCAAAAGTAGCAGAGGTAGATCATCAGGGGTAACATGGGGCGCTCCAGATTTCTGCTAAATAGCTTTATAGGCGGGCGACTCGACCTCCCATAGGGCTTTTTTCCGCCTTTGGTGAATGGCAATTTATTGATATCTCTTAATTCTTCCATTTTTCTAAATATGTAACTCAGTTTGAAACCTTTTGTAATGTTCTTATTTATAGACTTTCCCAGGAAACTTTCCCCTGAGAAACTTCAGTCTGCTGTACTCTCTGTTGCTACCACGTGGGGCCTATACTATGATTATAACAAAGAGAGAATTTTTCCTTTCACGTTGCCAGTTCAAGAATCACATAGAGAAGCACTTTTGCCCCAATTCATTTGACAGTAGTTACTTTATTTTGGACCAGAGAAAGATGAAAAAATTCTTTTGGATGCTTTTAACTGTGGCAACTATTGGACAGAGCCCCAGGAAAGCAGCTAACTTTCTAAAATATACAAGTGTTTTTCTATGTAAAATTTGGGGTATAACCCGTATCTTGAAAAGTATTGTCGCCAAATTTGCGTTGTTACAAAAATATGTCGCGCATATTATAAAATAATCATATTTTACCCGTGTTAATAGTGTTTTTTGTTATTAATGTTGTTGTTTTTTTAATTAAATTTTTAGATGGTTTTATGACAATCGACAACTTACGCTTTGAGTTTGCTGAAAACTTATATTAACAATAAATTACATTTGAATTATGACTACATTGTGAATAGTGCTTCATTGAAACATCAAATTGTCAAAGCCAAAATAGAATTTATGAGTCAACCATTAGACATTGACGCCAATTCCATTCATGCGCCGCATTTTGGCAATTTATCAAAGGAGACTGCAAAATTAACTAAAAAACGAATTTTTGCTAACTAAGCATTTTTGGGACTTTTGGCCATGGACAAGCAGAAAAAAGGCCAAAATTTGAGCATTCTGTATGTTTCATTTGAAAGATACTCTCACGAAAACTTGTCTTTTTTGAGCATATGTTATAAATAATGATAATAGTGAGTAAATAATGAAAAGAAAAATGGAGCACAATCAAAAAATCTACAACCATATTGTCATACACTATATGCATTTTTCTAAGGTTTCTAAAAGCGTTATAGCTAAATATTTTTGGCCTATGCTATATAATATATAATAATAATAATACGAATAATAATAATACTATATATATATATATATATATATATATATATATATATATATATATATATATATGATAATAATACTACGCAATTTATACAAGAAATTCATTGACAATCGCGTCGTTTTTGATGTAATGCTAGAAAACTTGTAAATAGAAAGGTCGGGTCTTAGTTTGCCACCAAGTGGGGTAAGCCCGTTGCACTTTGACATGGCGCCTGCCCATGCAACAGGTCTTACCTTTTCACGTGACACAGCCTGAAAAATAATTAGCTTTACACTGTTTTCTGGGAAGCTCTCCCTTATGCCACCTCCCCTTCCTACGGGTAGGCCTACACGCCCTTTAGACCACCTCCACAGAATTGCTTAGGCTTATGGGTACCCTCCACAGGGAGTGCTACCATCTCTTAGGCTCAAAATGCATCAAAAAAATTGATAATCACAGTTTCCCGGGAAACTCCCTTAGGCAGGTCCAGGCACGCCTCAGGCCCCCTCCCCTTCATATCCTTCATCATTGCCTAGGATACATCATAGCTACCTGGCCCCAACCCAGGCAGCAAGTTTGGGTTTGCCCGCCTATGCTTAAGCATAGGGTATGTTATAACATTGGTGCCAGGGAAACACGGATAACTACTCAGATAAAAAAATGAAAATTCAGACGAGACTGCGCTGGGCCAGACAAACGGAGAAAGAGCCCAGACTTTGAGTCGCACCGCTTTTATAGGTCATTGCGCTTTTGGCGCCTTTTTGATTAATTATTTTTGGCTATTTTCCACTCATCTATTTGCACTTGTTCATCCAATGTTGTTGCATCTCTTTGCATGCTAATGTTCTTGTATGAGCGCTTGTTTACACATTTAGTGGTAACTTTTTTATGCTTTAACCTTCTGTGACCTTGCTAACCCCTATACTAGAAGCTTAGAGAGCAAGTCAATTGTTGAACCTATCTTTTGTGTGTGGCCTAGCAATTTTTACGCTAATTTTTATGTCAACTTTTGGCGTTTTTTGTCAGTTTCTTTGACCACTTTTTGCTTCTGCAATTTGTCATTTTGTTCTTTTTTTTCGGTCAATAACTTGGAATTAAATTTGGTAAACAAGCTTTTTGACATTTTTGCAATTAATTCAAAGTGTCTTATCTGTCTGACGCCAGTTTTATCTGGTTTTTACCATGCTGTATTATAGACCTGCTCTATCTGTCTACAAGTTCGCCTTTTCAAATACACATAATCATGAGACACAAAAGTTATTAATTAGATTATATCAATTTTGGAACAATGCGTTATTATAAGATCAATATGCTAATTATTATATAATGCTGTGATTTAAACTACCAATGAAGGTCAATATAAGAAGAGGGCAAATATCATTTTTGTATATAAAAACATTGTTTAAAATAGGAATTAAAATATTCATATTTTACAATAGATATAATAAATGCTTTAAATCATGGCCTAAAGTGACAATCTTCCCTTTAGCTCCAGGCGTCCTCAACTGGACCTTAATTTTGACAGCTTTGTAAAAAATATTCATGTGTTGGCTGTCTTTCTGGCGGATGTTCAATTTGCTGTTTTCTGGGAAGGGGTTGTGATATTGGATGAATTGGTTTTTCTTTAATTGTTTCTTTTTCTTTGGACATGTATTCTTTTCCTTTGATTGAAGATTTGGTGTGAAACCGTTTTGTGCAATTTATGTGAATAGTTTGTATTCTTTCATTGCCTAGGTCAATTTGAATATTGGGATATTTTACGTTTAGGATTTTATATCGACCCTTCTAAACTTGCTGTAATTTCTCAGGAACTCCTCGTTTTATTGTTTCATTTTCTAAAAGAATTAAATCACCAATGTTGTAGTTTACATTCCTGGCTTTTTCATTCCTCTTTTGCTGGTTTATTTTTTGGGCATTCTCTACTTGTTGCTGAATAACCATCAAAGCTTGAGTAAAATGATTTTTTACTTCATCTTCATAAGACTCTAAATCTAGCAAGTAAAATGGTCTTTGATAGTGCAAAGCAGCATCTATAGGGAGCTTTAAAATTTGTCCATAAGAAAAAATGGACTAAAGCCTGTGATTTCAGTAGTATGGAGGGGGGGGTTGCGTGCGCATTTTGGGGGTACCGCTATGTTATAACGTGGGGACAGGCCGCCTATCTTTTGTACACGGGGGTACCACTTTTTAACCAGCTTGTTAGGCCCTGAAACATTATAATAAACAGACTCAATTAGGTTGCTGAGTGAAGCAATTGTTATATCGCGCATTGGCTAAGTGACGCAGCATTGGCGACAACAATTTTTGCAGCTGGTAATATAGTGCATTGGCTAATAATAAGCGCATTGACGAAGCATTTTTTGCTACTGGTGGCTCTCTTTTATGTCTGTGCAGCCTGTTTAGGAATTTATAATAAGCGCACTTGCAAAGAATTTTTTATGATCGGCGCATTTTGTTGACTAGCGAAGCAATTTTTTTACAATAGGATTAAAAAGAGTAGTTAGCCCTGTTAGCCTGGGGACAACGTTATAAGATAGCCCATGTTATAAGATAGGTAACACAAGAAAACGCATTGTGAGGTGTTCTAAACACATTGTGACGTGTTCAAAAGGTATTTGCTGAGTGATGGAGGTGTGCTATACAAGAGGCAGTCTTGGTGGAGGGGCCTTGGGGAAGGAACAGGCATCCCCCATGCTATAAGATAGCCCATGTTATACGATAGGCAAAACGATAAAACGCATTGTGGACGTGTTAACAAAATGAATAAAAAACAAAAAAAAACAAGCTTAATAAGTTAAACACGCTTAAACACACTTTATGTGTTATCAGGAGCAGCCTTAGGGTCAGGGAGCCGCCATAGGAAGGGGGCCAACCTAGGGGATTGCTTTGGGGGTTAGGGAGCAGCCATAGGAAGGGGGCCAACCTAGGGGATTGTTTTGGGGTTTTAGGAGCAGCCCTAGCAAAGGGAGCGGGTCAGGGAGCAGCCAAGGGGCAGGGAATGAAAAGGGAGTGGGAAAAAGGAGTGGGGCAGGGGACAGCCCTACCAAAGGGAGCGGGTCAAGGAGTAGCCGTGGGGTCAGGGAGCCGCCTGGGAGCCCCTGGGAGCGCGCTGCCTGCAGTGATAAAACTTAATTATAATTGTGAGGCAGGGGTCTGCTCTTGCAATGCAGTTGTGTGTATCCCTTGAGTGACAATTCTGAGGCAGGGGTCCGCTCTTGCTACCCCTGTACACATTTGAGTGACAATCCTGAGGCAGGGGTCTGCTCTTGCAATGCAGTAGTGTGTATCCCCTGTACACAGTATCTATTAATTTGTTAGTTTAAACATGCAACTTAAGCATTGTGTTTTGCCTGAAAGCTGAAAGTCTATAAATAAGGATTCTTACAACTGAAATATAGTTTCTGACAAACGTCATTATGGCCAATATTGTCAAATCTCGTGTTACTGGTCTCAGTTGGGCTTCTAAGGAGCCTATATTGGCAGACGCAAGTAATCTTTTTGGTGCCAATTCAAACCAATCGCAGCTTCCGAAGCGCAAGCTGCACCAATGTACTGTATGTGATAAATTCTTTACACGTCAAAGCAGGTTGACAGAGCATGAGAATTCTTTGCATTTATGAGCTAGGTGTAAATGTCCTTCATGTGCCACTTGTTTCCAATTAAAAGGAAATTAGTTACTCATTTTGAGGTGAAACATGTGGTACCAAAATGTATGTATTGTGAGCAATCTTTCAGTTCAAAAAAGGAATTATTTTCGGACACTCATATGAAAAAATGCCTAAAAGTACGTGCTAATCCTGTCATTGAACCAATTGAAAAAATTGAAACTTCTGAAATTATCCCTGAGGACAAAATGATTGCTGAAGATTTGTCCACCTACCCTGAAGAAATTAGGGATGAAGTTGGGAGATAATGGCGGCTTATCTGAACGACTAAAACTGTGAATGATGTGTTGGATCATGCATATGACTATAGATGGGGAACTGGAAATTACCTGGAAATATTGAGTGATATTTTCCAAAATGAAAACGGAAGCTTTTTGTGTAGATGCAGCACTTGGGTGTTTCCTCAAAAATCGTGAAACTGGTGCAGTAAATTATTGGTATGCATGTCAGAATAATTTTACGCTATTAGGAAAACCTGTATGGTAATGATGTAAAAAATGTGGCTGAAAAATTGCATGTAATTGATATTGAAGAAAACTTTACTTGCCCTGACACTAAATGGGGACTTCTGGCAATAACCAATGTTGATTTTTTTGTGACACCACAGAAAGATTTTATAAGTGGTTGTACAGATGTAGAACTCCCACTAGAAGTAACAACTCAGTGACACACTCTGCATATGAACTCAAGAAAATAATCGTCATAAATTTAATGATAATTTATGCTTTTTCCGCTGTTTAGCACAGTGTCTTGTGGGAAACTTTGATCCAAACAGCGTTTTTCAAGTTTTTGTCAAATACTGCCAAAAGAAAAATATTTAAGCAAATGTTGAGACTTTTACTGGCGTCCCATACACAGATTTAGAAATAATCGAAAAATTGTTTCAGGTAGATATTCAGTGTTTTCACATGGATGAGGTAGCTGTCTGTTGGAAGAATGTAGTAAGAAAGTATGAAAAACTATTAAATCTTGACATTTATTACACCAGTTCTAGACAAGCTCACTATAGCTACATTATAAATCTTGATCAGTATGCTAAACAATACATGTGCCTCATGTGCAGGCAGTTATTTAGAAAAGCAGAAAAATTGAGTGATCATGCAAAACATCATTGCAGGCATGGCAAAACAAAACATAAATTTCCTGGTGGAGTATATCAGCTGAAGAAAACAATTTTTGAGGAATTGTAGGGATATGAAATACAGGTTAAAAATGAGCAACAGTTTTGTAATTTCTTTGCTGTTTACGATTTTGAAGCTCTTCTTGTGAAAAAATACATAGAAACTTCTGAAAAGTTGAGATTTGTTGCTCAACATCAGCCCATTTCCTGTGCTGTGCCTACAAGTGTTCCGGGATTTCAGCCCCAATGTTTTGTAGACAGTAATCCGGATCATTTAGTCAAAAAGCTTCTAGAACATTTTTTTATTTTCTTTCTTTTAAAAAAACTGCACCTTCCAGAAGTGTCCCGTTATAGCTGTAGGGGGGTGCACAGGTGTTAGAGGTACCCAAGTATATTATAGGTACGCGCTAACAATAAACCGCCTCTATATTCGAGAATATTACTTTTAAAAAAATTAAAATAAGTTTCCCCTAGATTTTTTAACCGTCTACATTTTGAAACCAATCAGACTGCATAAAATGCAAAAGTGAGTTAGATATGCTTGGCCACATGAAAACTGTAAAAAAACTGTCTAATTTACACTCCTGTGCAACAACTGATGAGTGTAAAGAAATTTTAAGATCAGATTCGTAACCTACTAATTAGGGGAAACATTTTAAAAAAAAATTGGCCCTCTGCAAATTATTTGAATTTTGGTGTAAACTTTACACACTCACAACGCGCTCGGTGTTGAGTGTAAACAAGAAAAAAATGGGGGCACTAAGTTTTTCTTATTATCTACCATTTAAAAAACCGCACCCCCCAGATGTGTGCCGACTGCCGTTATAGCTGTGAGGGGGGGCACAAATTTTGCACTCGCTGTGAAAAACATATAAGAAAAAAGGTGGCCAAGTATATTATAGGTAGCACTATTGCGCTACCTATGTATATATATATATATATATATATATATATATATATATATATATATATATATATATATATATATATATATATATATATATATATATATATATATATATATATATATATATATATATATATATATATATATATATATATATATATATATATATATATATATATATATATATATATATATATATATATATATATATATATATATATATATATATATATATATATATATATATATATATATATATATATATATATATATATATATATATATATATATATATATATATATATGCAAGAACAAATGCTCCAATGGAACAAAAAAAGGTAGAATATACTTGGAACAAAGGATTATCAAGGACGTAAAAGGAGGTGACTAGAAAAAGCTCCTATCTACAAATGTCACAAAATTTGCTAAAACTCAGAAATTTCCTAAACAAAGAAAACATGAAAGTAAGTAAATCAAAGAAAAAGCCTACCTGTGCCTAAACCTGCAAGATCTGCTAAAAATCAGACTTTTTCTAAGCAACGCAACATTCGAAGTATATTCTGCGGCCTGCAGTAGAAAGCAGCGTCCTGTCGAACAAAGATGAAACATTGGGCTAGATAACTGAACCACTCACTCTGCAAAAGCAGATATCGCCATAGCTGAGCAGCGCCATGTTGCAATATTTTTCTGGGTCAAAAAATAGTAATTATGGTATGTTGGAAAAACGGCAATTTTCAACGTTTCTGATTGAACACTGGTGCATACCCCTAAGCTCCCATGCCTAATGGTTGTCAGTTTACATGGGCAGGAATGAAATCCGGGTGGTCTGGTGGGATTAAACGCCAGAAGAGTACTGAATGGACGCATGCATTATATAGAAATCACAGTCTTTTGTTGCGGTATCGCAAATAATCATAGGATATAACTTTTTGTAATATTTATCTAGCCATGTTATCAAATAAATTAACGTTGCAAGTGATTAGCAAAAACGCAGATTTGAGATTTATTTTATGAGCTTTATATTAAGCATTGGACACCATACCTAGACGTAGGGGGTTTGGGGAGTATGCACCCCAAGGCACAAGAAAACGCAAATACCCAACAATACCTCCAGAATTCAATTTTTTAAATCTTTCTGCTCTTTTTTAGTTTTTTTGCTAGGTACCAAAGATAGAGCTCGACAAGAAACGTTCAAAAATGGTGTTTTCTTTGCCATAGCACTATTTTTGAGGCCAATATTCCAATTTGAAAACCCCCTCAGAATTTTGCAACCGCCCACTGTATGGTGGAGAATATGAGAAGGTTCACCTATTTTTTTCATAGGCCGCAGAATATACTTCGATTTTTGCGTTGCTTAGAAAAAGTCTGATTTTTAGCAGATCTTGCAGTTTTAGGCACAGGTAGGTTTTTTCATTGATTTACTTACTTTCATTCTTTCTTTGTTTAGGAAATTTCTGAGTTTTAGCAAATTTTGTGACATTTGTAGATAGGAGCTTTTTCTAGTCCCCTCCTTTTACGTCCTTGATAATTCTTTGTTCCAAGTATATTCTAGCTTTTTTGTTCCATCGGAGCATTTTTTTCTTGCTAGTACCCAAGTTTTTGTTAGCAAAAAATAGTAGTTATTCCTATCTTTGTCAGTGTTGTAGCTAATGTCATTAGGTACTGCTTCCATCTTAGCAAATTATACTTGCATCTCGCATTCACTCAACTCACTCTATCAATACCCGCATTAACACTACGTACAGTAAGTAAGCTTATTCAACAAGTCAAAGAACGACAAATCAATTACCTGCGGATCAAAGCATTTATGATAAATTTACACATGTATGATAATGTTACCAACACTTATAACAATTTCTGAAGCAAACCATTATGAATGCGGAGCAACATGCACGAATAACAATTTTTGAATCACTGTACTCAAAAAACTGAAGTGACTTTAGCTGAAGCAACAATCATAATATTGTACTTAACAATTACATGACACATGAATGTTTATTTTTCAAAACTATATTACTGTAGGCAATTTTTCAACCACTTCTGTGGTCACTTGATAATGAGCTAAAAATTGATTCTCATGCACAGAATTACATGAAATACATAAGAGTGTAGCATCATCAGTAAGCCAAAATCTATGTTCTAATTGTTATAAGACCACTTTTTGAAAAGCGTCATTGTAAACAAATGCGCCCAACTGGCATCTCACACTTGATTTATTGTTTTTTGAATTTAAGAAAAATAATGTTTTTGCAAGGCTCTAGGTCAAAAGTTCATATGCAGTGTTTACTTACATACACAGAATGCACAGATTTTAGTCCAATTTGTAAATCTGATATTACACGGATATTAAATCAACATTTATGAAGACATCATGTCTCAACAATGGTCTGATGACAAATTAACATTAGGTGTAAAACAGTTTACAACACTGTTGTGTAAAAAAATGTGTCTAACCAACTTCTCACACTTTATTCCTTAAAAATTCCTAGTCATAAGGAAAAAATTAGGTTTCCGCAAGGCTCTAAAATGAAGATTAATATGTAGTGTAAATGATATGTTAACACATAATGTAAAAAAGATTTTGGTCAGAATCGTAATTTTAATATTGCTTCGATATTACAACCAACTTTTATGAAAATAGTAAGTCTCCATAAT
This sequence comes from Mermis nigrescens, assembly GCA_036768485.1. Lineage (NCBI taxonomy): Eukaryota > Metazoa > Nematoda > Enoplea > Mermithida > Mermithidae > Mermis > Mermis nigrescens. The sequence goes on along the minus strand of JAVLUZ010000154.1, from coordinate 7,179,931 downwards.
GTCGTAAGGATAAATTAACATTGGTTTAAACCACTTTACTGAACTGTTGAGTGTAAACATATGCGCCAAAATTGCATATCGAATTTGGTTTCAGGTTCATTTACAGACTTGAGACTCATGTCCCTGACTCATGAACGGAGAAGCTGGCAGAAAGAAACAAGACAGAAACCTGTTTAAAGCATCCCATTCTTGACCTTACACTCACTTAATATTGGTTTAGACATATGCGATTTGCTATGACATACACCCCATATAAGGCACTTTATTTTTATTCTATTGGACCTATCCTGATTTCTGAATGGAGAAAGTGGCAAACAAAACCCAAACAAAGACATTTTCCATCATTTAGAACATTGTAAACTTTAAAAATCTGTACCGTATTCCCCATTGAGTGTAAATAAATTTGGTTTGGTACACTTTGTAGCTTTTAAGTCGTAGTACGTTTCTATGTGCAAAAATTCTCTTGCAAAAATTATTTGATATGATTTACCAATCAAAATTGGGAAAAAACGTGTTTTTTTGCCCATTTTTCCCATCTGATTTCGAACTTTACACCCCGATTAATAAATCAATATTGCGTTTTTTTGAACGCGGTTTGCTGCGACGTGTAGCCCCTAAAAGCTGCTTCATTACTGTCATACTTATTTTAGCCCGACTCATAAGTGGAAAAAGCTGGCAGAGAAATCTTAGTTAAAATCTATTCCTTACACCATTGACTAGAATGTAAAGTTTAAACCCCAGGACCTAACTCCCTATTGAGTGTAGAAAAGTCTGCTTGTAAGCAGATTGTAGCTCTTGATCCGCTCTACATTTCTGTTAGGAAACATTTTCAAAAACTCAAAACCGGAGTTAGTATCAGACATAAACAAGTTGAAAACTCGACCAAAATGTACTTTTTCACCCCCAGATTTTCGCACTCCATACACTCCCATTCGAGAACTAATGCGAATTTCAACAAACAAAAAAATATCATTTTGGAGCATCTCTTCCTCTACAAATCTGCGCCATTAATTTATTTGAGGAGTCAATACTGAGTTGTCCACATGCCGCCTAAAAACCTCCCAAAATTGATCCTATGTTATAACGTTACACAAAAAGTTTACACCTTCTTTACACAGCCAGTTTTGAGTTTCAAGAAAAACAAAAAAACACTAGCAGCGAATTTTTTTATTATCTATCTTTTAAAAAAACCGCACCTTCTAGATGTGTCCTGTTATAGCTGTAGGGGTGCACAGGTGTTAGGGGTACCCAAGTATATTATAGGTACGCGCTACCGCGCTACCTATGATAAGCTTTGGGGCCTTTAGCTCTTCATCCATATTCAATTTATAAGATATCGATTGGCTTAAATTTTCTGCCTTAGTTTTTCAAATTTTGGCTCATTTGCCCCATAATGTGCAATGTCCATTGTCAATGACTGACGTCATATACTGTTCAGTCTCACCAAGTATCATAAGTAATTGGGGACGCTTGTTGAGTGCAAAACTGGTGTCAGCTGGTGTCAAACCAGCCAACCTTAATCAGCGCTGACTCCCAGCAGAGTTGTGTTACCAAGTGCGCCAAGAGGGCTTTTTTTGCTTAAGAACCTTGTTTTCCTTATATCTTATCTGAACTGCAATATCTGATTGAGTTTCAGCTGTTGCGTCAGCTGGCATCCCTGACAAAAGCACCAGTCAGTTCTCTAAACCAAATTCGTTTTTTGGAATGATTAATTAGAAAAACTAATCTTTTATTAAAGTCTCTTGGTAAAGAGAACTGACAAATGAATTTGAACATTACACATATGAGTTGAAACATTGCTAAACAAAGCATTAATACTTAGCAAGTTTCATGGTCGTTTTCAGTGTAACATGAATGATTTTCCAATTGAAAATGCCAATATCGGAAAATCTACTTAAAGTCATACTCCACAACATATCTCATTAGAAAGAGCATCCAATTTTCTATCTATTCTTAGAAACAAATGCCAACTATCCTGAAGCAGTAAAACATTTTAAATTTTAAATTGTAAAAAACGTTTTCTTCTCATTACAGTAATTAAAATGGCAGCCATATTGAACTTTTTTTCCTACCTGTCCAAATCAAACAAGCAAGCAATTATTTAAAAGCTCTTTCTTTGCTCTTTTCAAAATGCGCTTATTTGTTGAATTATGTAAAGTAGTTAGACAGCTACAGCTTAAAGTATTGTTTTCCCAATATGGCTGCCCCCTTGACACAAATTTGTATTGAGCAAACCGGAAGATCGAGCAAATCTTGATTAACCGCGTTTATTGCGCAAGAAAGCCTATCTAAAGACGCAAGTATTTTTACCATTGAGCTGTCTATCTACAATACAGGGTAAATGATAGCTTGAGCCAATTTTCGCTATTTTTTGGAGGTGACAAGCTACAGAAATATTAAATTTAAATTATTTTGGCAAAATAGATGCGCCCCAAAATTATTCTATCTAAAATACTTTTTTTATCAAAATTAGAGCAAGGGTTCCTGAGATTTGCTACTATAACCTTAAAGGTATGAAACACTTTTTCGAGTCATCATCAACCACTTTGTCTTTGAAGGCTCACAGTAAGCTTATAATAGGCCATCAAATGCTAATTTTGCCGTTTATATTGAAAACGATATGGGAATGTAAAACACTTAGTTAAAACCAAAGCGTAGCAATATTCAGAGACAATGCTCAAAAATTACATGACATCAAATTGGATTTTAAGATAAGAATACGGGAAAAAGCAATTCTATATGTCTCTACATGTATGTATATCTTCCCAAGTAAGCTAAGTACTATTGCAGTATGTCGCCACCATACCTGGGCGTGGGGGCGGGTTTGGAGGTATGAATCCCCCAGAAACCAGAACACCCTCCCCAGAATTCAATTTTTAATTTTTTTCTGTTTTTTCACAATTTTCTTGATGCTAATGGACAGTGCTTGATGAGAAACGTTGGAAAATTGTGTTTTTTCGCCATTCCACCATTTTAAGGCCATTTTTTAACCTTTGAAAAAATTTCGCACTCCCTCCTCACCAGAACTTTAGTGGCGCTCACCTATGGTCGCCACCGCCTAAGAAATGCGCCACCACTCACCACTAGTAATATGTCGCTACTTATGAAATCATGTTTTTGTAATGCGGTCCTAAGTATGTTTTGTGTCACAGTAGAGCTTATCACACCTGGGCGTGGGGGGGTTTGGGGGGGGGTATGCACCCCCAGAAACCAAAATACCCCCCCAGAAATCAAAATACCCCCCAGAATTCAATTTTTGAAAATTTTTTTCGTTTTTTTGGCAATTTTTTGATGCAAATGGATAGTGCTTGATGAGAAACGTCGAAAAATGGTGTTTTAATCGCCATACCACCATTTTTAAGGCCATTTTTCGACCTTCAAAAAAATCTTGCACCCCCCAGAATTTTCTTGCTGCCCACGTATGGAGCTTATCTATTTTTTATACGTTTTTTATGATTGTTGTTTTAAATTTTTTTGTTCTGTTTTACAACGTGCCGCAAGTCACATGTACAAAATGAAATTTACAATAGATCACAAAATAGGAAACTGTTGAACCATTTCTGCAATGATGTCATTGGAAGGCTTTTTTGATGAACTTTTTTCCACCGATATTCTTCCAAATGGGCGGGTAGCAAGGTCAATGATGTTCCGTTCCACGCATTTTCCAAACAAGATCTGTCTTGATGTGGCCCCAGTTTGATTTAATCTGCTGTGTATAGACGCGGGTAAGTTTATCAACAAAATTTTCTTGATGGTAGACAGCATGGGTGGGCGGCACTAAAGTTCTGGGGGGTGCAAGATTGTTTCAAAGGTCAAAAAATGGCCTTAAAAATGGTGGTATGGCTAAAAAACACCATTTTTCAACGTTTCTCATTGAGCACTATCCATTGGCATCAAAAAATTGCTAAAGAAAAACAAAAAATTTACAAAAATTGAATTCTGGATGGTATTTTGGTTTCTGGTGGGTATTTTGATGTCTGGGGTGCATGCATACCCCCAACCACCCTCCTTTCCCCACGCCCAGGTATGGTTGACAGTCCCATGCATGTAAAATCTGTTTCATTTATCCGAGAGCTTTTTCAGTAAATATTTTTGGAGGCTACAGTAACCCTTTCTTTCTTGTTTACTGTAGTTTGCTAGATCTCACTGTAGTTACGTAGCAGAGAAGGGTTTTTCAATAACATTTTTGTGACATAATTTATTCCCGTCTTCCAGCAGATTAATCAACTTACAGATAAAAATCGCGCATTCAGCTTATCCTAAGTTGACACTTTAAAGAGAATAGATTAAAATGTTAAGAAACGCAGCAAACTCCCTCATAGCTCAGTGGTAAAACATCTGCTTGTTGTGTCGAAGCAACCGGGTTCGATTCCACCCAATAGCTTTTTATTTAGCACACTTACTGTAGTATGTCCCAGTACTGATTAAATGCCTAAATTAAATTTATATAGGCAGATTAGCGCATGAAAAATGGAAGAATTTCAGCCGCCCGCCCACACTGAGCTGATCCGCCAAATCACAGTAATCCGTCTTGTTTCGCTTACTGTAGCCCTTCAAAGAATTGACTAAAAAGCCCTCGGATAAATGAAACAGTCATACACATACGTTGGCAGCAAGAAAATTCTGGGGGGGGTGCAAGATTTTTTTGAAGGTCGAAAAATGGCCTTAGAAATGGTGGTATGGCGATAAAAAACACCATTTTTTGACGTTTCTCATCAAGCACTATCCATTGGCATCAAAAAATTGCAGAAAAAACGGAAAAAAATTTTCAAAAATTGAATTCTGGGGGGTATTTTGATTTCTGGGGGGTATTTTGGTTTCTGGGGGTTGCATACCCCCAACCCCCACGCCCAGGTGTGGTCATACAGGATAAGGAACTTTATTTTGAAGAAGACATTGAGAATGCACCAAAAATTGTGTTTTCTAATTGTAACTTAAAATGCGGTTGTTGGCTGTGGGAACGTCATATTGTAAATCCATTCCTATTCATTGCGAATGTAAATACAGAGGCATTGTTTTTATGCTCATGGGGTTCTGCACAGATATAACCATAAACATTAGATAATGAGTGGTTTAATCAGTTGTCCGCATTTTATTTTCATTTACTGGGCTAACTTGCAGTTGAATTATTTGTCCGCATTTATTTATCATTTACTGAGTTTTGCATGTGGTTATAATATACTGGGTGGCCCATATGTTTGTGGACACTTTTTCAAACCAAATATTTGAATAGGTTTCAAAGAAAAAGAAGGTTAGTTTTTGCCATATACAGACATAAGCGTGTACTTGTTTCCTGCTTTGTCCTTTTTTCTTGTCTTCGATTTGTATACAAAATGTTTGCCAAACAACTGGATCAACAAAAAATATTGGGTTTGTTTCACTGTGGCTTTAATGGGAACCAGATTTTTAAGATGCTGCGTCGCCAAGGACTTAACCGGTCTACTGTTTATATCACAATCCAGAGATATTGGGAGTTAGGGACAGTAGAGGATCGACAAAAGTTGGGACGTCCGCAAAGTGTGAGATCCAAACCGTCAATACAAAAGGTACGCAACAGGGTGCGCCAAAATCCTCGCCAATCATGCCAAAAACTTGCAGCACAACTCACTACCTCCAGGAGCAGCGTGCAAAGGGTGTTGAAAGAGGACCTTGGCCTTAAGGCTAACCGCTCCCACAAAGTTACTTTATTGTCAACATCTATTTGGGGTTTAAGGAAGAAAAAATGTCAACTGTTGCTCAAGCATTTCAAGGATGCAAATGTTAAATTCATTTTATTTTCTGACAAAAAGCTATTCACTTTTGAGGAGAAATTTAATAGTCAAAACCGGCAATTATATGCAGCTAAGCTTGCTGATTTACCTGATAGCAAGAGACTTGTTCAAAGCCCTCAGCATCCACAGGATTGATGGTTTGGGGTGCAGTTTCAATGTTAGGAAAAAACCCGTTGCATTTTGCTGAACCTGGCATCAAAATAAATGCAGATTATTATCAAACGGAGATCTTGAACAAAGTTTTAAAATCAGCAGGCCGCAATATCTTCACAAAAAACAAATGGACCTTTCAGCAAGATTTGGCTCCTTCACACAAAGCTAAATCAATGCAAATGTGGTGTCTCAAGAATTTAGCAGATTTTATATCAGTCCAAGATTAGCCTAGCTGTTCACCAGACCTTAATCCTATGGACTATTTTGTATGGTTACGTTTAGAGCAGATGGCCTGCTCTAAAGGTTACATTAGCTTAGCTGGCCTTAAACGCGCTCTTATTGCTGCTTGGAAAAAAGTATTGGTGGCCAAAACATGCAATTCCATACAACAATGGCAATCCAGATTATCAAAATGTGTTGAAGCCCAAGGAGGCCATTTTGAATAACTATCTTGTTAAAACAATTTGCATTGATTGTACTGTGGTCTGTATTAATATTGACCTGATAGAATAAATTTTGTTGAATTGAGAACAAATTTTTCATGTCCACAAACATATGGGCCTCCCTCACACCTGGGCATGGAGGGGGTTTGGGGGTATGCACCCCCAGAAACCAAAATACCCCCCCCAGAAATCAAAATACCCCCCCAGAATTCGATTTTTGAATTTTTTCGTTTTTTTTGTAATTTTTTGATGCAATTGGATAGTGCTTGATGAGAAACGTCGAAAAATGGTGTTTTTATCGCCATACCACCATTTTTAAGGCCATTTTTTGACCTTCAAAAAAAACTCGCACCCCCCCCCCCAGCATTTTCTTGCTGCCCACGTATGGCCACCCTGTAGATATCAATTACTGCACAATCTAATTATTCATTTGAGTTTTATGGCAACTGCTTAAACAAAAGGATACAATCATTAGCTTGCAAGTTAAACAAATAAAGTTAAAATATGTTAAGGTGACATACTAGTATGCTAGAATCATGCAAGACACAATATTTTTATTTGTGTGCAGAAGCAGCTACCTACATATGTAATGTGGCAAGAGCAGGTTGAATGAAAAGTCAAATAAACATTGCTAGTTTTGCTGAGATGCATAAAAAATTTATGCCCTCAGAGCCTGAATTCTTTCCAGCTGCTAAATTAACTTCCCAATGCCAGGGCTTTAATTTTTACCACTGGTACTGTTGTTTTAATGATTGGTCTTCAAGGCAAAGATGCTGTTCATAAATTTTTCAAAAAGGTGCGTTTAATCCTGGAAATGTTTAAGATTTATTCACAAAAAATGGGCGCATCTTCATGACATTCACAAGCGAGTACATTTTTTTATATTAGCAAGCAAGTGAGCCCTATGAATCATATTTTCGATTGACTGACAAAACACAATGATGTGGCGTAGTTGGCTATACTCAAATAGTTGGCTATCTCCCTGTACTACTGCCAAATGAGAACATAGTACTACTACCATTGGACCAAATATGGGCTTCATGAACTGTCAACCAAAATGTCTTTGACTGTTTATTGATTGGATTTCCTGTCATCATCTGCCACTTTGTATTACAAATGAATTCCTTGTTTGCCATTCAGCCTTTAAGCGCAGTTGGGTTTCAGCTTGCTAAGCTAGCATTGTCAGGATGGTCAAGGGACTGACAACAGCAATGATGCAAACAGTTGCACAAGCGTCAAACACTAATGAATTGTGCAGGTAGGGTCCATGTGCATTTGATGGCAAAGAATAAAATATGTGACTCAAGGCAGCCATCAAATAAGCAAGGCAAAAAGCAAAAAACATGAGGAATTGATGGGAGCAATCTGAGTGAATTCTGTTTGTTACCTAAATTAGCTCTTTTGTTTATTGCCTGACGGCACATGGCCTGTAATATATTTAGGTCCTATGTTTTTGTCATCTGGGCAGTCAGTTGTGAGTTGATTTTCTATTTGAGTGTTGTGATTAATAAAAGTTGTGTTAAATTCTTGACACTTATTTACATAATGAAAAGACCTCCGAAGCAGCTAAAGCGTCCACAACTCAAAGTTTCTGATCCATAACACATAGTCAGAAAGAGACCCGGACCGTAACATGTGGCAAGACACAGTTGGTTAACACAGAAGTAAGGAAAGCTGAGTGTTTAGACTAAGTCTATTTGTGTGTTCATTTACTGACAGGGTGAGAGGGAAATTCTTAACATATCCGCTTTTAAAACATTTTGGAGTAAACACAAACTAGACAAAGGCCTAAAAAGTAAAAAAATCAACAAATTGTTTAGCTCTTACCAGGCACAGACCACAAAACGTTTCAAAGGAAAACAAAAAGTAGACAAAGGTCTAAAAAGTCAAAAAATTGACAAAATATTCAGCATTTCTCAGGCACATACCCAAAAACGTTTTGAAGGAAACACAAAACAGACAAAGGTCAGGAAAGTCAAAAATCGACTAATTTCCGTAAAATTTATTCATTTTTCTGGGTGAAAACCCATATTCAAGGCAACAGCCACAAAACTCCCCAGAAAAAGGTCTACCAAAGGTAATATTTCTCAGACAAAGGTCTGCTGATTGTACTGGAGTATAGAATAAGTGATAAAAGGAACAAAGGTTCCCTAATATTTCTTAGACAATGGTCTGCTAATTTTACTAGAGTATAGACTCAGTAATAAAAGGAACAAAGGTCTCCAATAAAGGCATATAGAGGGCAAATTCTCCCTCATTCCTAAAATTCAGCAAAGGCTTATTATATAAAGGGATAATTATCCCCAAAAAATTAACAAAGGTTAATATTTGTATTAAGAGCTGATCTAAATTTCAATCTAATTGCTGAATTGAGCAAAGACCTTTTATTGGTAAAATCTATGAATAAAATATGGATAATCATTGACCTTAAGACCTTTGAACCAACTAAAGCCCCCACAACTCAACCCCTAGACCATAACAAGTGACAAGACAAACACTTGGTTAATGCAAAGATAAGAAAACTGAGTGTCTTTTGTGTGTTCATTTACTGACAGGGTGTGAGGGAAATCCCCCATATATCCATTTCTAAAACGTTTCAAAGTGAACAAAAATAGAGAAAGGTCTTAAAAGTCAAAAATCGACAAATTTTGAAGTATCAAGCTTCTTTATTGGGCACAGACCTAAAAGAAAATAATTTTGTGGAACTTTATTTTTGAAGGAAAAGAAGCATGCCAAGCAGTTGATAGCTATCTTTCAGAAATAAAGGATTCTATTTAAAATTACAGCCAACAAATAGAGGTCAAGCTCCTTTTATTGCGCCTAGTTTATCAACTTATAGTTCAGAACCAATAACAATGCGCATATAATTACCTAAACTTAAATTGCCCACTATTCCAGGCAATCCACTAAAGTGGATCAAATTTTAAGACTCTTTTTAAGCCGCAGTAAATAAACCAGACATTCCTTCTGTTCAGAAATTTAACTATTTACTAAGTGCCTTAAGAGGAGCTGCAAAAAAGTCAGTTGAAGGAATTGCAGTCACTAATAATATGTATAAAGATGCGACAGAAATTTTAAAGCAAAGATTTGGAGATAATAATGTAATTAAGCAAGCATTGTATATGGAACTTTGTTCAATGCCAAAATCAACTAGTAAGACTTGATTTACATGGTGCTCTTGAAGGAATAGATTGTATAACACGACAATTAAAATCATTTCATGAAGATTTAACACAACCTGCACTAGTATTAATCATTTTGGAAAAAATTTCAAATGATATCCTAATTGAGCTTGGAAAATCGAAAAATAATGATGATGATTGGGAAATGAATCATTGAGTAAAAACTTGCATTCAATACTTTGCTATAGAGAACAAGCATTTCAAATTTTGGATCATTTTGCTGGAAAAAAATGATAATTTTTGACAATGAAACAAACAGTTACGTTGTTCTACTGATGTTTTTGCTGCACAAACAAAGAATTTTTAGACAAAGAAAATTTGAAACTTTGAATAAAATAGAGAGAATACAAAAAACATGTCAATGAAAATTTTTCTTGTGTTTTTTGTAAAAGTGATCACTATAATAACAATTGTCCTAAATATCAATACTTTAATCAGGAGAAAACATAAAATTTTCAGAGCAAAAATTGTGTTTCCAAGGTTTTCCAGCAGGACATAGTTCAAAAACTTGCCAGCTTAAGAAAAAATGCATTTATTGTTTTGTTATACATAACAGAGCATTGTGTGATAAATGCTCTACATCAAATGATAGAGAAAACTTGGTTCAAAGAAAAAGCAATAATGTTGACGTAATTAAATTTATTTCAACCCCTACGACTTTGGTTAATCTTTCAAAGTCGAAGCTTTGAGCCTATTGATGAAGTTATAGAACAAATACCGGTTACAGTATTGAGTAACGCTATGAAATCACTTGATGTAATGACAGATGGTATTACAATCTTAACAGCACAAGTACCACTTGTGATTTGATTAATAAAGAGCACAAAGTGCTTGCTAATGTGTTTATTGATACAGGCAGTATGAAAACATACATAATAAATAAGTTAAAGGAGCAATAGAAACTGAGGAGTGAAAATAAAAAAAATTTTATCTGTATTCTCTTATGGTTAAAACAATCCTCAAAAAATAATAGCTTGGTAGTCAATTTTGAATTGTATTTTCAAAATAGGTGAAGTAAAGAAATTTGTGCTTATTCTGTGCTCCATTTTGACTGAATAGATTAAACAAGCAAAGTTGAATGATATTGACCAAGAATTTCTAAAAAATACTGGATTAATGCATCATAATTATAATTCTAATATGAAAGAATCTGACATATTAATTTGCATGGATTATTTTTGGGAAATTGTGGAAACAGCCATAAGCAGAAGGCTACCACCTGGATTATATGTGATTGAATCAGATATTGGACTTCTAATGTCAGGAGAAAAGAATATTCATAACTGATGAAAATTCTAATTTGAACTTTTCTGCAGTCACAATTAATACTAAAGAAGCAGAAGAAAATTTGATTAGCATAGAATCACTTTGCAATTTAGAATCTGTAAGGATAACAGATAATCCGGATAACGATGATGAAAAAATGGGTTAGCATCACTTAATAAATCAATTGAATCTATTGATGATCTTGGCCTTAGAGGGCTAATGAAATTGATCTTCCCAATAATTTTGGCTTAGCTTTTGGATGACTAAAATCGGTCTTGGAAAAGATTTTATAAAAATATTGAATTATTAGAGAACTATCCAAAAATTATTAATGAACAATTGGAAAATTGGAATAACTGAGAAATTTTTAGCAGACAGTCACTGAGACTAGAAAGCATTATTTGCCTGATCATCCAGTAATTACACCACAAAAAAAGACCACTAAAGTACATATTGTATATGATGTATCTGCAAGAATGAGAAAAGATATGCTTAGTCTAAATGATTGCTTATATCCTGGTCCGGCAATCATGCCCAAATTGTGTTGCATATTGATAAGATTTTGAAGGAATCCTATTATTATAATGGCAGACATCAAAAAAGCATTTTTACAGATAGGATTCGTGAAAAGGATAGAGATAAAACTCGATTTTTACGGTTAAAAGATCCAAAAAAATTTGGATAATAATATTGAAATGTATCATTTCAGTTGTGTTCATTTTGGCTTAAATTGCAGTCCTTTCATATTGAATAGAATTTCACAACATCATCTATTGAAGAAAGGCACACAAGTAGCTTTAGAAGCTTCAAAAAATTTATATATTGATAATTTAATGCTTGGTGTAAAGAATAATGAAGCTTAATTAGCTTATTATGAATTAAAGCAAATATTTGAGGAAGCAGGGTTGAATCTCGCAAGAATGGAATTCTAATTCTGTTGAATTTTTAAATATTATGAACAACATTGATAAAACTGAAGGAAATGATGTAAAAATTCTCGGATTAGAATGGAATCATATTAACAATTTATATAAAAATAACGCTTCCTGAAAGCACTGATATAAGTCAATCATTAGAAGTATGCACAAAAAGGTCTGTCTTTGACAATTAGCTTGCATATTTGATCCTTTGGGATTTTTGATGCCATTACTATTGCAAGGCAAATATTTTCTACAAAAATTGTGGAAAGAGAAATTGTCATGGGCTGAAAAACTCCTCTGGCATCAATGAATGAGTGGGATGAAATATGCACAAATTGGACCTCAAAAAACTCATTCAAAATTCTGAGATTTTTGAAAATTAATGAATTATCAAAATCTATTCTAGTAGCATTTGTTGATGCTTCTAAAATCTCATATACTGCAATTACTTATTTAATCTCAATAAATTTTGCAGATGAGAGAAATGTAATTAGATATCTTCAAAAAATTTATTAGCTCCTGTACATGAGGTTTTGAGTCCTCAATTGGAGCCAATGGCCGCTATAATTGAGAAAGGTGCAATAGAATTTGTAGAACAAGAAATTGGAGTCAAAATTGATAAAAAATATATTTTTACAGATTCTAAGTGTGTTCTTCATTGGATCTGATCTACTAAGCCTCTCAGTATATTTGCTAAATATTGTATTTGAGAATTGAGTTCATCAAAAAATATAATATATAAATATGTAAAATGTGAAGAAAATCCAGCAGATTTAGCGACCGGTATTTCAGTCAAAAATGAATCAAATTGTGCTAATTGGTGGACGGATACTTCATGAGCTAATTTTGCCAATGAAAGAATGGCCAAATTATTAAGTAACTTTTTTTGAGGCCGGCTCAAACCGATCGCAGCTTCCGGAGCGTAAGCTGCACACTTGCACAACATGTAACAAAACATTCACACGATCTAACAAGTTAAAGGAGCATGAGGAATCTGTGCACATAGGTGCAAGGTATCGCTGCCCTTCATGTGCATCACTTTTTAGGCTTCCTAGAAAGCTTTGTGCGCATTTTGAGACTAAGCACGTAGAAAAAAGTGCATGTATTGTAACTCATCAGATCTTTTCTCAGACACTCATATGAAAGCATGCTTACTAGTAAAAGCAAATCCAGGACCCAAATTAGAAAAAGTTGAGCCCGTTCAGACTACAGTTATGCCTGAGGACAGTTTTCTTCCAGAAAATTTGTCCAACTACCCTGATAATATTAGGGAGGAAGTCAGGAAGTACTGGAATTTGATACGTACAACTAAAAGCATAAATGATGTGCTAGATCACGCCTATAATTATCGCTGGGGAACCGGTAATTACTTAGATATGCTAAGTGATATTTTCAATATTGAAAAAGAGGCATTCCGCGTGGATGCAGCATTAGGTTGTATTTTGAAAAATCGCGAAACTGGTGTAAGCAATTACTGGTATGCATGCCAAAATAATTTTACCCTTCTTGGAAAGCCAGTTCTTATCAGAAACAGTGATGATGTGAAAAATTTGGCAGAAAAGCTTGAAGAAATGGATATTGAGGAAAAATTCAGCCGCCCAGATACAAAATGGGGACTTCAGGCTATAACAAATGTAGAATTTTTTGTAACTCCTCAGAAAAATTTTGTTGCTGGTTGCACTGATATTTCACTTCCGATAGAAGTAACAAATCAAAGGCATACATTGCACATGACACAAGATAGCAACAGACACAAGTTTAATGACAATCTCTGCTTTTTCCGTTGCTTAGCACAATGTCTTTTTGGAAATTTTGAACCGGATGCAGTTTATAGACTTTTTGTACAGTATTGTCAAAATAAAAATATTCAAGCAAACACTGAAAATTTTGAAGGAGTTCCATATACTGATTTGGAAAAAATAGAAAAATGGTTCGAAGTAGATATTCAGTGTTTTCATATCGATGCTGATAAGCAAACAGCTGTTTGTTGGAAAAACGTGATTAGGAAATATGACAAACTGTTAAATTTAGATATTTCAATGACTGCTTCTGATCAGGCACACTATAGCTATATCATAAATCTCGATCAGTATGCAAAGCGATACCTGTGTATCATGTGCAGCAGATTATTCAAAAAGTCTGAATACTTAAATGAGCATGCTAAACATCATTGTAATCAGGGTGAGACAAAGCACAAATTTCCAGGTGGAGTGTTTCAACTGAAGAAAACTGTTTTTGAAGAACTGGCTGATCTCGACATTCCAATAGAAAATCATTTCTGTCCTTATCTGGCTGTATATGACTTTGAGGCAATTTTAATTAAAAAAGAAGTTAAAGGTTCAGATAAACTACAGTTTATAACACAGCATCAACCCATTTCATGTGCAGTAAATACAAATGTGCCAGGATTTGAACCAACATGTTTCATAAATGAGGATCCTGATCAACTGATCATACAGTTACTACAGCATCTTGAAAAAATTCAGCAGGCGCAAAGCGCCCTACTCTTACCATACTTTCAAGATATCTTTAAAGCCCTCAATCAGAAGATTCAAAATCAGATCGCCTACATTAAGGAACATGAAGAAAGGGATGTAAGGCATGAAAAAGGGTTCCTGAATCATTTGAATTTACTGAGAATTAAATTACACAGGTACTGCACTCAGTTAACTTGCCTTGGCTTCAACTCAGGCAAGTATGACCTGAATTTAATTAAACGCAACTTGTTCCCAGCACTCATACAGCAAGTGCGTAAGGATCCTCAAAATAATAAATGGCCAAAAGCCATTCTGAGAAATGGCACAACACTCTGCCTATCTACACATCTTTTCAAATTTCTAGACATCAGTACCTATGTAGCCCCAGGTTTTAGCTTAGATGCATTTATGAAAGCATATAAAGCAAGCCTTGTCAAAGCGAAATTCCCTTATGAATATTTAGATTCTTTTCATAAGTTATCTGAATCCAAGTTGCCTCCTCCTGAAGCATTTTACAGCACCTTAAAAGAAGAATGCATAAGCATGGAAGATTACAAACAATGTCAAATTTACTGGAAACAATACAATATGAGAACTTTAAAGGATTACCTCATATTTTACAATCTAAGAGATGTTGAACCTTTCTTAGAAGCTTGTATAACTATGGCCCAGCTGTACTGGGACAGATTTAGAATTGATATTTTTAGAGAGGCAATGTCACTTCCGGGCATCACAGAACGCTACCTTTTCAAAAATATTCCAGAAACCCAATTTGCGCTCTTTGCATCCTACTCTAAAGATGTATACTATACTCTTAAATCAAGCATGAGAGGGGGCCTTTCTATGGTCATGACACGCCTTGCGATAAAAGATAAAACATATATCCGCAACAATCCCAGCAAACCAGTTAAAGCAATAGTTGGCCTCGATTTTAATGCACTATATTTATGGGCACAATCTATGGACACGCCAGTAGGCTATTTTGATCATTGGCTTCCTGAGAAAAATGATAAATTTCATAAAATCTCTTCTGCCAAGCCAGTATCAATTGAATTTTTGGAATATGAAAGTCAAAGGATAAATCATTTAATACAGCATTTAGGGAATGGAAAAGAAAAAGTTGTGGGCCCTAGATGCTTACCAGTTGATGGCTTTTGTACTGAAACAAATACAGTCTATGAGTTTTATGGCTGTTTCTGGCATGGCCACAATTGCTTAGCAGGCACCCGAAACAAAGACATCGATCCAGAGGAGGCCCAAAACTGGATTAAGGAGAAGGAAGCTTACATAAAATCATTGGGATACAATCTCATTACTATATGGGAGTGTCAATGGCATGAGCTACGTACAGAATATCTAAAAACCCAAAACGTTAGACATTTTTATTCAAAAAATTGGGTTAGCACTAAGGAAATGATTCAGGCTATTCTTGATGGATCTGTTTTTGGCTTTGCCAAAGTAGATATTTCAACTCCTGATCATTTAAAAGACCTTTATGCTGATTTTCCACCAATTATAAAGCATGCTGAAATTAGTAGGGAAGACATTGGGTCTCTCATGAAAGAGTATGCTGAAAAAATGGATTTACTGAAAAAGCCCCGCCAAAATCTGATAAGTAGCTATTTTGGAAAAAGTATCATCTTATCTACAGAAATGATCAGATTTTTAATTAATCATGGCCTTGCATTGGATAAAATACACGAGGTAATACAATATGATAGAGCAAGACCATTTGAAAAATTCCGAGATACAGTCACGAAGCATAGGCAAGAAGGGGATGAAGATCCAGAACTTGCTATGATTGCTGATACGTTCAAGCTGCTCGGAAACACAGGTTATGGCAAGACTCTTACAAACAAGGAACAACATATAGATGTATTTTATGCTGACTATGAAAAAGCAGCTGAATGCAGCCTGAGTCCTTATATTAAGAAAATAAAACACATTACTAATAACTGCTATGAAGTACACATGCGTAAGAAAGAAATAACTTTAGATCTGCCCATTGTAGTTGGCCTTTCAGTGTATAATTGGGCTAAAATTCGCATGTTAGAATTTTTCTATGATATATTATTGAAATATTTTGATAAGGCAGATTATCAGTGTATGCAGACCGATACAGATAGCATTTACTTGGCACTGTCTGCAGAAAATTTATTGGATATAGTTAAGCCAGAAAGAAGGCAGGAGTTCGAAAACGTATATCCATATTGGTTTGTAACATCAAAGGTAACCAAAAGAACTCCAGGGCTGCTAAAAGAGGAATTCAGAGGAACAGCAATGTGTTGTTTGGCAGCTAAAACATACATTGCTATAGATGAGGAAACTAACAAAATCAAAGCTAGCAGTAAAGGCTTGATGAAAAAAATAAACAAGCTCAGCTTTGAACAATACAGCAATGTCTTGCAAAATCAGGAACCTCAAGGTGGAAGAAATATTGGTTTTCGCATGCAACCTGATAATCAAATGTGGACATACATACAAGAAAAGCAGGGACTTCCATACCTGTATGTTAAAAGAAAGGTTCTACCTGATGGAATAACAACAGTCCCACTAGATATATAAACTTTAAATAAATTTCAGCTTCTCTCATGCACGATAACAAGGCGCCTGATATCCTACTTAAATGGGCACGTGGTCAGGAGTCTTGAAGTTGTGAGTAAAAATTTTAGCTGGAAATGATCCACCATTGTGCCAACCTCCTCGTGGTGTGGATCGGACATCGACAAATGGGCACAAAAGCTTGTAAAATATGATAATTTTTTTGTAAAGTTTCAAAATTTTCTTGTAAAAAGATTTGGAATATTTTTTGTAAGGTTTGTGAAATTAGATGCAACAATTTTAAAAACTCTTTCTTACTATTTATCTCGCAGAATTATCTCTTGAAGATTGTTCCAACAAATGACTCAAAAGGACTTATTTTTTAGTCTCATTAAAATATCTAAAAAGAATGTGATATCATGCAAAAAGTCACAAATAATAAAAAAAATGAATAAAAGGTCAGAAAAGAAATGGGCGTTGTATTGTATAAATCTGACTTTGCTTGAATGTCAAAGGATTCTAGATCAGAGAGAGGATAAAACATTTCTTTTTAGAATGTAGAATACCTGCATGAGTTTGGGTTTCTATTTTGGCGTGAAGCACATGCAAGTTTTTTCATCATAAAATTCAAAGTTACTGAAAGGTGAATCATGCTCAAGTTGTCAAATTTTAGCATGAAAACAACAAAAAACGTCACACACTTGCAGGCTGGACAAGGACTATTCCGGCAATTGCGATGAAGTTCCATTTTCTCGAGAATAATTATTTCTGTTAAATTCATTTTTCCGAAAATTTACTTTTTCATGAAAATCATTTCTGCAAAATTCATTTTCCAGGAAATTCTTTTTTGCAGAGTTCTTTTTGTAAAATTATATTTTCCAAGAATTGCATCTTTATGAAAATTATTTTCATGAAGTTCATCTCTTATAAAATTCAGTTCCCAAAAATTATTTTCATTTTCAAAAAACAACCAAAAAAATGAAATTTGGTAATGAAAAATGTGTTTTTAAACACATGAGACATGTGAAATAATTTTTGAGCTGTGAAAATAGTTTGTCAAAAATCAAACTGCGAAAATGATTTTTCAGAGAAAAATAAAATCTTTTATATTGTAATTCCCTCTAAAAATGCGCAAGTTGAATCAGTTTGCTAAATCAAAATTAATTTTTAAAAGGTTTTGTAAGGATGATGCTACTCCAAAAATTTTTTACTTTATTGTTGACTAAAAACAAATGAAGTATGTTTTTGAGCTAATTTTTGAAATTAAGACAATGTTCAAGTGCTTATAACGTTTTCAATTTGTTTTCTTGACACAGAATATGGTATAAGTTTAAACAAATTTTAACTTATTTTAGTTTTTTAATTGTTGCTTTATGCTTGTTTACTACAGCAATAAATTTTGCCCTTGCATTTTGCACGTGTCTATGATGATTCAACATTTATAAATCACAGTAAATGCGCAAAATATAAAACAATTCTGAAAATGAATACCATAATCTGTGTCAAGAAAACTAGTGAAAAGGTTAAAGCTCTAATCTTTGATGTGGCAGATTATGCAAATACATTGAAACATTATAAAGTGACATGCCCTGCTTAAAATGAATTGGACATTAATCATCCTGCTATAAAATTAACCTTTATTATGGTCCCCTTATTTTTGGCTATGACATTGAAGCCTATTTGCACATGTATTGGTCATCATATCAGATACTTTTGCATATGGTTCATTTTAAAGACCCTGTCAAGATCTACAATATATTGTGTTACGCCTAGCCTTTGAACAAAAATTGTTTTTGTGATTTTTTTCAAAGATGAAAAAAATGAGAACTAATTTGTATATTTGTAATTTGGATTTTTGACTTTTTTCTGCTAAATTTTCTGTAGAAGTTGTTCATGACTGTATTTTTACACATGAAGTAAACAAATTCTTGTACAAATTATTCTTTCATCATTGAGCTTAAAACTTAATATCCGTTTTTGGAGGAGCAAATTTAAGTCACCCTGTCATGCGAAACTGCATGCGCGCAAAGTCCAAACAGTTGTAATTTTTCTACTAGTAAATTGGTGTCCCTAAGTATTGGTCAGAAAACTTTTATAGTGTTTTGTGGTTCTTTGTCAGTTTCTATTCTTAAGGTAAAATGGGTTTCCAGTAGTGACAACATTTGTAGAAAAATTGGTTTGAACTTATTAAGGGTTATCCATTCTTTGGATAGCCACTTATTATGGTCCACCTCTTTGGGTTATTTTTTCTTGGCTCTTGTTAAAGTTTGAGAGTTGAGATTAATCATAGTAATATTTGCAATTGGTCATAATTTTTAAAAAATATTACAAGAATAATTTTGTTATTATATGTGCATTATACTAAACTGATTATGAATTGATTGATCTCAGTTGACAAACCTAATGAATCACGTCTTGATCATGATCCAAGAGCTGGGCTATTAAGGGCTCAAGTTTAGCGGCCCTTGGTAAAACTTATTTTAAGGGGCCCCATAATTTTTAAACAGGTATAATATGCATCACTAATATTTATGTATCTCCTTCACATATGTACTCTATATGATTGAAATAGCATCCTACTGCAAATTTATCAATAAAGATGTATAACATTATTACAAGTGCATGTTTGAGGTGCTTTATTACAAAATAACTTCCTAGCTTGTTGAGCAGCAATTTGGTCTATCAATTGCAGAAAACTCTAACACAGACATTAAATCATTTTCACTGAAATAATTGATAATGTGTACTTAGACAAGAATCAGTCAAAGTGGCTGCAAAATATGTCTCTCTAATTTCAGTTTTGAGAATGAGCGCTCTGATTAGGCTACAGTAATGGGTATTGTAAGTAAAATTCTGAAAGCCCTAACTGTCGCAACTTTTTAATAAGAAATGATGAATTTATGCTTTAAGCTACAATACTTCAATTCTTGGACAATTTCTCTGACACTATCAGGTGAAATTTAAGCTCTCACATCAGAATTGTATGTCTGCAACGTGGAACTGCCCCTGGTCTCTCTACATTATATCCTAGATTGACTCTAATCTGAAAAATCGTATTAACTTTCTTTACTATTAATTGTGGTACATTGCAAGAGAGGCTATATAGAAAATTAATTCAGCATGGAAGCATCAGAAAATTAAGACATGTTAACAAAGTGTACTAACAAATTTTGGCCTCTTATAGGAGGACAAAAAGTTATACTAACAAATTGAGTTAAAAGCGCCCAAAAATATTGGCCCATTAGCTCAGAAGCGAGCTAAAATCTTTTATGGTGGTCATGCAAATACACTTCATCAATTTTAAATTTTTTCCTTTAGGGAAATCTTGCAAAAATAATTGTATTTTTGAAAATTTTGGGGGACTAGTTGGCTAATATTGAGGACGTAGTGACCTCTAGAAATTTACTTTGTCTGGTTGATTTGATCTGATTAAGGGTCAAGCAATTCAAATCTGAGAGAATCAGGTGGTGGTTGGCATTATTGAGTGAGTTTACAGGCTGTTGACAGTTTATGTTTTTTAAGGATAGAGAGAAAGTAAGCTCTGCCTTTAGGAATGTTTTGGACTTAGTCTCCAAAGCGTTGGGAGATCTGTGATCTGAGTGGGGTTGCTCAATACCTCTAGGCTTAGGCTCTATTGGCGTGCATTCACGCTGATGCCAGCACATGGGCTAAGTCTCCCACAAATATATGGCAGCAAAAA
Source organism: Mermis nigrescens (assembly GCA_036768485.1). NCBI lineage: Eukaryota > Metazoa > Nematoda > Enoplea > Mermithida > Mermithidae > Mermis > Mermis nigrescens. The sequence goes on along the minus strand of JAVLUZ010000154.1, from coordinate 7,159,478 downwards.
CTGTAAAGTGAGTGCGTTTTTATTGGAGCAATTTTTGCTTTATTTATGCCTTGGGCTTAGCTCCAGGCTCCGGCATCAATCTGAACTCACAAGCAATTGCTGCTGCCACAAATTGAAAACTGAAAAAGGAATTTTTTCAAAACATGCATTAGAAAAGAAACAAAAACCGCATTGCAATTGATAAAACCATCTTCTAAGTGGATTCAGAGATGCTCAAAAATATAGCAAAAACACAAAAAGGTCACCACCATGTTGTCAAAAAAATTCCGACTAGTCCTCTCCTCACAGAAGGCATGAAGGGGCCGGGTGAGGGTATGCAACACCCCTAGAAGTTGAACATACACCCCCAAAAATCAGCTGGTTCCGCCTCGGAGTAATTCAAATTTTGAAAATTTTTTTGCTTTTCTAGCAATTTTTCATGCCATTGGATAGGGTCTTATGAGAAACGTCAAAAAATGGTGTTTTTTGCCATACAACTACTTTTAAGACCATTTTTTTGACCTTTGAAAATTTTTTTTACCCCTTCCCCCAGAATCTTGGTGCTGCCCAATCATAATCCCCTTCATATCCCACAGCTATGTGCTTGATGTACTTTTATCCATTTTAATTCCTTTGACCTTTCTTGCTGGAAGGAATCAGGTGATCACCTTGGACACACGTTGCAAGTGGCAACAGTGCTGATTTATAAGCTGGCCATTTCTCCATCTGCAATAACATAATGATGCAAGATTTTGCATACATGGAAAGAATTTTTTATTTAGAGAATGGTATCTCAACTTTCTCAAATATGTTCCCAAAATAGCCCCTAAAGTCCGTTATCTATCTGTATGCATGTTTTTGCATCATCTTTTGTTCAGTTTTTGCTGAAATTCATTCTTCTATAGAGATTTGTTTCTTCTGGAAATGTGGCGATGCAAAGTGCCGGAAATCTAGGTTTGAGCATAGCTAAACGATTACTGACATAGCCGTATAGCATGGCTGATTTAGGGGTCAGTCAAAGGACCTCCTTGGGCCAAAGTCAGCGCTAAAAATCATTTTAAATGCAAAGAATGCATTTAAGTTTACAGATTCAGGCAGTCAATAAACATACATATTTATCAATCTAGCTGTGAATTTAATTCTGCATTCTGTAATGTTCTCTCTAACATTTCTTTTGTAACGTACTAGCAACATAAAGTTTAGAAACACATTTCAAAGTAAATTTTGAATGTAGGCTCTTGCTACTTTTGATCTTTGCATGAGCAGATCATCTTGATAAAAAAACCTTTGCATATTTATTTGTAAAAATCACCAATATCGACCTTAAGGTGCTTGTAGATCAATCTCCTTTGTTGCAATTTGTTTTTGTATGCTTACACGTGTGCCTAATTGATTCTGCATGATAGCTGATGTTTTTGATTATAAATGCTGTCACATCATTTGGTCTTTGTCTGATTGTTTATTCTGACATATCAAATGGGCTAATTCAGGAGGCCGGGGGCGGCTCTCCTCATAGGCCCAAAAATAGTGCGCAAAATTAGGCATCTTTGAGCAATTTTTGGGTTAGAAATGGCAGCAAATTTTTTTTGCCCAAAGTCAGGGTTCAGCCATCTCCTTAGGGGTACCACCAGCGACCACACGTGGGCATGGGGAGAGGGGTGTGGGGGGGGCATGCACTCGGCCCCAGGAGGTTGACTGGCCCCCCCCTCAGAAATTGGAATACTCAACCCTAGAATTCAGATTCTGATAATTTTTTGCTTTTTAGCGAGTTTTTGATTGCCATTGAATAAGTGCTTTGATGAGAAAGACATGTAGGTATTGTTTTTTATATGATCACTTTTTAAAACTATTTTTTGACCCTCTTGAAAAATTTTTCAGCCCCCCCTCCCAGAATTTTGGTGCTGCCCACCTATGTGGTTCTGCTCCTAGGATAATCCTGGATCCTGCCACTGATAATAAATGTAAATACTCAGATTTCTATTCCTATTAGCGTAGCATAGACATATGTTTGCAAGGTAGAATAGATTGACTCGCCTGGTTTACTTTGACATGACCAACTTTTGCTTGGATCTCCACATTGTTTACCAATCCAGAAAAGAAACTAGAAGTGTTTCAGTTGTCTGAAAATTCAAAATTTCCTAATTCTAAACAATCAGTGTTTGGGGATGAAAACAAAGGAATGCCTGTAAGCTATGTGCTACTACCGCTGTGAAAGGACAGACGGCCCACCATATCTATTGTTTTTAAGGCTACAGTAAGTGAATTCACATAAGTTCTAGAATCTGACAACATGCCTGTATAAAATGTGCTTAGTAAGCCTATTTTGTAAAGTGCATCCAATAAAGCAGACAGCCCATAGAATATGTAAAAGCATACATAACATTATTTTAATAGAACACTTTTCTTGTAAGTCCCACTGTAGGTAGCACACTGAAAAATATCAGGGAGACTACTTCTGCTCATGGAGGATCAGAGCTCAAAGATATTTGGCTAAGTCTTTCTCCTATATAGCCAATATTAAGGGGTTAAATATTACTGCTGGATTATTGCCATTTTGTTGTGATTGTGCTCTATACTGTAGACTGTAAGCATGTCCAACATTGAACAGTCAACTATATGTAGGTACAAAATGTAACATACATTATGTAGTGTATTACAAGGCATGAATTCTAGAAAATAGGCTTTCCTGTGCCTGGATATGCAACGTGTGCTTAACGTCCCTAGGTGGGCAGCACCAAAATCCTGGGCGGGTTTTCAAAGGTCAAAAACTGATCCTTAAAATTGTGATATGGCAAAGATCATTTTTCAATATTTCTCATTGAGCACTCTGGGGCACACCTGGGCGTGGGGAGGGGTGGGTTTGGGGGGATGCACTTACCAGAAACCAAAATGCCCCTTCCCCCAAAAATTCTGTTTTCGAAATTTTTTTGTTTTTCGGCAATTTTTTGATGCCAATGGATAGTGCTTGACGGGAAATGTCAAAAAAAGGCGTTTTATCATCATACAACCATTTTTAAGGCAATTTTTTGACCTTCAAAAATCTTGCACCCCCCAGAATTTTCTTGCTGCGCACGTATGCTCTTGGGGGATTATTCAAACTTCTGGGGTTGCATACCCCTCCTGCGTCCCATGTGTGTTGACAGATGACTAGTTGACTCAATATCTGATTACCTTTTATTCTAGATCGGGTCAAAGCATAGAACAAATAAATGATGTACAAATTCCTGCAGTATTTGCATATAATACTGCTATAGGTAAAAGCAATTTCTGCCAGGAACGCAGGTAGTATCTTTCGTTTTAGGAACCTTGAAAATAATGGCTGAAAAATAAACTTGAACAAATTCATTGAAAATAAATCTTGTGATAATTGGTTGAAAAATAAATTTAAGAAAATTCATTGAAAATAATAAATCTTAAAATAATTGAATGAAAAATAAACTTGAGAACAATTCATCTGAAAATAAATCTCAGAATAATTGGTTGAAAATAAACTTTTAAAAAAATCTTTGAAAATAAATCTTGAAATAATTGGTTTAAAAATATACTTGAAAAAAATCGTTGAAAATGAATCTTGGAAAAATGGTAGAAATTTATTGTGCAGCAGAAGTTCTACAATATTTTAAAGGTAGATTTTTGATGTAATTTTTCAAGCCAGAAGGCTCATACTGTTGAATTAATAAGCTCACTTGCATGTCAGTTTGACTAATGAGTGTTTGACTTTATTTGAAAAAATTTGTTTTAATTTTATAAGACTACTTGAATATCAGCATACATTTAGCATGAAAAAGTTCATCAAATAATCAACTTGTATGGTACCATGTGATATGTTTTCAAGGTCAGAAGGACCATAAACTTTAAAAAAACAGTTGATTGCGTCTTAAATTTTGCCATTGAAATTACCCCTAAACTTGAAAATTTTCATTGAAGGTATGCCTTTAAAGGTGAATCAAACAATTATTTTGAAGTGATCCTTCTGGCTTTCCATAGCAATGGTACATAATGTGAAGTAGGCAATAAAAATTTGTTGCTTAATTCTTATAGCAGAAATCACATTAAAACGAGTTTAAATGGTTGGAATAGAGCAAAGATGATGCTCAATAGTTCCAACATGAGCTACATTCCAAAAATTGTAGTTAGAGCATAGCAATAAAAAAATTATGTTTATAATGAAAAGGAAATGTAGAGAAATTAATGACTATGTAAAAACCAGAACATAAATCCGACAATTTTATCACAATAGTATAATTTAAGAAAGGAGAAGCAAAGGCTATGCAATAGAGGTATATTCATATTTCATTCCTAAGTGTCACAATTGGCCTGTTTTTGATCAGGACTTCTTTAGTAAGTACAAAAAAATATCACTTTCACTTTAAACTGCTACAAATGTGCATGGAAATATAATTTAGTTCACATGTATGAAAAAAGTTTGTGCAATTAGAACCAAAGTCATACGTTAAGTTGTTAAATTTCTTAGATATTATCGTCCCAGCTTAAAATTTATCACTTGCTTAATCAGAATGATTAGTATGAAAACTGAAAATGCCAAAAACAAAACTAAAAGACTACTGGCCCACATTTCAAGCATAGATGCCATAGATGTCAAATAAAAAAAAAAAGATTTCATTGAGTAGAGCATGCAAAGGATTAACATTTCAATTCAAAAGTCATAAGTATGATTTCTTCTGTTTCTGCTTGAATTCAGAAAATATAACTCTTGTTCAGAGCAGTATTAAATAAACAGCTAATTGGCTGAATTTTGACCACATATCTAGTACTGAAAATATCAAAATTAAATGTTGGCTAGTTTGCACAGCATAGGAGAGTTTGGATCCGCAAATGAGTGAATTTCTAGAAGAATATAGGTTTTTAAATGAAAACATGTATAAATATATTTATTACTCACATATGAGTAATCCCTTCAATCATAAATTAGGGTATTTTTATTGATTTTAATTCTAAAAAGGCATGTGATCTTTTAATTATAGATTATTCTTCAAGCTATTCGATGTGAAAAAAAATTTATTCTATTGAATACACATTTCTAAATTGTTCCACAAATATGCTTTTGTTTATTTTTATTTTTCACATCTTTATTTATCATTTTTTTATTTTATGATTTATTTCAATTCTATGTATTCTTTGCTATTTACTTATTTTTTATTTATTTATTTATTCTACCATTTACTTATTTTTTCAACTTTTCATTAGCTGCTATTTATTTTTTAATTTTTCACTATTTCTTCTCTTCTATTCAAACTTCATATTATTAAAAAGCAGATGGTTGAGGTATATGATCATAGAGTTGAATGATGGCCGTAGTTATGTGTAGCCAATGCCAACGGAATAAGAAACAATCAGAGCCTGGATTACTACACATTTTGATCACCTTGCTTAACTTGTCAGTGCGTAATCAACCGGTTGGCTGAATTCCCATGCCAGTTAGCAGCCTAAAAAGCTGATCACTTAGCTAACTAGTGCGGTCTTCTGCTCTACTGCATGCAATTTTGAGGTCGTGCACGGAAGCAATGACATTAGACATTAGATGCAGTTTTTTGGGTTTTTTTCACTTGTACAGTATGTTGTCATTGGGTGTGATTTGCACACCAGTAACTCATAAGCTGGACGATTTGCCTTATAGGTTACAGGATTTAATCCATACAAGATGGATGTAAGTAATTCATGACAGAATTCACTACTAATACTATATACATGTTTATTCAAGTTTTATTCCAAAATGTTGACAAATGTGTGTGCATTTTTTCAGCATAAAAATCTACTTCATTGTTAAACTAGAAAATTATTGTTTGACTATTCTTTAAGGTTACTTAAAATAGATGGGTGGCAAGAATATTTTTGGAGAACCTGATGAGACTGAATCAGTAAAAATGTTACCAAAAATTAAACTGATGGGTCCAACAGATCACTTAAGGGTCTAAGCTTTCACCTCTTGTGTGCTTGTGAATAATTATGTATGTGTAATCAATCTTAGTAGAATGCAAATCTGTCTAACTGTTCAAAGAATAATTAATATAACCCTCAGACATGCATCTGTGTGGAGGCATTTAAACACTTGCCTTGGAAGGAACGGCAAGAACTCATAGATTGATTCAGTTCAAAAAATGGCTTTTAGCAGAATAGGGGTCATACAGGATATGGGCCTTTATTGGCAAATACACATTTCCGAAGAAGACATTGAGAATGCACCAAAAATTGTATTTTCTAATTGTAACATAAACTGTGGTTGTTGGCTGTGGGAAAGCCATATTGTAAATCCATTCCTATTCATTGTGAATTTAAATACAGGGGCATTGTTTTTTAACGTTTGTGATGTTCTGCACAGATATAACCATAAACATTGGTTAATGAGTGGTTTAATCAGTTGTTCGCATTTTATACTTTCATTTACTTAGCTAACTCGCAGTTGAATTATTTGTCCGCATTTCATTTATCATTTACTGAGTTTTGCATGTGGTTATAATATACTGGGTGGCCCATATGTTTGTGGACACTTTTTCAAACCAAATATTTGAATAGGTTTCAAAGAAAAAGAAGGTTAGTTTTTGCCATATACAGACATAAGCGTAGTATTGTAGCCTGCTTTGTCCTTTTTCTTGTCTTCGATCTGTACACAAAATGTTTGCCAAACAACTGGATCAATCAAAAATATTGGGTTTGTTTCACTGTGGCTTTAATGGGAACCAGATTTTTAAAATGCTGCGTTGCCAAACATTTAACCGGTCTACTGTTTATAACACAATCCAGAGATATTGGGAGTTAGGGACAGTAGAGGATCGGGACAAAAGTTGGGACGTCCGCAAAGTGTGAGATCCAAACCTTCAATACAAAAGGTAACAGCAACAGGGTGTGCCAAAATCCTCGCCAATCATGCCAAAAACTTTGCAGCACAACTCACTACCTCCAGGAGCAGCTAGCGAAGGGTGTTGGAAAAAGGACCTTGGCCTCAAGGCTAACCGCTCCCACAAAGTTACTTTATTGTCAACATCTATTCGGGGCTTAAGGAAGAAAAAATGTCAACTGTTGCTCAAGCATTTCAAGGATGCAAATGTTAAATTCATTTATATTTTCTGACAAAAAGTTATTCACTTTTGAGGAGAAATTTAATAGTCAAAACCGGCACTTAATTGCAGCTCAGAGCTTTGCTTGATTTCACCTGATAGCAAGAGACTTGTCTCAAAGCCCTCAGCATCCACAGGGTTTGATGGTTTGGGGTGCAGTTTCAATGTTAGAAAAAACCCCGTTGCATCTTGCTGAACCTGGCATCAAAATAAATGCAGATTATTATCAAATGGAGATCTTGAACAAAGTTTTAAAATCAGCAGGCCGCAACATCTTCACAAAAAACAAATGGACTTTTCAGCAAGATTTGGCTCCTTCACACAAAACTAAATCAATGCAATGTGGTGTCTCAAGCAATTTAGCAGATTTTATATCAGTCCAAGATTAGCCTTAGCTAAAGTCTGCTCTGGATCCTTACTCCTATGTGACTATTTTTGTATGTGAGTTACGTTTAGAGCAGATGGCCTGCTCTAAAGGTTACATTAGCTTAGCTGGCCTTTAAACACAGCTCTAATTGCTGCTTGGAAAAAGTATTGGTGGCCATAAACATGCAATTCCACACAACAATGGCGATCCAGATTATCGAAATGTGTTAAAGCCCAAGGAGGCCATTTTGAATAACTATCTTGTTAAAACCATCTGCATTGATTGTACTGTGGTCTGTATTAATATGGACCTGACTGAATGGAATTTTGCTAGTATCTGAGAACAAATTGTCATGTCCACTGAACACATGGGCTCTCCCTCACATCTGGGCATGGGGTTTGGGGGGTACGCACCCCCCAGAAACCAAAATACCCCCCCAGAAATCAAAATACCCCCAGAATTCAATTTTTCTGAATTTTTTTCGTTTTTTTGCAGTTTTTTGATGCCATTGGATAGTGCTTGATGAGAAACGCCAAAAAATAGTGTTTTTATTGCCATAGGCCACCATTTTTAAGGCCACTTTTTGACCTTCAAAAAAAATCTCGCACCCAATTCCTCCCCCAGAATTTTCTTGGCTGCCCACGTATGGCCACCCTGTAGATATCAATTACTGCACAATTCAGATGAATTCATTTGAGTTTTTTTACGGCAACTGCTTAAACAAAAGAATACAATTAATAGCTTACAAGTTAAACAGATAAAGTTAAAATATATTAAGGTGACAGACTAGTATGCTGGAATCATGCAAGACACAATATTTTTATTTGTGTGCAGAAGCAGCTACCTACATATTTAATGTGGCAAGAGCAGGTTGAATGGACAGTCAAATTAACATTGCTAGTTTTGCTGTGATGCATAAAAAGTTTGTGCCCTCAGAGCCTGAATTATTTACAGCCGCTAAATTGACTTTTCCCAATGCCAGGGCTTTAATTTTTACCACTAGTACTGTCTTGTTGATTGGTCTTCAAGGCAAAGATGCTCTTAATAAATTTTTCTAAAAGGTGCATTCTACCCTGGAGATGTTTAAGATTTAATTACCAAAAATGAGCACGTCTTCATGACATTCGCAAGTGAGCATGTTTTTTATGACATTAGCAAGCAAGTGAGCCTCTATGAATCATATTTTTGGTTGACTGACAAAATGCAATGATGTGACATAGTTGGCTATACTTACATAGTTGGCTATCTCCCTGTACTTACGCCAAATGAGAGCATAGTACTACTACCATTGGACCAAATTTGGGCTTCAATGAACTGTCACCCAAAATGTCTTTGACTGTTTATTGATTGGATTTCCTGTCATCATCTGCCACTTTGTATTACAAATGAATTCCTTGTTTGCCATTCAGCCTTCAAGCGCAGTTGGGTTTCAGCTTGCTAAGCTAGCATTGTCAGGATGGTCAAGGGACTGATAACAGCAATGACGCAAACAGCTGCACAAGCATCAAACACTAATGAATTGTGCATGGTCAGGGTCCATGTGCTTTTGATGGCAAAGAATATAATATGTGACTCGAGGCAGCCATCAAAGAAGTGGGGCAAAAAGCAAAATACATGAGGAATTGATGGGAGCAATCTGAGTGAATTCTGTTTGTTGCCTAAATTAGCTCTTTGGTTTATTGCATGATGGCACATGGCCTGTAATGTATTTATGTCTTGTGTTTTTGTCATCTGGGCAGTCGGTTTTGAGCTGATTTTCTATTCATCTGTTGTGATTAATAAGTAGGTGTTAAAACTCTTGGCACTTTACTTACCTATTGTTAACCTAAGACCTCCGAAGCAGCTAAAGTGTCCACAACTCATCCTGTTTGATCCATAACACATAGCCAGAGAAGAGACCCAGACCGTAACATGTGGCAAGACACACAGTTGGTTAACACAGAGGCAAGGAATGTTGAGTGTTTTGACTGAGTCTATTTTTGTGTTCATTTACTGACGGGGTGTGAGGAAAATTCTCAATACATCCGCTTTTAAAATGTTTCGGAGGAAAGAAAAACTAGACAAAGGCCTAAAAAGTAAAAAAAAATCGTCAAATTGTTCAGCTTTTCCTGGGCACAGACCCCAAAACATTTCAAAGGAAACAAAAAGTAGACAAAGGTCTAAAAAGTCAAAATATTGACAAAATATTCAGCTTTCTCGGGCACATACCTAAAAATGTTCTAAAGGAAACACAAACAGACAAAGGTCTAACGAAAGTCAAAAATTGACCAATTTGCGAAAAATTTATTCTTTTTCTGGTTGACAACCCATTTTTAAGGCAAAAGCCACAAAACTCTCCCAGAAAAAGGTCTACCAAGGGTAATATTTCTCAGACAAAGGTCTGCTAATTTTACTGGAGCATAGACTAAGTAATAAAAGGAACAAAGGTTCCCTAATATTTCTTGGATAGATGGTCTGCTAATTTTACTAGAGCATAGACTCAGTAATAAAAGGAACAAAGGTCCCAACAAAGGCTGATAGAGTGCCAATTCTCCCTCATTACTTTAAAATTAAGCAGAGGCTTATTATATAAAGGGACAATTATCCCCAAAAAATTAACAAAGGTTAATATTCATATTAAGAGCTGATCTAAATTTCATTCTAATTGCTAAATCAAGCAAATACCTTTCATTGGTAGAATCCGTGAATGAAATATGGTATAATTGTTAACCTTAAGACCTTTGAACCAGCTAAAGCGCCCCACAACTCAGCCTTTGGACCATAACAAGTGACGAGACAAACACTGGTTAATGCAAAGGCAAGGAAAACCAAGTGTTTTTGTGTGTTCATTTACTGACAGGGTGTGAGGAAAATCCCCCATATATCCGCTTCCAAAACATTTCAAATTGAACAAAAAATAGACAAAGGTTCGAAAAGTCAAAAAAAATTGACAAATTTTGAGGTATTAAGCTCTTTTTGGGCACAGACCAAAAACAAAATAATTTTGTGGAACTTTATTTTTGAAGGAAAAGAAGCATGCCAAGCGCTTGATTGCTATCTTTCAGAAATAAAGGATTCTATTTAAAAATTACAGCCAACAAATAGAGGTCAAGCTCCTTTTATTGCGCCTAGTTTATCAACTTATAGTTCAGAACCAATAACAATGCGCATATAATTACCTAAACTTAAATTGCCCACTATTCCAGGCAATCCACTAAAGTGGATCAAATTTTAAGACTCTTTTTAAGCCTACAACAAAACCAGACATTCCTTCTGTTCAGAAAATTAACTATTTACTAAGTGCTCAGAGGAGCTAAAAAGCTCAGCTGAAGGAATTGTGTCAATAATAATATATGATGTGATAGAATGAAGATTGAGATACACACAAATTTACAAGCATTGTATCTGAACTTGTTCAATGCCAAATCAACGAAGAATTGATTTAGATGGTGCCTGAATAATAGGATTGTATATCAATACTGAAGACCATTTCATGAAGATTTTGCACAACCTGCGACTAGTATTAATCATTTTGGAAAAAATTTCAAACGATATTCTAATCTGAGCTTGGAAAATCCTCCAAAAATAAATGATGATGATTGGGAAATGAATCATTGAGTAAAAACTGCATTCAATACTTTTGCTATATAGGAGAATCACATTTCAAATTTTGGACTCATTTTGCTGGAAAAAAACAAGTTTTGTTTGACGAAATTTGATAATCTTTTGACAATGAAGTTCAAAACAGTTATGTGGTTCTACTGATGTTTTTGTTGCTGCTAACAGCAATTTTTAGACAAAGAAAATTTGAAACTCTTGAATAAAATAGAGAGAATACAAAAAACATGTCAATGAAAATTTTTCTTGTAGTTTTTCGTAAAAGGGATCACCACTATAGCAACAATTGTACCTAAATATGATTGACTTGACTCAGAGAAAACACAAATTTCTTCAGAGCAAAACATTGTGTTTCCAAGGTTTTCCAGCAGGACATAGTTCAGCAACTTGCCAGCTTAAGAAAAAATGCATTTATTGTTTTGTTATACAGCAACAGAGCATTGTGTGATAAACGCTCTAGATCAAATGATATGAGAAAACTTGGTCTCAAAGAAAAGCAATGCCATTAATGTTGACGTAATTAAATTCATTTCAACCCCTAAGACTTTGGTTAATCTTTCAAAGTCAAAGCTTTGAGCCTATTGATGAAGTTATAGAACAAATACCGATTACAGTATCGAGTAACGCTATGAAATCACTTGATGTAATGACAGATGGTATTACAGTCTTCATACAGCACAGAGTACTCTAGTGACTTGATTAATAAAGAGCACAAAGTGCTTGCTAATGTGTTTATTGATACAGGCAGTATGAAAACATACATAACAAATAAGTTAAAGGAGCACTGAAACGGAGGAGTGAAAATGAAAAATTTTATCTGTATTCTCTTATGGTTAAAACAATCCTCAGAAAATTAATAGCTTGGTAGTCAATTTTGAATTGTATTTTCAAAATAGGTGAAGTAAAGAAATTTGTGCTAATTCTGTGCACATTTTGACTGAAAGGATTAAACAAGCAAAGTTAAATGATATTGACCGATAATAAATTTTCTAAAATACTGGATTAATACATCATAATTGCACTTAATATGATAGAACCTGATATATTAATTTGCATGGATTATTTTTGGGAAATTGTGGAAAGAGCCATTAGCAGAAGGCTACCATCTGGATTATATGTGATGTCTCTGAATCAGATATTGGACTTCTAATGTCAGGAGAAAAGAATATTCATAACTGATGAAAATTCTAATTTGAACTTTTCTGCAGTCACAATTAATACTAAAAAAGCAGAAGAAAATTGATTAGCATAGAATCACTTTGCAATTTAGAATCTGTAAGGATAACAGATAATCCGGATAACGATGATGAAAAATGGGTTAGCATCACTTAATAAATCAATTGAATTTATTGATGGTCTTGGCCTTAGAGGGCTAATGAAATTGATCTTCCCAATAATTTTGGCTTAGCTTTTTGATGACTAAAATCGGTCATGAAAAGATTTTTATAAAAATATTGTATTATTAGAGAAATATCCAAAAATTAATGAACAATTGGAAAATTGAATAATTGAGAAATTTTTAGCAGACAGTCCTGAGACTAGAAAGCATTATTTGCCTGATCATCCAGTAATTACACCACAAAAAAAGACCACTAAAGTACATATTGTATATGATGTATCTGCAAGAATGAGAAAAGATACGCTAGTCTAAATGATTGCTTATATCCCGGTCCAGCAATCATGCCCAAATTGTGTTGCATATTGATAAGATTTTTAATGAATCCTATTATTATAATGGCAGACATCAAAAAAGTTACTTTACAGATAGGATTCGTGAAAAGGATAGAGATATAATTCAATTTTTACGGTTAAAACATCCAAAAAAAATTTGATAATAATATTGAAATGTATCATTTCAGTTGTGTTCATTTTTGGCTTAAATTGCAGTCCTTTCATATTGAATAGAATTTTACAACATCAATTATTGAAGAAAGGCACACAAGTAGCTTTAGAAGCTTCAAAAATTTTTATATTGGTAATTTAATGCTTGGTGTAAAGAATAATGAAGAAGCTAAATTAGCTTATTATGAATTAAAGCAAATATTTAAGGAAGCAGTATTGAATCTGCAAGAATGGAATTCTAATTCTGTTGAATTTTTAAATATTATGAACAACATTGATAAAACTGAAGGAAATGATATAAAAATTTTGACAATGGAATTGTATTAACAATTTATATAAAAATAACGCTTCCTGAAAGCACTGATATAATTCAATCATTAGAAGTATGCACAAAAAGGTCTGTCTTTGACAATTAGCTTGCATATTTGATCCTTTGGGATTTTTGATGCCATTACTATTGCAAGGCAAATATTTTCTACAAAAATTGTGAGAGAAATTGCTATGGGCTGAAAACTCCCTCTTACATCAATGAATGAGTGGGATGAAATATGCAATAAAATTGGACTCGGAAAAACTCATTCAAAAATTTTGGAGATTTTTGAAAATTTATGGATTATCAAAATCTATTCTAGTAGCCTTTGTTGATGCTTCTAAAAAATCTCATATACTGCAATTACTTATTTAATCTCAATAAATTTTACAGATGAGAGAAAATGTGATTTGATATCTTCAAAAAATTTATTAGCTCCTGTACGTGAGGTTTTGAGTCCTCAATTGGAGCCAATGGACCCTATAATCGAGAAAAGTGCAATAGAATTTGTAGAACAAGAAATTGGAGTCAAAATTGATAAAAAAATATATTTTTACAGATTCTAAGTGTGTTCTTTATTGGATTTGATCTACTAAGCCTCTCAGTATATTTGCTAAAAATTGTATTTGAGAATTGAGTTCATCAAAAAATATAATATATAACATGTAAAAAGTGATGAAAATCCAGCAGATTTAGCGACCGGTATTTCAGTCAAAAATGAATTGAATTGTGCTAATTGGTGGATGGACCTTCATGACTAATTTTACCAATGAAAGAATGGCCAAATTATTAATTTAATTTAAATGATATAAAGACAAGTGAATATTTTGCTCTAACAGAAGAAATATGAGAGCATGAATGTGTTATCAAATGCATTAGATGCTAATATTGTAAGAGTCAATGTTCAATACTGAATAATTTTTGAGTTTAATGAAGGCAAAAGAGTTTGGTGTATGTCTTTCAATTGATAAAGATAAAAACGATGCCAGTCAAAGAACTGGAAGCAGATAATAATTTTCTAGCAGATATAAAACAAAGTGGAGCAATAGAAATTGAAGAATTAGGTCTTGCTGAAAGAATATTGGTTAGAGAATGTCAAAAAAAGTCATTTTCAAAATATATTGGACTTGTCTAAAAATAAAAATAAACATTTAAAAGAATTATATGTTCAATGGATCATAATGGAATTCTACGGTGTTTTGATGTCTAAAATATTCTCATTTAGGATTTGATGCTAAATTTCCTACTTTACTTCCTTCAAAGGATCATTTAAGAATGCATTTTGAGAAGGAAAACATAAAGATTTGAGACATTTTAATGTCTACACTTTATCAGCTGTAAGACGAGAATATTGGATTCTTAAAGGTAGAACAACTGTGAAACAAATTTTATGAAAATGTATGATATGTAGAATTTTTCAGTTGGACCTTATAAACTTCCAGAATTTGCACCTTATCCAAAAGAGCAAGTGACTGAGTCACGAACTTTTCAATTTGATTTTTTTGGATTACTTAGAGTCCATTAAATGTAAGAATTAAAGAAGGCATAAAGAAAATCTGGATTTGTTTAATTACTTGTTAAATAAAATGAGCAATTTATCTTGAAAGTGTTGATGATCTTTGAACAAATTTTTGAATTGCTTGAGGCATTTATAGCTCTGCTAGGGAAAGCCAGATAAAATTATTTCTGATAATGCCTCAGTTTACATCTACTAATAACGTTTTATCTCTTGTTTGGTCAATATTACAAGAAGAAGAGACTATTTTGAATTATTGTTCTTTGAATAAGATAAAATAGCTATTTATTTGATAATTACGGCCTTGGCAAGGCGGATTTAATGAGAGACTTTATTGGCATTGTGAAAAATGCATCAAGAAAATCTATAGGTCACAATTTCCTAAACTATGATCAGTTGACTGCTAATATATTGGTGAAATTGAAGCTGTAGTCAAATTCTCATCCACTTATTTATGAAAGGAATGGAATATATTCTCCTGTAATCAGACATCAATTTTTTGATGCCACATTCAAAAATTGGAACTCTTCAGTAGGAGGAAAGTCATTCGGATCCTGATCTTGTTCCTGTTCTGAATTTTAGTGATGAAATTCTAGAATATCAGAAATCTAGTCAAAAAACTCTAGATTATTTTTGGAATCTATGGTATGAATACCATTTATTGAATTTGCATGAACGTTCAAAGACTTCTCATAAACATCCAAGAATGTTTCTCAAGAAGACTTTAAAGAAAATACAATTGTCTTAATAAAGGATGATAATCATTCTCGGGGTCATTAGAAACCCAAAAAATCTTTAAAGTAAATAGGAAGTCATCATGAAAAAATTAGATCAGTAGAACTCTTGACTACTAATCTAAAAACAACATGCAGACCTATACATTTATTGTTTACGCTTGAAATTGTTCAAAATCTGGTTGATAGTGTGAAAACCAATGTGGGAGAAAGTTCCACTCACAATTCAAAAAATATTATTGTTTTCTGAAAGGAATAAATTTTAAATTGCCAAATATTTCAATTATTATCTTAATGTTATTGTTAATTATAAATCAAGCAAATTCTAAATTGACTAATATGTCATCCAATGTTGTTTATGATAATATAATGAACGATTCAGAAGGTGATATATTTATATTTTTCTCAAACTTCACTTGTCTCACCTGGATATGTGATTTCTATGAGTATAATTAAATTGTTAAAACACCAGGCTGTATTGGCAAAGGGAAATGATGTTGAGATTAATAAAAATTTTAAATAAAAATGATTGGCTTCAAAAATGAGTTTTGTAATGAGTCAAAAGTGCAAGAAAACTGGGTTAGTGATAAGAAGGCATTGAACCTACTAATTATTTGTGTTCAATATCAATTGTGTGTCATATAAAAGTAAATAGTGAACTACCGGTTGTTGCGACACTCAATGTGCCTGTCCCAAATGGGCTGATAATTGCAATATTTTTGGCTATAATAGGATACCCCCTCTGATAAAAGGAAACAAACATAAAATTTCAGCATTAGCAGCTCTGAGGATTTGCTCCTACTCTGAAAATCCTAGCTGTTCGTCTAAGCCAATCAAAGCTAAATTACAACAAATAATGTTATATGATGAAAAAAGTATTTTGTTCAAAAGGTTGGAACATCTGAATTTTGTGTTTCACTCTCCGCATCATAATAAAAATCCAATCCAATACCGGAACAATTAAATGTAACATTTCCATCATAACAACATCAGCTTGACTCAAAAATCCCGTAATATTAGTAATTCCAAACCGTAAATGTAATGCAACAAAATTAATTATATGTTTTCCAGACTCGAGAACGTGAAACAAATAGTCATTAGAATTTGATTCATCCATTCAACAATAATATTAGCTCCACTACTAACTCTCTGTCCATGCTCCGTAATGTACATAATATGCTTTACCAATTCAGAATCCAAAACGGCATAAGAGTCCCATAAATCTCCAACAGCACTGAACATTTGATAAGGTATCAGCACTATTCGATCTTTGATCATTGGCATGACATCCATAATATAGCATTCTTTACACCTACATCCAAATGTGAAATTATCAAAGTTTTGCATTTGAGTCCAGAGCATCTCTAAATCCATGTTATTTATAGTTACAATTGTTAGTTCAATAAAAGGCGTTAGCATCTTTGCATCAATATAAACTCTTAAGCATGTCCTTACTTTGTAAGAGCTAAAATTATTGCTGCTAAAAAACTATTAATCAAATTAAAACTGAATGTCCATGATAAATCCAAATTGATATCTCCGTATTTCTCTAATTGGCAAAAAGATATTCTGAAAATTATTAAGAATGTTAACGTTTTAGAACCACCTTCATTGCAAAGCTGTTGTGTCAAATCCCACATTTTACTCCCAAATAACTTGAAACCTAGTCTCAACCCCAATACATACTTGTCTCATTTGTCTTCAATATCTATTTGCTGTCAAATGTCAAATTTGAGAGCACTAGGTCCAACATCCCTACGCTGCGCATACTTTAGTGTCAATAATCCGTAATCTGAAGGTTGACACATCATGTTGATAATCTTGACTACGGCATAATCCTCTAATTTTTGGCTCATATGATACATCATTTACTTTGAATAAATTGTACATTTAGAATTTGATTTTCCGCAAAATCCGAACACTGTATAACTAAATAATGTCCAACCATTCCAGTTCATCTCGTCAAACTCAGTAAATCTTTCCAAACTTATCACCATTTGCAGGCCTCCATATTTCCAATAGCGTTCAACCGTTCCAAATCCAAGCGCGCCGTAAGATGCGTTACTTGGAGTGTTCCAATCGCAGTTTCAAACACGTCAGATTACCCCGCGCTCCCCTATGCGGTTCAACATAGTGAGTTCAAGTTTGACAGATGTTAATATTGAATTACTGTGAGTATCTAGTATAGAGTCTAGGGCTCATCCTGAGGAAAAAATTTTTCACACAATAAATAGACAGACAAGCAAAATAATTAGCCATTGTTCTTAAATAAAGATATAGGAACAGCCAATCATTGTTCTTAGAGTGAACACTGATCAAAAAAATTAACATTATTGTCTGAATGAGCATACACAGCATAGTCATAGAAGTGATAGGCATTGGTAGAAGTCCTGCATGTGAGGGTCTTTATACTTTTCTTATATTGATTTTGAAATAGCAGACAAGTGTCTAGCAATTGCAAAATAATATCTCAAAAGTTCTGAAAGATATTCTAGAATTTCTAGGATCAGATTGAAACAAAAATAAATTAAGTAATTAATATCAATAGTCATTTGAGTTTTAAATTTGTCTCAAACTCAACTCTGATTTGTCAGATGATTGCGTCAGCCCAAAAGAAATTAATACAATATTTTTGAGAAATGGCGCAAATGAATATGACATTTTCCGTTCAGACTGTGTTTTCAGTCAAACAAAATATTGAAAATTAGGAAAACAGCATGTATATGTTTCAAAATATATTAAAGAAAATCACAGGAGCAGTAGAAACTTTTGAGACTCAGAACAGCCACTGTGATACCCTCCAACAGTCTCTTTACCCCCCAACAGTCTCTTAATAACATCAACTTAAATCAGAGATAAACATATATAAGGAATATTGTTCAAAAGAAAATAAATTTTGTGGAACTTATTTTTGAAGGAAAAGAAGCATGCCAAGCGCTTGATTGCTATCTTTCAGAAATAAAGGATTCTATTCAAAATTACAGCCAACAAATAGAGGTCAAGCTCCTTTTTATTGTTCCTAGTTTATCAAATTATCCTCCAAAACCAACTTCTCATAAACATCCAAGAATGTTTCTCAAGAAGACTTTAAAGAAAATACAATTGTCTTAATAAAGGATGATAATCATTCTTGGGGTCATTGGAAATTGGGAAAAAATCTTGAAAAGTAAATAGAAGTCATCATGAAAAAATTAGATCGGTAGAATTCTTGACTACTAATCTATAAACAACATGCAGACCTATAAATTCATTGTTTCTGCTTGAAATTGTTCAAAATCCGGGCAATAGTGTGAAAACCAACGTGGAAAGAAAGTTTTACTCACAATTCAAAAATATTCTTGTGTTTTCTAAAAGGAGTAAATTTTAAATTGTCGAATATTTCAATTATTATCTTAATGTTATTGTTAATTATAAATCCGGCTAAATCTCAATTGACTAATATGTCGTCCAATGTTGATTATGATAATATAAGGAATGATTCAGAAGGTGATATATTTAATTTTTCTCCAGACTTCACTTTCTCCTCGCCTGGATATGTGATTTCTACGAGTATAATCTGCAATTCTTACCAACACCAGGTTGTATCAGAAAAGGGAAATGACGCTGCTGAAAATGATGAACATTTTAAATGCAGCCATGCTTGGCTCATGTCATTTTCACACAATTTGAGAATTTGAGTACATTTATGAGTATTACTTTTGATCCGCTGGTATTTGTTATGAGAATAAATACAATAAATGATCACAATTCATTCAGCTTGCTCAAAAATTAGTCCATGTTTCATGTTATAACATGCCTACACTTTGACAGTCGGTAAAAGCTGATGAACCTGCTCACCATTGAATAACTCATTTCAGTGAAGTGAGGTTTTTTGAGATGAACTCAAGAACCACTGAACGGATTTTCATGAAATAAAGTGTTTTAGATAGACAATTTTAAAATAAAACTATTTTGCCAAGAAAAGTATAGCTAGCTTATGTCTACAGTATGCTAGGCTCGAAAAAGTGCTCAAACTTTGCTTGGTCACTACAGTATACAGGTTAAGTTTCATATTTCGAAAAATAGCAAAATAGTTAGATATTTTTGTGCTCTTAATTTCACCCCTTTTTGTTTTCCGTGTTTTTGAATAGTTCGTCCTGCAATTCCAATTTAATTTTTTTCCAATATGGCTGCCCCCATAAGGTGTGGATTTTACTCGCGCTATTTTCCATATTTTTCAATGTTTAAGCCCATTTTAGAAAGCCCAAAAAAGCTCGTTCGAACGATATCCTATTTGTCTGATTTACTAAAGAATTCCAGTTTTCCAATATGGCTGCCAAGAAAGCTGTCATACTGTAGCTTTTGATGTTTTCAGCTATTATTCTTTGAGTTTCTGACATATTTCGAAATTTTTTTCAGTAAATAGCTAGAAAATTGTATGTTCTTTCTAATGAACTATGTCTCATGTTCAAAATCTTTCTAGTTCTTTCAGGGAAGTTCAAAAACCTCAAAATTATTCATTGTATGGTGAAAACAACGTGGGCTTCAAAACAGTTTTGTAATGAGTCAAGTGTGCAGAAAGCTGGGTTAGTGATAAGAAGGCATGAACCTACTAATTATTTGTGTTCCATATCAATTGTGTGTCATATAAAGTATATAGAACTACTGGTCATTGGGACACTCATGTGCCTGTCCCAAATGGGCTGATAATTGCAATATTTTTGGATATAATAGGATACCCTCCGATAAAAGGAGACATACATAAAATTTTAGCATTAGCTTCACCAAATATTTGTTTGTTATATCAAATCCTAGCTGTTTGTCTAGCCAATCAAAGCTAAATTACACAAATAATGTTATATAGAAAAGTATTTTGTTTAAAATTTGCAATTAGTCTAGAAAGTGGGCCTAAACAAATTATATTTGTGAAAGAGAGGGTCCACAAGTTAGAACATCTGAATTTTGTCAAAAATATTCCTGCAAAAAATCAGGATTGGGAACAAAATTTAGTTTTTTGAAGATAATGAAACAGTTTGGTTCATAAATGATGATGGTTCAATTCCGATACTCACTTGGGGTAGTGTTACATGTGAAATTTATGGTCCTACAAAAGACGATTTGAATACAGATTGTAGTGGATGTAATTTAAAGTGTATCAGAGGAGTATTCTCATGAATTTAGAAGAAGACATAAGTCTTTTAGAGATTTGTTCAAAGCCATATTGTTATCAGAGAAGTATGCCACAAGTTCATTAAGAAATGCAATCTCCTCGAGATATAGAATTATTTGATAATGAATTTAGTGTCAAAATTCTGGCAAAATAGCTTTTAATCAGACAATAAGCCTTTCATGCAAAGCTCAACCATTTTGTGAGATGATAAATTGCATAATTTGTTCAAAAATGCTCCACAACCCTCAGTGTAGTCCAACCGAATATTTATTGATAATATTTTTATTGCATTTTTTCTGGTGTGGTTTATTATTGTTTAAAGATTATTAGAAATATTGCTATAATAATAATTTTTATATTTAAGATATTTATAAAAGTGATAAGAATATGTTATCACAGAATAAGTCAAAATACATATTAGAAAAGATAATGACTTTCTAAATTCCAGACAATTTCAATTTTTGTATCAACCAAGACAAATAATGCTGACAGTTATGTTTCTCTTATCAAACTGTCATTTGTCAAATAGTTGTTCCGAAGTTGCAATGCTGAATGCCCAAAATCAGAATGTTCTGTATCAATTAATGGATCAATGGCATGTATTTTGACAGAAGTTACTTGTTTATCACTTGTCCCAACTGGTCAGGACTCCTCCTTGTCAATAAAAAACCCAAATGGAGAACCTCTGGGCACTGTAAATTTTTAGCTCAATAAAATTGATTTAGCTAATCAATTTCAAAGTGAATACTTTACTTTTTCAATCAAAATGAATGTTCAATCTCCAAAAAGATGTTATAAAATGGGTAGTTGCCAATCAGGAACATGCGTTAATACTAATGTAACTTCAGAAGGAGGAACTGAATGGAGAAGCTAATGATCTAATCGGCTTTACATACTGTTCAGAAACATGCGGTTGTGCAGGATGCAGTTGTTTTTACTGTTCATTTGCTTGTCTATTTTATAGAACTTATGCAAACCTGAAACAAACACTGTTTATGAAGTATTTTTTCTTGACCTGTTTGGGAATACAGAATTAAAATCACTGTTTGGATAATGATTCATGGTCAAGCTCTTCAAGAAACTTTTGTATTACGTCCAGGTGTTCCTTTTCAATGGAAAAATTTAAAAATTCATCTGGCCATCAGTCTCGACCCCTCCAGTACCTATTTGAGGTAGCCAATTTTTGACTGATAGGACTAAAACAGTGATGATAAAAGCATCAGCAACAGGGCAACCAATTTCTGGAAATATAGGGCAAATACAATGTCCAAATAGAGAAAAGGCTTCAAAATTTGAATTTTACTTAGTGCATCATCCTTGTAGATGTCAAAGTCGCGAAACTCAAGTAGCATGTAGTTGCACAGACCACATTTTGGAGCCATTATTTTTGAGATTAGAACATCTTTTGCCCTTAACATCACAAGGAATGGCCATGTTGAGGCTGAATATAATAATATTGCTGCTCTAGAAATGCAGATTTCTTTAGAAGGATTTTGGTTAACTACTAAAATTGAGAAAATAAATGTTTTATAACATCACATCGTTTTGGAGGATGCTATAGGTTGCATCACAGTAGCAAAATTGGAATTTACCTGTAAAACTGATTTTGGAGAAGGTGTAGATCATGTATATTTTGATACAGCATCATTTTTTACTATTTGTTCATCAGTTGGTGTAAAAGCTACTGTAGCATTAAATTGTCAAAATACCTACATAAAAGAAACATTTGAAATTCACTGTCCAGCTGGTACTTCGAATTTTATATAGATGCTACTTCAGTATATATTGAAAAAGAACATCCTAATAATATAACAGATGTTATTGGAGAAGAAACAGTAGCAGAATCGGCCCTTGATCTTATAATATTTTTTGGCTTCTTTTCAAAAAATTGGATAAAAACTTTATTGATGATTGTTGGCGGAGTTATTTTAGCAATATTAATGATTGTTCTCTTACCATATATTATCAGTCTTATTACAATTATTATTTCATTGACAAATAAAGCATTATTGAAAGTTTGTAGAAGGGAAAAATGTTGCCAAGTCACAATATAAACAAATGTAATAATATTACATGATTTATTTGTTTTCATTTATTCATATATTTCTTATGTATCATTACTATGTGTTTAAGTCATCTGAATATACTTGTATATATTTTAAATTACGAAATGGCACAACATTCATTAGATAATATGAGGATTTTTATTGAGGATCTAAGAATGTGCTATCATGGAGTCAAAAACACAGCTGAATTCGAAGAACATAAAGCAAGAAGATATTTCATTAGCAGATTGTAGTCTGTGATATCTAGTGATATGCAGGCGTACTTAGCTTCCTTGCCTTTTGGCTCTAGTGATGAACCCAGAATTTTCTTATAAATATATATGGAATATACTAATGAACGAAGAGATACCAGTTAATCTTGTGATCACTTATATGGTTGAAAGTCTAAGTGTATATGGGAAAATATTCTGGACATTAATAACTACAATAAAGATAATTGATATGGTAGAATCAATTCTACCAGAGTGTTACAAAGAGTTTTATAACGAGCTGGCCAATATTCCATATGATGATGATGACGCTAGCTTTGCTTATGGGAATCTCGAAGCTTAATCATATAATGAAAAGATGAAAATGGGAATTGCTAGGGTTTCTTTGGTCACATTTTATTAAATTATATCCTTTGTAACATGTATGATGATCTTAAGGATAAAATTGATGTGGTTACTAATAAGTTGAATTTTATGGTTTACCCAGAGATATGTCATTGTGGGAAGTTCAGCCACAAAGCCAATGTATGTTGGTCAAAGAAAAAGATGATTACTAATTTATATTTAAATATGTGAAAAAACAAACCATAATACTATTAATTGTTGGTACAAACGGGAATTTTTCACTTTTACTAGAGAAATTCCTAATCAACCAAATTTTTCAAAGTGCTAGAATAAGGATTCTTCAAATTTATTCTTAAAGTTAAAATAATAGTGCTGATACAAACTACAAAACTACAACAAATGTACAACAGGATTTATAATAGTTATAGGGAGGAAATTCCACAAGGACCCATTAAGGATATTGGTGGGAAAAAGGTAATTAAAACGTACAGACAAAAATTTTATAATGAATGGAATTTCTACTAAATTTCTCTTTTAGGGGAGTGTTGCGAATGTCACAAATAGTATATATGTATTGAGTAAATTTGAAGCTACAGTAATCATCTTCATAATTTATTCTTATAACTTTATGAAGTTTGCAAAGGTTGGTCTGCTGCAACATCTTTACTTCTGCAAACAGATCTGCAAGAAAGCGGTCCAGCTAAATTATCATATCTGGGCTGACTTAAACACAATAGCTTTCTAATTGTTTTATTCTGTATTTCTACAAGAAAGTAGTTTGCCACAAAAATTATCATAAACGAGCTAAAATGAATAAGGAAGGCTATTAATCATTTTCTTTTCTTCTTTATGTTCAATAAACTTGCATCTGATATCGAGAAAAAAATTATGGATCAATTCCCATGAAAGGACCATCAAACGGTCATGGCTGATCTAATCTTTGCTCAACGACAAAGAGTTTGGCTTTGGATTTGATTTTTGAATATTATACTGTGTAATATTAAATATTTCGAGAAACTTTTCAGTGAATTAGAAATAAGGTACATCGCATCTTATCTGAATAGATTAGTCCTCCTTTATATTAAGGTTCTATATATACTCGTATCTTAAGTGTAAGTTGTTCATTTGCCAAATTTAGTAAAAATTGAATTTTGCTATTCCAAAACAAACACCCTTAGAACGCTCGTAGAAGCCAGCCAACTTGGGAACAAGATTTTGGATGGTAGAGTTGACAACTTAGAGAATCTAAGTTTAAGTTAAGATCTAGGATAATAAGATTTATCCGGAAATAATTCTTTTTGTCATGAACAGTAGATTAGAACCCACATTAGTGAAATTTTCAGTTGAAAATAGAATAAAAATTAAACGTTCATGACAGAAGCTTCTAAAGCTTCTTGTGTGCATAGGTGGGCAGCACCAAAATTTGGGGGGGGGGGTGGGGGCGGGTGAAAAATTTTCAAAGGTAAAAAATGGTCTCAAAAGTGGTTGTATGGTGAAAAAAACACCATTTTTCGACGTTTCTCATCAAGCACTATCCAATGGCATCCAAAAATCACTAAAAAAGCGAAAAAAATTTAAAATTTGAACTCTGGGGTTGGGGTATTTTGATTTCTGAGGGAGGGTGTCTTTCAACTTCTGGGGGTGCATACCCCCCAAAATCCCCCCCACCCCCCACCCACGCCCATGTGTGCTTGTGTGCCTTTCTTCAACAAATTATGTTGTAAAATTGTATTCGAAATGAAAGGACTATAGTTTGAGCCAAAAGGAAAATGACAGAATTGATAAATTTCAGTATTATTATCCAAATTTTTATTTTTTGGAACTTTTAACCATAAAAATCGAGTTTTATCTATCTATTCTATAAAATCCCATCTGTTAAAATGCTTTTTGACTACTGCCATTATAACAATATGATTCATTCAAAATCTTATCAATATGCCACATAAGTCGGGCATGATTGGCGGACCAGGATATATAAGGAATCATTAGGACTAGGCACATCATTTCTCGTTTTTTGCTAATCCATTGTATATAATACATACTTTAGTAGTCCTCTTTTGAGGTGTAATTGCGGGATGATTAGGGAAATAATGATTTCTTGTTTTAGGACTGTCTTCCAAAACTTTCTCAATTATCCAATTTTTGTATATTTCTCTAATAATTCAATTTTTTTCATAAAATCACTTCATGATTGATTTTAGTCATCCAAAAGATAAGCAAAAATTATGAGGAAAATTAATTTCATAAGCTCTCCAAGGCCAAGACACATAATATCTCCCATCAATAAATTTAATTGATATTTTAAGTGAATAATACTTCTAAAGATTTAAAATCTCAAAGTGATTCTATGCTGATCAGATTTTCTTCTGCTTTTTCAATTTTAGCTGACTGCACAAAAACTTAAATTAGAATTTTCATCACGATTAGAAACATTCTTTATTCCTGTAATTATGAGTCCAATTTTTGTGGTCAAATCAGGCCGCAGAACTGGAATGTGCGCAAAGTAGGGGTGATACAAATAAATTGTTTAGGCTGGTGAAAATCATTGCCCGGTACTATAGCCCGCCACTTAGTGGAACTATCTTGGATAAAAATGACCAGGCTATCATTGAAAAAACGCAACTACTTGAAAGATGGTGTGAATATTAGTAGTATGTGATGTCCCATTAGGGTCTCTGTGCTTAAAAATATAACACGTTCAAACATAGAGACTCTGCCTAGAAGGCGCTCTTGCGCCTTTCAAAGGCCCGCACTACGCATAACCATGAAACATATAGCCCCCACAGTCAAACAAGATGGCCAACCCGTAAAGCATACTACACCAAACATGGACTGTGCACTAATTAAGAATATCATGTATAAAACGCACAAATGTATGTAGAGTATAAGAAAAGACAGCAGCACTAGCGCATTCAAAAACATATGACATTGTTTAGTTTACCAAATAAATGCTCAATAATCACAATTTTGTTAGTACATCAGACAACAACTTATGACAATTTTCATGTAGGGTTCCAGGGATGGGACCTTAATAAATTTGCATGAAAAGGTGGGATACTTATGATATACATTGTTTTTACTTCTAAGCAATAAACTAATGTTCTTGAAACTATATTGAGCTGCACTGCGGGTGACATAAGCTTTGCCTAGCAAAGTTCTTGTAGGGCAAAACATGTCATTCATGCTATACAGTTTTATTACTACTAAGCATATTTCTTGAAACTATTTTGAGCTGCACTGCAGATGACATAAGAAAGACTGGTGTCTAGCTTTTTCAAAGATAAGCTTTGTCTAGCTAAGTTCTTGTAGGGCAAAACATGTTATTCATGTTATACAGTTTTATTATTACTACGCATTGCTCTTGAAACTATTTTGATCTGCAGCTGGTGACATAAGACAGGCGTCTAAATGTTACTAAAATGAGCTTCAAGCTCATTCATCATTCGTTTTCAATGCATTGAGATCATTTTTATTCATATTTCATATGCGCAAAGCAATTTTAACTAATTTACATATGTCATTCATTTCACCTTGGAGTTTAATCATTTCATGTCTTGCTCATCCATATAGTTTCATGTGTATCATCAGATAAAATTTGAGGTATTCATTTCCATCTGGTTGAACAAAATGCGCGCCAGTTTCTTAATTTAAGCCAACTTTTGTAAGTGTGAATGAATAAAAATTAGTGGATTTTAATTTCACAACTCTGCTTTCACTGTATTAACCATCATCTAACATGTCTCTTATGGACTTGCCAACTGAAGTCAAGCAACAGATATTCAGATCGCTTGATTTATTGAGCAAGTTCAGAATGGCCAGGGTACATAAAGAATGGAACGCAATTTCAAAGACAAGCAAGGTCTAAATTAATATGAATCTTACCGTATTAGTTGCTTTTGCTATCAGGCCCAAGCTGAAACAAGAGTACACAATCAACTATAAGCCCGGTAACAGGGATAAGGATCGGGCCTTATGGCCTATTTTGCATGAAGAAGCAATAAATTTCATTGTGTATAGTGCTAGCAATCACAATAAACCGACTGCAGACACCAAAGAAACACTCAAGGAGCTGATTTGGACAGCCAACCCTTAAACAATCATGTGCAGAAGTGAACAATTTTATGTTATGTAAAATCAGTTTTAAAAATCTCTGTTGGTTTTTTAAATTTTTGTGGGCATGTAGCTTAAAACTGGCATTCTAATGCATAGGAATTTATTTATGTATTGTTGTACCAATTTCTATTGTATAGCAATTATTTTGAATGTGATTGTCAATTATATCTTGGAATATTTTTAATATTTTCTTGTAGAGCTTGCTAAAAATGCTCAAAACAGCATGTTTTGGTCTGCAACTACCTCTGAAAAATTTTTTCTCAATTTTACTCTCTCTCACATTTATATGAGTAGTTATGTGTCTGAAGGTCAGTGAATCATTTCCAATAAATCACTACCTCTTCATATATTTGATTCGACCATCACTGGGGCCCTTTAGTGATGCGTCATTTTGGGAGGGACGTTGAAGAAAAAAATCTGAATTTAGAAGACGTCACAGTTTTTAATCCTATATGGATGCCGACCCATGCATTCCAGGTGGAACAATTTGTTTTTGACAATTGTTGCACCAATTATGACCTCATAGAGCTTGTAAGATGGCTTAACCCAAAAGAGGTCGTAATAAGTTGTAGCCTAATGTACTGGCAATATCAGGGATATTTGTCAGGCATTATAGCTAGCGCACCCTGATTAAGATGAATTAATGGTGCAAATGCGTAATTGTTTTTGGCTCTTAGATATATTATTAATGCATTCAAACTCTTGCAATATTACTCTAGAATCAAAACAGTTAGGCTTTGAAGATGCATCTGATTTTGCGAGCTTTATTGAACCCTTTTTTGTTTGCGGTATAAATTTATATACTCTAATGTTTAAAGAAACTGTGAAACCAAAATGGGTTTCGAATCATTTTCACAACAAAAATAAAATTATGATTCATAATCTTAATTGTTGCAAAATTTATCACATATTGTAGTTAAATGCGTCGCCTGATCGAAATAAATGTTCAGATGTGGATTTGTCTAATTCTATATTTGTCTTACTTGATGTGCTTTTTTAATCGGGCAAACAGTATTTTTGCAGGGGTACATTCTTATTTTATCTTGTCTTAAAACATGATTTGGCGAGGTTAAAATGCGTATGTGCTGCCATTTTTTTCCCAAATATGGACCAATGTAAATATATCCGCAAAAGCTTACATGCTACAGTGTTTTCCCTGTATGCATACAGCCCTTGGGTACAGTCCTGCAATTCCCAACCTTTGATTTGCACAATTTCTTAAACAAATACTACGAATTATGCATTCATTTTGAATGGTTCAGTCAAACACATTATGCGTTTCTGGAATTGATTAAGCGGTGCTTCGTTTCTCGCTCCTGTTATAACAATCTTTCCTGTCGTAAACTACTACTGGCAGACAGCAAGTCACTTCTTTCTTTTCACAAGCATCAAAACCCTACTCTCTGCGCCTGTACAAAGTATAGTCACAACAGTTATTGATGTTTTCAAACTTTTTTATGTTCCCTAGGCTTGGACTTAGATTAACGTGGGTCACACCTGGGCGTGGAAGGGGGTTTGGGGGGTATGCACCCCCAGAAACCACAATACCCCCAGAAATCAAGATACCTCCCCCCAGAATTCAATTTTGCTGCCCACGTATGATGTGGGTGCTATTAGTAGAGTTGTAAAAGATAAGGATTTTTGCAAGATAAAAGATAAAAAAGTTGAAATTTTAAAACCTAAAAGATAAAGATAAAGATAAAAAATTAAGAAAGATAAAGATAATTTGCAAGATAAAGGAACCAAAAAGATAAAGATAAAGATAAAGTGTAAATATGGTGGTTTGGACCTATAGTCTGGTTCATTTAAGTTTGAGGTTTTTGAAAAATTTTGAAGCTGGTTACAAAAGTGTTTTAAACTAATACAATAAATATGATATATTACAGTATGTTGAGTCATATGGAGATGTTTGCTTGTTTTGAGCCGCATTACTGCACCAACAAATTAAACTGCTTTTGTAGCCTGATTCTTGTGGAAAATTTCAGAAGAATCCCACAAATTTAAATGAAACAGACTATAGGAGAATGCTGTATGTGAAGTGCAATAAACCAGAGGTCAAAGAGGTAATAGGCATAAAGCACACATAAATGTAGGTTTGGGTGTTTACCTGCAGTATCTAACTGACCCACGTAATAATACTACTGGCCAGGCACGTAACTGGTTGTCCTATTTTGGTGGGGAACCAACACCAATTTTGGGGGGACTAAGCCCAAAATGGCCAAAAATAGCACAAAAATAATGTTTAAAAAGTCCTATCTACTGAATTTTGGAGGGTCCGGCCAGAACCTTCTATTCCCCCAGGGCTATGTGCCTGCTTCTTGTTGACAGCAAGTCATTTCTTCCTTTTCACAAGCATCAAAACAAAAACGGAAACGATGGATAAAATCCGGAAATGGAAACAATGTGTAAAAGCCGGAAATGGAGACGGAAATGATCCAAAGCACCGGAACCGGGGTTTCCCAAGTAGGGCCCATTAGGGTGAACACCTTAAACCCCATTTCAGGCTAAATTTCTCCCACTTAAGGGGGATTTAGGGGCTTGGAAACTGGGTACCCCATTTTTCATATGAGAAGCTGACCCTGGTTCCGTTGAAAGTTTCTCCAACCTGGGGGTAGTCCAAAGTGCCGTATCTGGGATATCAGGGTCAAAACCCCCAACCCTGTTTCCGGCAAAATCTTACGCATGGAAGAAGCGTTTTTTTGTATTTGGCAAAGATTTTTCCCAATGTACAAAATTTTTGGGGACCGTCTTTGTACATGTACAACGATTTTTGAAAAGTCAAAAATTGCAAAAAAGGTCTAAAATTTGAGAAAATTTTGGCGCTTTGCGCCAAAATGAGTAATTGTGTGTTCTATATATTTTTTAATTGCAGAAATTGTATTTAAAAAATAAAAATGTTAAATTTTTTGGCACTTTGCGCCATTTTAAGACGATTCTTTGTGATTTTTGCCTTTAGAGACCCAGAAATTAGCTGAAATACACTACCAAAAGTTGAACAACTCTGTTTTTACAACACTTAAATTGCTACTGTACCATATTTTAGTACACAAAAATTTGCATGTACAAAATGTACAAAGACTTTTGATGACCATCTTTGTACATGTACAAACGGACCTTGTACAAAAACGCTGCATGGAATAGGGGGTCTAGGGGCTCGGAAACAGGGTACCCCGTTATTCACATATGTAGCTGACCCAGCTCCGCCGGAAGTTTTTCCACCCTGGGGCAGTCCAAAGTGTTGCAACCGGGGTTCCATAAATAGGGCTCTTCAGGGTCCACACCGCAACCCTGTTTTGGCAAAATTTTACCCATAGAATGGGGGTTTAGGGACTAGGAAATTTAGTAGCTTATTATTCATACATGTAGCTGACCCCAGTTCTGTTGGGGGTTTCTTTGCTCTGAGGGTAGTCCAAAGTGGCAGAACCGGGGTTCCCCAAGTAGGACACATCAGGGTCAACACCCAAAACCCCATTTCCGGCAAAATTTTACCCATGGAAGGGAGTTTAGGGCGCGGAAACGGAGCACCTCATTATTCATATATGTAGCTGACCCCGGTTCCGTCGTGGGTTTCAACGCACCTGGGGGTAGTCCAAAGTGGCAGAACCGGGGTTCCCCAAGTAGGACCTATTCATGTAAACACCCCAAACCCCGTTTCCAACAAAATTTCCCCCACTGAAGGGGGTTTAGGAACTCGGAAATGGGGTACCCCATTATTTATATGAAAAACCCTGGTCCCATCAGGGGTTTCTCTGCCCTGGAAGTAGTCTAAAGTGCTGGAACCGGGGTCGCTATTAGGGCCCATCAGGGTCATCAACACCTCCAACCCCTTTTCCAAGAATTTTTCACTTACCGAAGGAGGGTTTAGGGGCTCGGAAATGGGGTACCACATAATTCAAATGCGAAGCTGAACCCTGTTCAGCCGGGGGTTTATTTGCTCTGAGGGCAGTCCAAAGTGCCGTATCCGTAATTCACCAAGTAGGACCTATTAATGTGAACACCCTCAACCCTGTTTCCGGCAAAATTTCTCCCAATCAAGGGGGGTTAGGATCTCGGAAATGGGGTACCCCATTATTCATATATGTATGGATAAAATTTTGCCCGGAAATGGGGATGGGGGTGTTGACCTTAATGGGTTCTACTTGCGAGTAACTGGTTCCGCCACTTTGGACAACTCCTAGGGCAGAGAAACCCCTAAATGAACCGGGGGTCAGGTACATATATGAATAATGAGCTACTAAGTTTCCTAGTGCCTAAACCCAAATTCTATGGGGGTTTAGAGACTAGGAAAGTGGAGGACTGGGGTTTCCTGAGCCCCTAAACCCTCCTTTGGTAAATGAACATTCTATGGGTAACATTTTGCCAAAAACAGGGTAAGGGGTGTTGAACTTGATGGGCCCTACTTACGGAACCCCGGTTCCGGCATTTTGGACTACCCCCAGGGTGGAGAAACCACTGATGGAGCCGGATCAGCTACCTATATGAATAATGGGGTACCCTGTTTCCGAGCCCCTAAACCCCTCTTCAGTGGGAGAAAATTGGCTGGAAACAAGGTTGGGGTGTCCACTCTGATGGGCCCTACTTAGGGAACCCCACTTCCAGCACTTTGGACCACCCCCAGGGTGGAGAAACCCCCGATGGAACTGGTGTCAACTTCACATATAAATAAAAAGGTACCCATTTCCGAGCCCTTAAACTCCCCTTCAGTGGGTGAATTTCAGCCGGAAACGGGGTTAGGGGTGTTGATGCTGATGGACCCTACTTGGGGAACCACGTTCCGGGACTTTGGACCACCCCTGGGGGTGGAGAAACCCCCAATGGAACCAAGATCTGCTTCACATATGAATAATGAGGTACCCAATTTCCGAGCCCCTTCCCCTTCAGTGGGAGAAAATTCACCGGGAATGGGGTTGGGGTATTCACATTAATAGCTCCTACTTGGGGAACCCCGGTCCTCCACTTTGGACCACTCCCAGGGTGGAGAAACCCCCAACAGGATTGGGTTGAGCTTCATATTTTAATTATGTGGTATCCCGTTCCCAAGCCCCTAAACCCCCAGAGTGGGAGAAATTTAGCTGGAAGTGAGGTTGGGGGTGTTCACATTAATAGGGGTCCTATGTACTTGGGGAACCCTAGTTCCGTCACTTTAGGCCACCCCAGGGTGGAGAAACCCTGACAAAAGCGGGTCTACGTACCAGAGCCACTCAAAGACATCACAACATCTTCTACCAAGGATCATCACCCCAGCATCAATCATTTGTATCATTCGTTTTTAGGCCTGTGGAGCTTTCCACACCGGTTGGATGGATTGCTCCAACTGCTTCTGCTAATGGCCGGTATTGAACCCTACCCAAGTCCACCAGTTTGGTTCTGCTGCATCTGCCAACTTGTCATAAATTGTAAGCGCACATCAGTAAAATGTAATAAATGCCAAAAATGGTGCCATTTTTGCAAATGCTCAGGCCTAACAAACAGTGTTGATTGGAACAACAAGTTCATTGCTTGATGTTGCCTTCAGCCTTCAAGTGATTGACCATCCCTGATAAAACACCAACCTGCAGCCTTTTGTGTCCTGCAACTTAACTGTAATGGTCTATCCAATAAAATTGCAGAAATCAATAACTATTTTGAACGCAATGATATCCTGCTTGGTGTTCTTCAAGAAACCAAATTGACCACTTGGTCAACACTGAAATCATTTGGCAACTATACAGTCATTTGACAAGACAGAGCAAATGCTGGTGGTGGCCTTGCTTTCATGATACATAAAACCATCAAATACCATTTAATCAACACGCCTGCACCAAACAGACATGATCAGTTCCTCGAACAACAAGCTATCATCATTACATCTGGCGAAACTGATATCATTGTTTACAATGTATATGTGCCACTAGCAAGCAGCTGTGAACCTGGATACATTCCGTCCATTGAACAACTTCTTACCAGAAATGATGCACTCATTCTGGGTGATCTGAATGCTCATCATGATGCTTGGTACTCAAAACTTGGTAATGACCAACGTGGTATCAAATTTGCCAGACAAATTGACAGCTCAACCTTCAGCATTCTTAACAAAAAACAGCATACCAGAATCTCTGGAAACTGCTCTAGTTCACCCGACATCAGTCTTGCCAGTCCCAGCCTCCTGACCAGCATCTCTTGGTCCACAGCACTTACACTCAGTTCTGATCATCTACCAATCACAATCACCATCGAATGTGCTGTTGACTTGGCAATCTCAAAACGCGCACATATCTCAATTTTAACAAAGCTGACTGGGCATCATTTACTACCAAGACTGAAAAACATTTCTCCACACTACATGCACCCATCAATAGTGTACGATGGTAGTAGTTATACCTGTTAGCCTGGGGCGCAATGTTATAACATAGCCCATGTTATAAGATAGGCAGCTCTTGAATAAAGCATAGGCAGTATAGCCAAACGCGGTACCTGTGTTGATAGGACCAAGAGTAGGAGCCAGGGAGCAGCCTTAGGGAGTGGTCTTGGTGGTAGGGAGTGGGGCAGGAGCGGCCCTGGGAAAAGAGCGGAGCCATGGGGATGGGGTCTCCCTCACGTGCCCCTAGAAGACCAACCACTGCCAGGTGACTGACCGCCGGAATGACAGTGTTTATACTTTAAATATTTTGTTTTTCAGGGCCTAATGCTGACGTACACTTTCCGTGCACGCTACACTCAACTTTACACTACTTTTTCATTTTTTGCTTACCATCAAATTTCTTTCGTTTTTTATATTACTTAAGATTGTTTTTACATTACTTTCCAATTTGTTCACCCGTTGCATGATACACTCAACTTTACACCAATTTCTGCGTAAAGTATAAATCAAACACTTTTAAATCAAACGGTATTATACAGTAATAATCACATATCATGAGCTGTCTTGATTTGCAGACGTCCATGGGAAGGCTCAATCTGAAATAGGTATAAATGAATCTATAAATAAGGAAATTGAATTTGAAGAAACAGTAAAATATAAAAATGGAAGAGCTTAAAGAATTAAATAAACAACCTTATGTCAATGAGGAGAAGAAACCGTATGGGAGGGCAAATCAGGCCACCCATCCAATTGTGTGGGTGGGACTTGGAGCACCCATTGTACCCATTAATGATTCACCTGTGCTACTACTGCCAAAAAATTCATTGGATCACGACTTTTTTGAAACTAACAGAGGCAGATGGTATGCGACGGTGCAAATATGCCCACGGTGCTGTGAGTTTAATAGGGCTATGCAAGAAGCTGGTAGCCGTGTTCTGATGCGCTATGTGGAGCATGTAAAGGAGGAAGAAAAAGCTAAAACAAACTACTAAAGTCTATAAATATGAGCAGGAACATGAATAGTCGTATGCATACGTGGGCAGCAAGAAAATTCTGGGGGGTGCAAGATTTTTTTGAAGGTCAAAAATGGCCTTAAAAATGGTGGTATGGCGATAAAAACACCATTTTTTGACGTTTCTCATCAAGCACTATCCATTGGCATCAAAAAATTGTGAAAAAAACGAAAAAAATTTTCAAAAATTGAATTCTGGGGGGTATTTTGATTTCTGGGGGGTATTTTGGTTTCTGGGGGTGCATACCCCAAACCCCCCCCATGCCCAGGTGTGGTCGTATGTGCTATCTGAGCCTATATTATTTTTATCTGCTACGACTACTGCAATTTGCTGAAAATGTCATCAGCTGGCAAATTGGCGTTCCATCATTTTGTGAACAAACTGGTCGACAAAGCGGCATCCCGCTACATTACTGTACAGAAGCTGGAACGGATTGGCAACTGCTTCTGGATGCAGCTTATGGATGAATTTAAGGATGAATGGCGTCTTGAAGACAGGAAAGCATTCTGGACGTTTGCGCTGACCTTGAAAAAATGTGTGGCAAATCGTGAAAATGAAGCATTGTACGAACTGTGGCAACATTTCGATATTAACGCAAAAAATATGTGGGAGCATTTGTACAATAATGCGATCATGCATAAAGTTAATATGGTGTTGTAAATATGAATTGAATAAATAAAAAAGAAAAAAGCAAGAGGTCATGTCAATGACATGTATAAGTACTGATGAGTGGTGCAGAATGCATGCATCAAAATGAATAAGGTGTTAAATAAGTTATATTACGATCCAAAAACTGGCTACTCTGGCGCCCATCAGCTTTACACCCAAGCCCATAGGTATGATCCCCACATTCAACTCAAACAGGTACGAGCATGGTTGGCTAAACAGCCTACATATTCGCTGCACAAACCGCTTTTAAAACACTATAAACGCAATAAAGTTATTGTGAGTGCTATGGATGAGCAGTGGCAGGGGGATTTGGTGGACTTGCAATCTATGGCTGATCATAATGACGTGTATAAATATTTGTTGAATTGTATAGACATTTTCTCGAAATACGCCTGGTCGGTACCTTTGAAGACCAAAAATTCAAAAGAGGTACTTGAAGCATTTAAGTCAATTATACATTTGTCAGGCCGAAAACCATACAAACTTCAAACGGATGCCGGCAAGGAATTTGTAAACAAGGAATTTCAATGTTTTCTGAAATCGGAAGATGTGAATTTCTTTACAACAAAAAGCGAAATGAAAGCAAGTGTTGTTGAACATTTCAATAGAACTTTGAAAGAAAAAATGTGGCGTTTCTTTACACGTAATAATACATATAGGTATATTGATATCATAGATAAACTCGTGAAAAATTACAATAATTCTGTTCATAGAACTATTGGTGTGGCTCCATCAAACGTAAATGAAAAAAACAAGCACAAAATTTTGAATAAAGCGTTTAGAATAGAGCCTCGCAGCGAGCCCGTACAGTTTAAATTTAATATAGGCGACAAAGTGCGAATAAGTAAAGTGAAACACACGTTTGAAAAAGGATTTTGGCCAAACTACTCTGAAGAATATTTCATTGTTAAAAGAAAGATTTGCACGCACTCCCCCTGTTTACACGTTAGAAGATCAGATGGGCGAAAAATTGGAGGGTATTTTCTATGAAACTGAAATGCAGAAAATTGATACGTCTGCTAAAGATGTGTTTATTATTGAGAAAATATTAAAAACGAGAAAGCGGGCAGGAAAGACTGATTATTTAGTGTGGTGGCATGGTTACCCTCCTAAATTTGATTCATGGGTGTCAAACGTCATAAAGTTATAAATATAAAGTCATACATACGTTGTAACAATCAAAATGGATGATTTCAGAACAGGTCCTGGCGACTTTTATCGATTTTTCGAATCTACAAAGGCTATGAAAAACATTGGAACGTATACTCTCCAGCTGAAAAAGCCCCTAGAATTCACAGGCGAATGGGAAATGGGTGTAAAACAAATTATTCTAAAATCATCTTTTACGACCCTAAATTCTGTAAGTTATGTTTCGCCTGATAAACCTGACAAAAAAAAATGATTATGAAAAAATTTGATATTGCACCAAAAAATTTTCCATCTAGCATTGCAGATTTGGTACATATATTTAATCAGGCATTACCACAAAGTATTCAGAATGATGTTCACCTGAGTATTACACCCAATAATTACGCAGTTCTGAATATTAAAAACACTCAAGTACAAATAAATTCGCCTTACTTGACAGAATTATTGGGTTTAAATATAGACACAATTTACCCAAACGTGTTCCCCACTAAAAACTTTGTTGTCAGGGGTGAGTGTCGTGTTTGGATCAATCCCGTCTTTTTGGTCAAATCTGATCTTGTTGTACCCAGCGCGTACTGTTCTCAAATAATCTGCGTGGATGTCTTCCAGCCAACACCGCATCTCGTAAGCTATAAATATGAAAATGTATCCTATTATAAAGTACTTCAAAGCTACGTATCATCGATATCTATAGCAATAAAAAATACAGACAACTATAGTTTTTTGCTGTCGGATCCAATCATTCTACAGTTGCACTTTAAAAGATCTGCGATATTGTAAAAATGTCTATTCAACCTTTTTCTGCACGTCAGCCGTCAGGAATCATGATGATGACTACTACCAAACCCCAAAAAGCACCAGTTACTGTAAGACGGTACAGAAAACAAAAGGCAAAAAGACCCCCAAGTGTAGGTGGAGGGAAGAAAAAGTTTATAAATAAGAAAAAGAAACAACAATGTAAAAAGTCTATAAATAGACAAAGTAGATCTAAAAAATTGCATCATCTATTTGCATTGAGAAATTCAAAATATGTCAAAAAATAAGGCAGAAATTGTTGAAAAACAGGCCGTTTCTATTGTAGCTGAAAATGAAGTTGAGTATTATCCTATAGGTCCATTAATAGCAGAAGAACCGATTCAATTTGATATTCCCAAATTGTGGACACAGCTTACGGACCTCAACTTTTTATTAAAAATCCGTGCAAAAGTAGTTAAAGCGGATGGATCAAAATTAGATAAAGCAGCCCGCGTAGCACCCGTTAACTTGACATTGCATGCACTTTTTTGCGATATTGTATTAAAAGTGAATAACGTGATAGTTAGTCAAGCAACTAACACGTATCCGTATAGGGCTTATATAGAAACAAATTTCACATACTCCTCAGCTGCTAAAAATGGGGCAGTAGGTATACCACAAATGTTTTACAAGGAGCAATCGGGTATGTTTAATGCTACTGTAGCAGGAAGTAACCCGCATTCGATAAACGCGTAGCCAAATTTGCAGAAAGCAATGTTGTTGAAATGGCGGGACGAATACACTGTGATTTTTTACTGCAATCAAAATTAATTATTCCGGGTGTGAAATTTTCTTTAACTTTAGTGCCCACTCCTACATCGTTTCATTTGCTTTCAGGGACAGCAACACCTAGTGAAAAAATAATAATTACAAAAATTATGCTGAAAGTCAGGCGCATGTATATATCTAGTAGTGCAATTTTAGGTATAGAGTGTTCCCTACAACAAAAACCTGCATTGTACCCTATCAATTGCGCTACAGTAAGGAGTACGCAACTAGCACCTGCTCAAACCCATTTATCTAATTTTGTTTTAAATAGTGGTCAAATACCCTGCTTGATTATTATTACGCTAGTAAGGTCATCTTCTGTTTTAGGCTCTTATGTCAGCAAATCCGTTTTTGTTATCACTAAGAAAATGTATTAGTGCTCAAATACAGGTTAATGGACGTTTGTTTCCACCCCTACCCTATACCCCCAACGAATCTCTTATTGATCCGTATCTAAACTTGCTAAGAATAGTTCAAAAACTTTACACGGACTCGGACACTGGAATATCTTTTGACGATTTTTTACATGAAGGTCACCAGATTCTGCCTTTTGATTTGAACCCTGAAGAAGGGGGTATACCCGCAAAATCTAATGGGGTAATAACGTTTACAGGGCAATGGCCCGCAACTGCTTTTGGTGATTACTGTACATTGTTCTTCTACATGTTGTGGGATAATTCTATAAGTATAGATCACCACAGAAATGTTATACTCGACTATATACCTTAAAATTATGAATTCCGGGCAGCTGAGAACGTTAGCCCAATTTGATAGGCATTTCAAAGGCGTCTTTTCATGCAATGGGGTGTACGACCTAAAAATTGACAAAAATGAGCAATCGTTTTATATTATTGTGAATACTACATGTGGTGCAGGGACGCATTGGGTTCTCTTCTTTAAACCTGCAAATGAAAAAATTATATTTTTTGACAGTTTTGGAGAAGAGCCTGAAGAGTATGGAAAATGTTTAGAAAAAGCCATTCTACGCTTTTCATCATTTTCATCTTACCCCTATCAGTACGTCGTTGGGGTGAAAAAAGCGCTGCAGTCTGACTTTTTGTCCATATGCGGTATGTACTGCCTCTTTGCAGCGTATAAGCTTTCTCAAAATTACACTATAAATAGCATTTTATGCTACTTTTCAAATAATCGATTGTTAAATGATAAATTGATTTGCGACTGGTTTAAAAAACGATATAGAATTAAAGTTTTGATTTGCAAGTGATGGAAGAAATCAGTCAAGACATTCAATTTTTACGCACCCCTGCCAATTTCGTTATTACAGGGGCAACGGGGAGCGGAAAGACATGGTTTTTGCTAAAACTTTTAAGACAGTGGCCATTTAAAACGAAAAGGGGAAAAATTTTATACTTTTATCATATTTGGCAGCCCCTTTTTGAAGATTTTCTAACCAAATTTCCCGAAATCACATTTTCCCAAGGCTCAAACATGGAAAAAATTGAAAACAGTATTGATGACGAAAAAGTAAATGTGTGTATAGCCAATGATTTAGCCGACGCAGCTGTCAAAAACAAGGATTTTGCTCGTCTTTTCACCGTGTACGGTCATCACAAAAACATGGTAAATTTTTTCATAACCCAGAATTTGTTTTTCAAAGGACCAATGGCGACGACAATCAATAGAAACACGCACTATTTTATTTTAACCAAAACACCCCATTTGAATGTTCTTGAAACTCTAAATCATCAGCTTTATGGAAGTAAGGGTCCACTAAAAATAGCGTATCAAAAAGCAATGGAAGAAAAACCTTATAATTACCTACTCGTTGATGTCTTTGCTAATTGGATCCAGGATCGTCTTTGAACCAATATTTTTGTCGACAAATGGCCAATGGTTATATGGCGCCCATGTTTATAAATATGAATTAATTTTAAAAAAAGTCGAAAAATGACTTCTAAAGCAAAAACAGAGATTCAAATAAGTGAACCATACTTTGAATTGCTGGGTGACAAAAATACATCAAAGAGATTAAGAGTCGCGCTAATTAGGCAAGCGCCGACAGAATTTTTCTCAGTGCTTACGCAAACAGTTAGACATTTACTAAACGGTACTTTCTGTGCAAAACAATCAGATTTTTGTCAAAAGTACGAAACAAGTTTGTACTTGTTAGCATTGCCCAAAACTCGTAAAACGGATAAACAAAAAGTTTTGGAAATGGAATCTGCGGAATTTATTTCTAATTTATTTTTGGCTCCTCAGGAAGCATTGAAAAAATGAATGTCCGCAAAATGTTCGTCATACCTGATGAGTTTTACCAATCTCTACTTAAAAAATCAAAAATCACTGAAGATCCGTTAGTTAAAGCACAGGTAGATTTAGAAACAGAGAAGGAAAAAATTCTCAAAAGTAAAAAACATGACAACGAGCAAAAAGCAAAAATGTATGTAGATGCGATGCACATACATACATAAAAGAAACTGTATTTTTTGGCCTATTGGCAGTCACATAAAATAGATAATAATGCTTTATTCAAACCCGTAGGCACAATACAATGTTAAGAATAGTATGCAACGTTTCGACAGTTAACCTGCCGTCGTGGTCACCCAGAATATAGATAGTGGGCACCAGGAACCGACCAGCTAAGCATCATTTATTTCTAGAGTCCAGTGAAGCTCAGTTGGTAAAACCACAGACTCTAGAAATAAATGATACTTAGCTGTAAGGTCTGATTCCTGTGCCCACAACTCTTATATTCCGTAAGAGCCTGACCACGACGGTAGGTTAACTGCCGAAACGTTGCATATTATTCTTAACATTGTATTGTGCCTACGGGTTTGAATAAAGCAATATTATTATTTTATGTGACTCTCAATAGGCCAAAAATACAGTTTCCTTTAGATATGAACCAGTCACAAACATTTGTAAGTCAGTTATTACAGCAGTATGGCCCTGACTTAATTAGAGATCTCTGCAGGTTGGATGGCATTGGGGAGAAACTAGCTCAAGCATCATCAAGTTTAACCTTCCTGATGCAATGTCGAGACCCTAGGTATCATACCTACAGGTTTAAACCTTACAGACCCTATTAACAGCAGGGGTTCACAGAGGATACTACAGAGGGCAGGAAGAGCCCTGGTCAGAGAACGAATTAGGCATATGAGGTGGAGGAAGTCTAGTCTACAGGATGCCAAGAAAGCACTGGAAGAAGACCTAGAGAGGAATATGACCTATGATCATTGGATAAGGATAAAGGGCTCAGTAGATAGATTGTACATAAGACAGCTTGAAATGGTAACACAGAGACAGAAGGCAAAATTGATAGACTCATGCCAAGGCAGGGACAACAGAACCTCAACCTGGATAAGGTGGTAATAAATCAGAGCCACAGACCACTGACTAATCATGAGCAGACTGCCCTGGCAAAAGGCTTAAACTTTGCTATAGCACCAAGTCAACACCCAATTAAGAACATCATAACAGCTATTGAGTGTGCAGCCCATTTCCTGCCACAGGAACGGAAGGATGACTTTCGGTTAAAGATTAGACAAACTATTGACAGGGTTGATAAGCCTGAGGCAAATATCAGCAAGGCAGAGCTTAGAGCTATTAAAATGCTAAAAGCAGATGACACCATAGTCATTCTACCAGCAGATAAAGGTCGTGCAGCAGTAGTGATGGACAGAATAGAGTACAACAATAAGCTGCAGCAGATCATTGATGATCCCTCAAAGTTCAAGGCCATTGGTAAACGCACACCAGTTACCAGGGTAGAGCAAGCATTAAAGAAACTGCTCAAGGAAGAAGGTCTGGACAAAGAGGTAAAAATCAAAGAAGGCTGCAAAGCACCGCATATACTATGGTTTGCCAAAGATACACAAACCAGGAGTACCACTTAGACCGATTGTCAGTTGCATTGGGACAACTATACATCCTCTGTCAAAATATCTGGTTAAGATACTTAACCCACTGCAGCAGAACATTGCCAGCTCATTGAAGAACAGCAACGACTTTGTCGCTAAGATAGAACCAATGGTAATACAGGAAAATACACGGCTAGTCAGCCTAGACGTTGTGAGCCTCTTCACAAGTGTCCCAACCACACCTGGGCGTGGGGGGTTTGGGGGGTATGCACCCCCCAGGAAACCAAAACTACCCCCAGAAATCAGAAATACCCCCCCCAGAATTCAACTTTTGAAATTTTTTTTTGTTTTTTTCGCAATTTTTTGATGCCAATGGATAGTGCTTGATGAGAAATGTCGAAAAATGGTGTTTTTAGTTGCCATACCACCATTTTTAAGGCCATTTTTTGAGACCTTCAAAAAAATCTTGCACCCCCCCCCCAGAATTTTCTTCGCTGCCCACGTATGGTCCCAACTCAGTTGGCTATAGAATGTGTATTGAATCTGCTTAGACAGGATATTACCCTAGCACAAAGAACAACTATGAGTGCTGAGGTCATTGCCAAACTGGTAGAATATTGTGTCAGGAGTACTTCACTTTCAGCTTGGGGAATATTATTACCAGCAAGTAGATGGGATGTCCATGGGTTCACCATTGTCACCAGTACTGTGCAACCTGTTCATGAATGATTTAGAAAAACAGGCACTGCAAACAGCACCATATAAACCTACAATGTGGCTCAGGTACGTTGATGACACATTCATCTTGTGGGATCATGGAGATCGGGAGTTAGAAGCTTTCCTCCAGCACATGAATAGTCAAAATCTTGCTATTCAGTTTACCATGGAGAATGAGGTGGAAGGCACACTGCCTTTCCTGGATGTACTAGTTAAGAGATCCTATGACCATCTAGAGACATCAGTGTACCATAAGCCAACACATACAGGTCAATACCTAAACTACCAGTCGAACCATCAGAAATGCACAAAGGCAGGTATAAGTTAAGAGGAATGGCCATGAGATGTAGGAGCATATGCCAAACAAATCACAGTAAAGAAGGTGAACATCAGAAAATACTTTAAGGAGTTTCAAGCTAATGGATACCCTGGCCCATTAATACAAAGAGCCCTACAACTTGCACCCTCAAGGGATGATGCAACTAACTACATTGAAACAGCAGTAGTACCATTTAGTGGGGCATTAACCATGAAGCTTAAGCGAGTGTGCAAAGCATATGGAGTGCGCCTTTGTGGCAAAGAGTGAAGACACCATCAGAAAAAGACTACAAAATGTTGTCCCAAAGAGACCCTTAGATCTACGGCAGGGCATAGTGTATAAAGTACCACTACAATGTGGGAAGGAGTACATTGGGAAACTGGTAGAAGTCTTAAGAAAAGACTTGGGGAACATAGGAGTGCACTAAGGAATTTGAAAGAAGAACGGAGCGGGGTTGCTGAACACTGCATAGCATGTGGGTGTAGACCAGATTTCGAGCATACATCAATACTCGCAGAAGAAAGCAATGGGTACCGTGAGGAAAATACGGGAGACCCTGGAGATGGAGAGGGCTAGTGAGCAGAATGTCGGTTCAAGAAGTATTGAGATCAGTCGTATATGGAATAGAGCCCTATTGAGGAGAATACAATGTGGAGAGGCCCTTGGCCCCAGACTAAAAATATTATTATGTTACTTTAAAAGGAACAAATAATATTATACAACTGGCCCAGTGAAGCTCAGTTGGTAAAACCACAGACTCTAGAAATAAATGATACTTAGCTGTAAGGTTCGATTCCTGGTGCCCACAACTTCTTATATTCTGTAAGAGCCTGACCACAACGGTAGGTTAACTGGCCCAGTGAAGCTCAGTTGGTAAAATCCACAGACTCTAGAAATAAATGATACTTAGCTGTAAGGTTCGATTCCTGGTGCCCACAACTTCTTATATTCTGTAAGAGCCTGACCACGACGGTAGGTTAACTGTCAAAACGTTGCATATTATTCTTAACATTGTATTGTGCCTACGGGTTTGAATAAAGCATTATTATTATTTTATGTGACTGCCAATAGGCCAAAAATACAGTTTCTTTAGATATGAACCAGTCACAAACATTTAGAAGTCAGTCACATACATACAGATTTTAGAGGAACGAAGACAAAAGCTGCAAGTAAACCAATTAGCGTTCAAGTGATACTTATGCCTACAGTAGATAAAAAAGGGGTAGACCGTCAAAAAAGGAGGAAAAATTTTTCGAATTTGATATTGGGGTTGGTGGCAAACTCAAGAAAAGATTAGACCTTCAATCTGATGACGTTTTTTTCATGTATGAGACGCACGGTAATGAAAAAAGATTTGCTAACAAGTTGAAATCATGCTAAAATGCCCCACTGCTTTTTTTGACTTGGAAAATTGCCAACATTCACCCCTATAAATACAAGTGACACTCAATAATTTTGTCATTATGAAGATTTGCAATCTCATTGCGAGTATGCGATGTACTTGCTTTCTCAATTTGACC
The DNA here is from genome assembly GCA_036768485.1 of Mermis nigrescens. Classification (NCBI taxonomy): domain Eukaryota; kingdom Metazoa; phylum Nematoda; class Enoplea; order Mermithida; family Mermithidae; genus Mermis; species Mermis nigrescens. The sequence continues at coordinate 7,115,064 of JAVLUZ010000154.1, read as the reverse complement.
ATTATTGCGTCAACCTATGCTGACAGGGTCAAATATCAGCCGGGTCGTTTTCCTGGCCTTAGCCTGAAATTCCAAAATCCGGAAGCTACGGTGCTTGCGTTCAAGTCTGGCAAATTGGTGTGCACAGGGACTAAAAACGAAGATGAAGCTCGCGAAACTTTTAAAAAAATGCAGTGTCTCCTGAAAATGATTTATCCGAAAATTAAAATTCAAAACTTTGTGCTTCACAATTACGTCGGATCGAATAAATGCGGCCATCGTGTAGATTTGAGAAACGTTTATGAGAAATGTCGCCTTAAATGCGTATATGAACCCAAACTGTTTCCTGGTTTGAAATTATCGTTAAATAATCGTGTCACTGTTATCATTTTTACTTCGGGCAAATTTTTTGTGACCGGATCAAAATATCGCAGTGACGTGTTTCATGCTGATGAAATTGTTCAGAATATTTTTGAGTTTGTGTAAACTTGATTGATTCAAAAATAAATTTTTAGATCATGGAAACTACGATTTTACTCACTGATCATTTTGACGCGTCCAAAATTACGATTAGAATAATTCACTATTATTTGATTATTCAAGAAGCAGAAAAATTCATGGGCCTCAAAAGTGTCAATTTTTTACAATATGCATTCAAGTTGTGTAAAAAATTGCGTAAACGCATCAACCCAAATAATCTGAAAGCGTTCTACAACGGAAAGTTGCTGCGTTTCAGCAAACACGATAGCCTACATAATGGAGAAATAGAACTTGTTATTAATAAGCGCCTGAAAAGAACTCGCACCGACGTATTGCGGTGATGAATCAATAATATGCGCTCAACTATATGTACATACCTAGAGCTTCACGGAACTCGTGAAGAAAAGAATTTAATTTTATCTAAAATTTCCTTTTTCAAGAACCTAATTAGGTACAAAATTGTCAGAATCACGAGTAAAGCTAAGCACTCCTGTAATTCACCAGAAATCGTATTAAATTCGTTTTTACATCCTTTCTCTAAACACCTGCCTTCTATTTGCAAGTTTTTTGGAAAATTTTGATCAATTTTCAAACAGCTTTTACAACGTGGTTTGAATTCCATAGATTTTAGATTTGGGAAGCAACGTGTAAAATTCCGCCAGTCCGAAATCTGAAAATCGCACCCATCTTTTAAAATCACCGATCTGGCATTTCTTGAAAAGTTATCATTATAATTTATCTTTTTTTCACAAATTATACAAGATCCATTATACATGCAATGATCAGCATGTGTCATAGTTACAAATAACACTTAAAACTAATAAAAGGGCTTTCATTTTTGCCAAAAAATCTGATTTAACGATGTATAAATAAATAAAATTTCTTATTTATAAACAACATTTTCCATTATTCATAAATTTTTCTTACGAAAATTAAGGGATTAATACCTCACTGCTGAATGCAAGTAAGTGCAAATCAATCAACTTCTGTCATATGGTGGCCCTTAAGAGGGCCGTTGGGACTAAAAGATACAATGATAAAACCATTGCCAATGGCAATGCGCCTTCCATGCTCAAGGAATCGGATAAAATGTTACAACGCTCAAGCCATCTTTTTTGATTGGCTTAGGCGCTAAGATGACCTTGACGCAATAGCAGTCTTCACTACTGCAGTCGGTCCACCCTATTGGCTCAACCGTATCCATTTTTAACACATGGCGCCATCCACTGCCAACATGGGGGTAGTTGTTGTATCCCCCAAAATCGAGTGCTTCCTGCAGACAAAGCTTGATGTCTGACTTATTCAATGTAAAAAACGTTGTGGCGGTTTGGTCTACGTGACCCAACATATGACCATAATAGGATGCTCGTTTAATAGTGACCAAGTAGTGCATTTGTTCACTGAAATAAGAACCCCAAATCCGAACCATTTCTTAGCAGCAAAGCGGTAATAAATGATGATACCTACTATTGTTCAATGATTTTTAACGTTGTAGAGATGAGTGATACAATAAAATGCGGAGACAAGCCATTTTTTTCATAAAAAAACATTCTAACATTTAGATAAGAAAAATATCTTAATATGTGAAATATTGCAAAGAGCAAATTACAGTAAAACACATGTGATACAATCTTATTGAAAAGTGAGACAAGTTTTTATAAAAGCTTAATAGAACAAAGAGTTAGTAGCTGCAGAAAACATGTGTGATAAGACTGAAAGCAAGTTTTTATGAGAAGTAACATTTTAGCGGGAAGAGTAAGCAGTGCAATGTATTATCCTATATAGTACAGCTAAAAATTATATTGACATGCAAAGCAGCGTAAGATGTTGAGACAAAGCAGACAAGCTCTGAGTAATGAAAAGTACGCTAGTATAAAATTAAAGAGTAAGAAGAAAAAAACAAGCATGTTGATACATCAATAATTGTGATCATAGGGATGTGACTGAGAACTTGATAGGCAAAATGGCGTGGTAAACTTAATATTGAGACAAAATTGCAATGACTATGAAATATGAATTGGCGGGAATGGTGGAAAACATGTGTGATAAGATCTACGCTAACCAACTTTTAAGCCTTTGAAGTCACGCGCGAATGGTATGCAAAAAGAATGCAAGGAGAAAGGAAAAAGCTCAATTTTAGGAATGCGGTTGAGAAGCTGAAAAATAAGAATAAACATGGTTAAATAAGCGCAATCTTAAAGGAATGCGACTAAATTAATATGCAAAAACAGTATGTTGAGACAAATAGCACGATAACAATCTCAGGGAAGAGCGAGCCAGACTAAAATGTTTGATGTTGTGCATATACTGCTATGCAAATTTGTTGTGCAACAGAGAATGGGAATGTGATGAAAAAATTGTTGCCTGATAAATAAAAGAAGCGCGCTGTATGCAAAATATCATTCTTTGGATTTCAGCGGTCTCTAATAAAAAGTTCTCTCTCTTATAATCATTGTTTGTGTCTATAAATAAGAAATATTCCTATAATCCGTTAGATCTTTTTCAGCATGGCTACTCATTTTGAATTACTTCCGCGCCGATTCTGGCATCTAAAATCTGTCATCCAATCTAACGTTTGGGCTGGAAACAAATATTTAACTAAATTTTTGTTGCAAAAAATCTATTATTTGGCCAAAAAAGGATTTAAAGATCCTTCACTTACCAAATTTTGTGACAATTTCATTGATTTGCAACAAACGCCCGTGCCTAATATTAGCCGGCAAAGCCTCCAGTCCATATGTGGGCAGCAAGAAAAATTCTGGGGGGTCCAAGATTTTTTGAAGGTCAAAAAATCGCCTTAAAAATGGTGGTATGGCGATAAAAACACCATTTTTTGACGTTTCTCATCAAGCACTATCCATTGGCATCAAAAAAAAATTGCAAAAAAAAAACGAAAAAAATTGTCAAAAATTGAATTCTGGGCAGGGGTCTTTGATTTCTGGGGGGGGGTCTTTTGGTTTCTGGGGGAGGTCCAGCCCCCCTGACCCCCCACGCCCATGTGTGCTCCAGTCTCTCATTTATAGCCGATTCTGGGTCAATGAGCCCAAAATTATTTCATTCATATTCGAAAATTACCTGAAGCTATCGAAAGCCGATCAAACTAACTTCGGGTCGTTGGATTTCTGGACGGCAATTCTCGGCAGCGATTTTGATGATGACCAAACTGGTGGCGGTCGTCCCACTGACTATTATTACGAAATGGGCAAAGAATCACGCCTTTGCGTCAAACGATTCAATGCTGAAGCTGTCGGCCATAACATTCGATTTTGGCATATAAATGATATAAATATAGTTCGGTATTCCACAAATTTTGGACAATATTATTCGGCGTGTGACTGTCAATCGTGACATCAGCGATTGCATCGGATTGGAAATCGTGCACCCAAGCCTCATATCTCACATTTTGGTCCCTTTTACAACTATTGAGGCAATGAATGCCAATCGTATTCTAAGCATCATCAAAAAAATACAACAATCTAAATGGCCGTTCAAATTTAGCGAACAAATGACGATGAAAGTCGTCATCGTTGATTCGCCTCGTGGCGGCAATCCTAATACAAGCCACAAAAATTTGAATATCCGGATTGTCAATTGGAACAGTGGTTCCAAAAACACTGCGGCCACGGCGGATGCTTTGTGCAAGTGAGTGATGATGACGATTAGAATGTAAAAAATATTTTGGAAGAAAAAAGTGAATGAATCCTTCATCCGAAATAAAATGACCTAATTTCTTTTGGGCTAAAATGACGTTAGAAATGTTGAAAGCATAAAAAAGATCATAGCTTCGATTTTCTGGGATTGTCATCTCATTATGGCAACTCGTGTCTCATCGTTCTAATTATCCTTGTACTCTGAAAAAACAACTAAATCACAAAATTTGAAAACGTCATATAAATACTAAACCAAGTTGGTCTGTATCGTGCTTTTCCGAAAAAATCTCCTTTTGACCTCTATTATTTTCATTGTTTACTCATCATTTTTGCCATAATCTGTTTCATTCGTTTAATGATGGAGCATTTTTTGCCCTAACAATCATACCTCTTTATTGTACGTTTATATTCAATTAATTATGTAATTGATCGATAAATGTGTAAGAAAATTTCTAATTGCATGATTCTGTTTCGTAAATACGTGTGCTGAAAAAAAATCACGATATGTATTTTTGATCCTGATATTTATGATAAATTATACTTTTATAATGTACATCATTCTAAGAATAAATAAATTAGATTTATTCACTTGATGCTCTGTAATTGATCGTCAAACGCGTGAAAAATCTCTTAATTGTGTCGAATATCATTCTGACGACTTTTTGCTGAAAATAACGCATTGTAATGTTTCTATTTAATATTTAATCACATGTAATAATATGATTTTAGGACGTGTATTCTGACCTAAATCGTTATGATTTTTTCGGTAAATATTAATGATAATTATCCTTTGGCTTTCTACATAATTGATCAGTAAAAGCACTTTTTGTTGAAAAAACTATTAAAACGTATTTTTGGCCCTAAATACAATTTATAGATAAAAAATGACGACAATTTGTGCCTGGCGCGATTGGTTGTCGTCGCAAAAGCCCGGCTCGAAAAACACCCACAATGGGAAGCAATTCGAAAAGGTGACGCTGCTCGTTGTACATTACAAAAGCGTTTGGCCGAAAAATTAATGCGGGACGCCGGCCTTGCCAATTTTGATGGTCAATGCGGGCTTGAAGAAGCCGCCAAAATTCAGGAAGTACGTCTGCTAATTTTCCATAAATATTATTATATTTTTGATCTTAGACTTAGTTAGAGGGGTATTCCCACTTTAATTGTATAGCTGAAAAGATGTTTCTTATTGCATCACATTTTATATTAATGTATTACTACGCGCTACTGCCTCTTCTACGTATTATTTTCTGCATATTATGTACAAGGGTTGATGTCTCTCAGAATCATAATTCAAAGGGTATATGTTACACTTTAGAAATCAGTTAAAATTAATAACTACTTACTGATTTGCATACATAATATTTATATCGTGCATATTTAAATACTGAGTATATCTTCAGAATCCTAATTTGGTATATTTTCAAATTTTCATTACGAAATTATTGATTTGCTTTCTATGAACCTTATTTTTTAATACAAAATATGTACGAATTTCAGAATTATAATCATGGAGTGACAAAAATACGATAAATTCCTAAATATATGTTAATTTTAAGGTTATTGCTCCCGAGTATCAGCTCGAAATATACTCCAAGGAGCACTTCAACGCCGTCATTTATAAGGGCACGCCGGCCAAACACGTGCTGCACATCTACCTCCACAACAGGCATTACGACGTCATCACGCGTATGCCGGCCTTTGTCGGTCGGAATTATTACTGTGACCAGTGCGACAAAGGGTACAGTAATGAGGAAGACCATAAATGCAGCCGGGGCGGATGCCCTGGATGCAACCGGGAGCAGCCGTGCCCCATTGAACAGGGCTATTTCTACTGCGGCGCATGCAACAGGTGAGCTGAAATAGATGAATCCCGAAAATAACTATGTTAATTAAAAGACCAATTAAATTAATAATTGAGCAAGTAGATAGATAAATAAGTATAGAATTAAATAAATACGTTAAAAATTAGAATAAATAAGTGAAAATTAATGAAATAATAAATAAATATGATAAATAAATGAGCAAATAAATAATAATCAGATAATGAATATAGCTGACTAATTTAATGCAAATTAAGCTTTATAATTAATATGTCACAAGGCTGTATAGATTTTGTTTGGAAATGTCCTTAACCGTACTGCATTTGTTTTTCACTGTGCAACTTACTAAAAAATGATAAAAAATAATCAAATGATAAATTATTACAACATATTTTACATTACATGCCTTTATATTAAAGCAAGTTAAAAATTATTTTATAAAAAAATGCCCTCTTTCTCTCACAAGTTCAAAGTAATTCTATTTATTTGCGCTTAAATTGTGAATTTTAGGTATTTGCATAGCCAAGCATGCTACCAAAATCATCTGACTGGTCAATCAATCAAATTGAGCGGTAAAATGCAGCGCCTCAAATCCGTTTGCAGTCGTCTAAAACGCTGCAAAAAATGCAATCAACTCGTACAAAGCAGGCATAATAAGAGCCACAGATGCTACGAGTTTTTCTGCAAAACGTGTTCCACTAAAGATGATCGCCGGACACATGAATGCTGTATGAGAGTAAAATTTTTATCTTAATTAGCAACATGTTTGGAGAGTGGAAGGGTCCCTATGTGTTTATGGTGTTAATGCATATGATAGTCATTTGATCTATATAAAGTTTTCATAATTTTTTTCACGTTTTATTTCAGCCCATATACCAAAATGACGACAACAAAAAGAAAAGGCGAAAACCCATCTTCATCTTTTTCGATTTTGAAACTCGACAGGATGAAGAATTACATCAAACTGATAATGGGCCCGAATACAAGCACGTGCCTAATTGCTGTGTCGCATACCGCCTGTGCGACCAATGCCGTAATAAGGAGCTGGGCACATGCAACAATTGCGGCGGCAAAAATTGGCACATTTTTTTGGGCAACAATACGCTTAATGCGTTCGGCAAATGGCTGTTTTTGGAAGAAAACCGCGGCGCCACGGCCCTTGCACATAATGCACGCAGCTTTGACGCCCAATTCCTGTTGGAGTATTTGCATGAGCAGCGAACCATTGTGCCAAAAGTCGTCACAAGGGGTAAGCAAATTCCTTGAATTTTTGTTTGTAAATGATAGTTATTATAATTATATTTTTATCATTATCTATTTGATTCAATGGATGTGTACATGATCTGAGGGGATACAGCAAAACTCTGGGTAAGTGGGGGTGTAAAACCGGAAAAACCCCAAAAAAACATGCCAAAAATTCATTTTGGGTGTCTATCGATTTTTTAGGAGTCTGTCGTATTCTGTAGATGCAAACCTCCACACCCATGGTCAGATACCCCACTTGATTAAAAAATTGAAGAAAAGGTGTTTTTTAAGCGTTGTTTATTTATTTTAGTGTCAAGTTATAGGCGCTTTACGATATTTACTAATTTTTTGACTATATCTGTTTTTCATAATTTTTGGAATATTTGTTCTTCTAATAGCATAATTAGAAACGACAAAAAGATTATGGCATGTATACAATTTTTTAAGCCTAAAAGTAGATTTTTGAAAAATTTTTGTTTCACCTCTTCCCCCAGAAATACCCATGCTGTGCTTATATGCTAGAATGATTTATTTTTATTTGTTATACCAGGATTGGAAATCCTCATGGTGGAAGCTGCTAACGTGCATGTCATTGACACCCTCAACTTTCTGCCGATGCCCTTGAGCGCTTTCCCAAAAACCTTCAATGAGCAGGAGCTCAAAAAGGGCTACTTTCCGCACTTCTTCAACACTAAAGAAAATCAACAATACATCGGCCTATTACCGGCAGCCAAATTTTATGGTCCAAACCAAATGAAGGAAGAAGCACGCGCTGATTTTTTGAAATGGTGAGTAAAATGAAAATGTAGTTTATGTGCAGTCTAGTGGAATAGGAGTTACTGTTACCACAATGTAATCTAGAGGAGTTTGGGGCACTCCTGGCCTTATTATGTATATGCAGTCTAGAGGAGTATGGGGTATCCCTGCGCATATGATACATGCATGTGCAGATTTTATTATATTTTGAAATTTCAGGTTTAAATTCGATTTTTAAGGCACGCAGCTGAGACTGAATCCGGCCGCGTGTTCAATTTTCAGCATGAACTACTGACGTACTGCAAAAGCGATGTACATATCCTGTCCAAATGCGCCTTGAACTTTCGTGATATTTTCATGGCGGAAACAAATGTCGACCCGTTCCTCACAAGCCTGACTATTGCCTCCGCCTGCAACTACGTATTCCGGCAAAACTTCCTCACTGAAAACGCAATTGGTATCATTCCGCAAGGCGGCTACCGTAATAAGGAAAAACAGTCCATAGTAGGCCTGAAATGGCTGAAATGGATCGCCGAATCGGAAAAAATACCAATCAGGCACAAACTGAACGGCGTTGAGGTGCAAATTGGGCCATACAGGGTTGACGGCTTTCATGACGGCACCATCTACGAATTCCACGGATGCTGGTAAGTCTTTGCATAAAAATCAATTTGTGGGGCATCATTTGTTTGTATTATGCATTTTAAATACTTATTTCTATTATGTGCTGGTAAGTATTACATAAAAATCCATTTTGGGGGTTATTTATATGATTACCATTGTGTTTTTTTACGCATTTTCTGTCTTATGATTTTATGGTAAATTGTATATGTGAATATATTTTTAAGGGTCTTTTATGCGATTCTCATTGTGCTTGACATATTACGCATTTTCTGGTTTGATTTATGCAATTTAATGATATGCTAATATTGCACAAAAATCGGTTTTCTTGTAATGTTTTATGCTGTTAATGTGCCACAGGTTTTTCTGTCAGATTTTACGTATTTACTAATCATAAAGACTGATTTCTATGATGTGTTAGGTGGCACGGCTGCCCCAAATGCATTCCTAAACGAACTGACGCCACTCTCGACCAAAACCTGTCCGCTGATGAAGCATATCAGCGAACAATTGCCCGAATAAACGATCTCTGCTCACGTGGATACACGGTTGTAGAAAAGTTGGAATGCGACCTACGACGCGAACTGAAGGAAGTAAGCTAAATTATAATAATGTTTTATGTGTGAGTCTAGAGGAGGGATGGGTAGAACCCTGATTATGCGTAAAATTTAATTGCTGATATTATAATTGATTATACATATATTTCAGAAACCCTGCATGAAGGCCTTTTTCGACAAAACGGAAATTCGGGAGCCGATTGGTCCTCGCGATGCGTTTTTTGGTGGCCAAACCAACGCCATCAAATTGTACCATAAGTGCCAAGCAGGCGAACGGATCGAATACGTCGACGTCTGCTCGCTTTATCCTTACGTGTGCAAAATGGGCGTCTTTCCCCTACGGTATGGATAATAGTAAAATAATAGTAATACATTGCACTAATAATAATGATACTAGCGTCCGTAAAATAATAGTAATATTTTGAAAATCAGAATAAAAATAGTAATAATCTATTATTCTTCCTATTTTTTTGTATTTTATTGCGTTTTTGTGGTATGCGTTATTCTATATTTTATGCATTTTTCTCTTAGCCATCCCAAAATAATTACGGAAAATTTTGCTGATATTTCGACTCAACCGTACACGGGCCTTATCAAATGCGTCGTGTTGCCGCCAAAAGGTCTCTTCCACCCTGTTCTGCCCTACCGCGCACATGGAAAACTATTTTTCCCTCTGTGCCGCACTTGCGCCATTGAAGAAATTGATAACTGCACCCACTCTGACGCCAAACGCCAAATTGAAGGCTGCTGGGTCTCGCTGGAACTGTACAAAGCGATGGAAAAAGGGTATTGGGTAAGTTTTTTATGCATAATTTTTTAAAACATGGGATTATAATAAGTTGATTTTGAGACAAAGCGTATTATTCAATCATGATTTTTTTAAATTTTGGTTAGCACTCGTTTTTACTCTATAATACCTTCTTTTATATCTTTGTTGAGAAATTTCTTCATCAAATACACAGCGCTTTAGGCAAAATTAAAAACCCATTAGCTGTAGTTGCATTTTATTAGTGTTTTAATGATTTTTTTGCGCTTTTGCGTCCGTTTTTGCACATTTCTTTATGCAAAACTTTTTTGATTTTTCAGTTTGAGAGAGTATGAATACTTTACATATGGACTTTTCGGCCGAGACTGTTAGTAACATTTATCTGAAAATACCACTATTGTTACTTATTTTTGCGCATTTAAGGTGGTGGAAGTCCACAAAGTGTGGCACTATCCCGATACCAAACAGTACGACCCGGAAACCAAATCAAACGGTTTATTTGCTCTGTACATAAACACGTTTTTGCGCCTTAAACAGCAGGCAGACGGCTACCCATCTTCGGCTGTGACGGACGAAGAAAAGGCCAAATATGTCGCAAATTACAAAACAGTGGAGGGAATTAAGCTTGACCCGACGAAAATCGAAAAGAATCCGGGCATGCGCGCCCTCGCCAAATTAATGTTGAATAGCTTTTGGGGCAAAGTAAGTATTTGTTAATTATCTTTTTTTATTGATATTGCTTTAATGTATATTTTAGTTTTTTGTTGTATATTTTTATTGTTTTGTTGTATTCATATATGTACAGTGTGGGGTTTGGGCAAAAATCGTGAAAAATTCAAGTTGTGAGGGTTTCTTAGGGGTATACCCATTTGTATATATATTATTCTATTACATTAAAAATTTTGTAGTTCGGACAGCGAAATGATTTGTCGCATACCGAATACTTCAAAGACCCCGAAGCGTTCAACAAATGCGTTTTCAACGACAAAAGCAAAATTGCGAATATCCGATTTTTTGGCAAATCCATTGCGTGTGTCACCTACTCAATCAGATGACAAATTTCTGATGCCGCTCAAAAACACCAATCCGGTCATCGCCAGCTTTGTGACGGCTCAAGCACGGCTTAAGCTGTACACTTACTTGGAGAAGCTGGGCGACCGCGTCCTATACATGGACACTGGTTAGTACCCTGTTGTTTTATGCGCGGGGATGACAGGGGCTGAATGCCCACCTAAACATTTTATAGAAGTATTTGGGTAGGGACCACCCCAGAATTTTATTTTTTAGCATTAATTAACTTGGAATTTTCAGACTCTACACAACCTTTGTTCATTATCTTTCAAATTTTCAGACTCTATAATCTACTTAACTACACCAACCGATACCTACACCGTGCCGACAGGATGCTACCTTGGTGAAATGATCGAACGAACTAAAAACGTACGGCGAAAACGCGTACATTGACAAATTTGTGGGCGGAGGCCCAAAAAATTACGGCTATCATGTTGTTGACGCCACCGGCAAACTACGTTGCCGAAATAAATAAGGTTAGGGGTATAAGCCTCCAACTACGAAAACAAAAAATCTGTAAATTTTGAGCTGTTACGCCAAATGGTCTTTGAATATTGTTTGTACAATAATAATTTCGTGAAAACTATTGTAGAAAAACGTATTTTGCGCGACCATGAACGGAATGTTATCACTAAAACGTGTACAAAAGACTATAAGGTCATATATAATAAGCGTGTAATTTGTGAAAATTTTATGACGGTGCCATACGGCTACTAATTTTTTCATTGAGCATTTCTTTGCCTTTGGGCTGTAGGGTATTTTCTTGTTTATTTCATGTATTTTTTGTTTTATGTATTTTTCATTTGTTTTTGTTTATGCGCGTCAAATTTGATGATGCCGATGCCTATGCCAATAGAAAATGATAAGAATTGGCAGAAAACGTTAAAAAATGGATAAAATAGGCCAAAAAAAGTAAAAAAGTATAAAATCTGCAAAAATAATACTAGAGCAGCCTGAGGTAAGCAGGCTGAAAGGTAAGTTTTGTCTTTTTGAGAATCCTACGTTTTCAGAGTATGCTATTATTATTATTACTATTACTATCATGTCATATGCATTTTACCATTTCAGATGGTAAGTCTTTTGTATAAATAAACATTTTTCAGGAGGTAAGTTTCTATTTGCAGATGGTAAGTTTTGCATTTTTCTTCGGAAATTAAAATATTTTCCTTTTTTAAGTAGTAGTTCTGTATATAAATATTTTTCATCATTTTCAGGAAGTGAGTATTTTATCATTTTCAGGAGGTAAGTTATTTTTGTCATTTTCAGGAGATAAGCATTTTTATATTTCTATCGTTTTTCAGAGGAATACTTTTCAGGGCATAAATTGCTAAAAAATGGCTAAAACCAATTAAAAATTTAAAAAAAATCCAGGCCAGCCGGCAATTTCTCAAACTTTTACAAAATGAATAACTTGCCGCCTGAAATTGAAATTCTGACTCGTGTTTTATCCTATGTCAACCCCATTGAGCAAATTATTTGCAAACGCGTGTGCTCTCGATGGCAAAATCTGATTGTTGGTCAAACATGGTTGCCTGCCAAAGGTGTATTGCTATGTATTGAATCAATCAGTTCGTCTTCTGATCCTGAACGTTTTTTGACTTGCGATTGGTCGCCTGAAGCACAACACAATGAATACACTGTACTGGACCTGCGCGTGGTTGATGTTCATGTGGAGTCGATCAACGATCAAACAACCAACTGATCAGCAAAATACTGAATAAGATTAATCCGTCAATCTTAAAAATTGGAGGTATATTGAAAGATTTTATAATTTTTGGTAGTTGCCGCTTTAATTCCATGTAATTTTGTCTTTATTTATTTTCCATTGTTTGCACTTAAGAATAAATCGATATCTTTGATTCTCTATCAGAGTTGAATTTATGTCTATGATTAATGGAATTTTCTGATGTCTTCTAAGAGCTGTGCACATAGCAGTCATTTGAGCTCTTCTACGTGTGATATTTCAAATAGATGATAAAAACAAGTAGTATCGGAAAATTACCTGTATTTACAGAAATAAGTTTTTAGCCCTTGCTTGTCAGCAATTTGATGTGGCTTCTATTTTATGTCACTTTCTGGACCACGACGCAATCGCCAAAAGCTTATGGCTGAGCGGTGTCAATATTTGCAAAATCCATTTCTACCCTACTGATCGTTATCCAATCAGAAATCTTTCCTTAGGCATGGGAACATTCAACTCATTGGAACAAACAGTGCCGTTTTTTGACCCGGAGCGACTCACCCTCCTCAAAATATGTCAGGCTGGATACCGCCCTGGTCTTTTATTGATGATTTTACAGTCTATGCCTCGTTTGAAAGAGGTAAGCATTGAATTTATTGGTTCTGGAAATACTCATATCGGTTTTTAATGTAATTATGGAAACTTGTGATAAAACGCATTATAATGATCACACATCTACTAACAATTTATAATTTATACTTAATTGATATGAGTTTTTAGGTGACTGTTCAATTTGTCAGTAACAAAAATTCGAATATTCACTGTGCAATTTGTGACAAAATTATGCAAAGTTTTCACAATCGCGTTGTCGAAATGACTTGCTGTGTACATTACTTGTATTACATGCATTTTAAATTTGTATGATTTTGAAGAATAAAAATTTAAAAAAACCCTAGAGCAGCCTGAGGTAAGCAGGCTAAAAGGTGAGTTAATTATCTAAAACATTTTTTGTTGTATTCAGGAGGTGAGTATTTCTCTTCACCTGAATGATTGTTATCATTTTCAGAAAAATTAAATATTTTCATTTTCAGGAGGTGAGTACTTTTTATTGTTATCGTTTTCAGGAAGTGAGTATTTTCAAGAGGTAAGTGTTTCTCTTTGCCTGAATAATTGTTATCATTTTCAGAAAATTAAATATTTTCATTTTCAGGAGGTGAGTAGTTTTTATATTTTTATTGTTTTCAGGAAATAGATAATCAAATGCTTTTCATTCTAAAATTCCATTTTCGATTCTTGTTTTCATACTAAAAAGGCGTAAAAATATCCAGTCCGGCCGGCAATTTCTCGAGCTTTTTTCAAAATGGATCACATGCCGGCCGAAATTTTAACACGCGTTTTTTCTTTCCTTAACCCTTTTGATCGAATTGTCTGCAAATGTGTATGCCCTCAATGGTCCATACTAATTACCGGCCAACAATGGCCAATCGCCCCAAACGTCATGCTTCACTTGAAAGGCCTGAGTGTGCCTGTTACGGTTGCGCCGGAAATCGTAGTAGCAAATTGCCAACGTCTCCAAATGGACGCTTGCCCATTTGACAATATAAAGGTCGTTGAATTGACCGTCTTTCCTTATAAATGGCGAAACAACAATTGAATCTTACAGCTGCTGCAGGAGATAAATCCTGGAATGCTAAAACTTGAATGTGAGTTTAGAGTGGTTTACTTGGAGTTTACAAAAAATGACATTTTCTGGAAAATTTTTGACCGTTTATATAACAAAAAGATAAATTCCGACTTTTGTTTAGGGTTATTTCAGTAAATACTCGTACATAACATTAAATGTTAAGTTATTATTATTATTTTTATTATCATTATTATTATTGTTATTATTATTTATTATTATTATTATCATTATTATTGTTTTTATTTTCTTCTTTCTTATTAAAGCCGGATCAATCGTCTTTACCGACCATGCCAGTATTGTGCGCTCTTTTTTGGACCAATCCCCCAAAAATAAAAGACTCTGGCTCCACAATATCAATGATATTTGCTAAGCGGCTGCAACCATTTCTCAATAAAAGAACTGATTTTTCACAGAAGTTTAAATGAACTTGAAGACTGCGCCCCGTTTTTGACCCCTGTCATCTGATTTTGAAAGGAATCCGGTCGAATGGCAATTACCCTGGACTAATGACCCATATTGTGCGCTTGATGCAACGAATAACTGAACTGACTGTCAAATTTGCCGGTGAAACAAATGAGGACATTCGGCAAATTATTTTTTGGGAAATTGTTGAAAATTTTAAAAATTCGCAGTTGAAATTCAATTTTTTGTTCATTCAATTTACAATTTATGCACGTGTCCAATTTCCAATTGTTTTTCAATGACTTACTACACACAAATTTGTTGCATTTTGACATTTTGGCGCACAGTACTGTAAAGTTTCGAAATTGGCTGAAAGTGAATGCTTGTTAAGACTGTACAATTATGCTCCGTCCAATTAAACTACCATTCTTTTCACCATCTGTAAAAAACGAACTAAAAATTAAAGCATTTTTGGAGAAAAACGGCTTGAAAGTTGGGGTTGAACTTTTAGTCCAGAGTGATGGCCTCCCTGCTCACCACCTGAGTGATTACATGCGCAGCGGGCCATGGACCTAGACTATAAATATAGATTTTCTCTCACACATTTATAAAGGTAATTAGTGAAACTGCTTGCGTGCCCTATCTGCAGAACATCAAAGCAAAACTTTTACGCTATTTTTGATGAAAAATGTATAATAAAATATATAATTTACATTCACTACACTGATTAGCCTGGCATAAACTTACTCTAAAATCATTTCCTACTTAGGCTATTTATAACTTTTTTTACTAAAAAATGAAAAGTAGTGTAAAGTTAGTAAAATTACTCAAAAATGAAAAGTAGTGTAAAGTTAGTAAGGTGAAAGATGCTTTTTCCAGTAAAACCTGAAAAACAAAATATTTAAAGTATAAACAATGTCATTCCGGCGGTTGGTCACCTGGCACTGGTCGGTCTTCTAGGGCGCGGGAGGGGGACCCCATCTCCATGGCTCCACTCTTTCCCAGGGCTGCTCCCTGCC
Source organism: Mermis nigrescens (assembly GCA_036768485.1). Lineage (NCBI taxonomy): Eukaryota > Metazoa > Nematoda > Enoplea > Mermithida > Mermithidae > Mermis > Mermis nigrescens. The sequence goes on along the minus strand of JAVLUZ010000154.1, from coordinate 7,099,330 downwards.
CCGCTCCCTACCACCAAGACCACTCCCTAAGGCCTCCCCTGGCTCCTACTCTCGGTCCTATCAACACAGGTACCGCGTTTGGCTCTACTGCCTATGCTTTATTCAAGAGCTGCCTATCTTATAACATAGGCTATGTTATAACGTTGCACCCCAGGCTAACAGGTATAACTACTGATGGTGAACGCATGTTCCAGAAAATTATTTGCAAATCAATGACACATAATATACCAACTGGACGAATTCCTAAAATTTGTCCTTACTTTCCCACATCTGCTGCATTACTTGCCAATGAACGTGATGCAGTTAGATCAGCTGATCCTTCAGACCCCCGTATACATCAGCTAATTAATCAAATACGGAGATTGGTCAATGAACTCAGACGGAAAACATGGTCTGAACACCTGAACAATTGCAACATGAGTCATGGTGTCAAGAAACTTTGGAAAACCATCAAGGCATTATCTAAACCTACCATACGCAATGATAATATTGCAATTGATTTTGCTGGCACTGAAATAAATGACCCCAAGAAATGTGCCAAAACATTCAATTGTCAATTTGTTGAACACCCATCAAAACTTGACCCAACATGGTGCGCTACAATTTGAGCTTTTCATGCTCTTAAAAACAATGGAAACATCGAGTTCACAACCAATGAAGTAGCTGCAGTGATAAAATCATCTAAAAGTTCAAAAGCCATAGGCCCTGATGGCATTTCCAATATTGTGCTCAAAAACATTGGTGCAAACGGTTTGAAATACCTAACCAACCCATTTAACATTTCCCTTCATTCCCAGCATTCTGGCAAAATTGGGCGTATCATCCCACTACCAAAAGCTGGAAAATCAACAAATCAGAGCAAATCATACCATCCTATTTCCATGCTCTTGCTGTTAGCCAAAACACTTGAATCACTCATTCTTCCATTGCTCAATGAGCATCTGCTGACACACTGACACACCAACATGGCTTTCGGAAACTGCACAGCACCACAACAGCTCTTCATGCCATCACAAACCAAATAAAAAATGGCCTTAACCAACGGAAACCAGCCCATTGTACTATTGCTGTTGCTCTTGACCTGTCAAAGGCCTTTGACACGGTTAGCCATAAAACTCTACTGCAAAACATTCTCGTCTCTACACTACCCAACACAATAAAACACTGGCTATGCAGCTACCTACATGGCCAATAGTCATTTATTGAATTTAGAAATAAAAAGTCGAACTCCCGAAAAGTCAAACAAGGCATCCCACAAGGTGGTGTGCTGTCACCAACACTGTTCAATCACTACCTATCAAAAATCCCACTGCCACCAAATGGCATCAACATTGTAACATATGCCGATGAGTGCACAGTTCTTGCAAGTGGTCCCAATGTTGCTGAACTCTGCATCAAAATCAACGACTACCTTAAAGTCCTACACAAGTTGTTCACTAGTCAAAACATGAATCTCTTGACTGAAAAGTCAACAGCTAATGGTCGACAGAAATCAAAAATGAACTTGATGTGCAAGTTGCAGGACATCACATTCCAACAGTGAAGAATCCTAAACTGTTGGGTGTTGTGTTTGACAGCATGCTCACTTTCTCAACACATGCAAATACATTTGCAACCGCCTCCGTACACGCAATAATGTACTGAAGTCACTAGCGGGTAGTACATGGGGCAAAGACAAAGAAACACCACTGACAACGTACAAAGCTGTTTGTCGTTCTGCCGCTAACTATGCCGCCCCAATCTGGACACCCCATCAACTCCGTCCAACCCACTGGACTACCCTACAAACAACACAAAATGCAGCTATGAGAACTATCACTGGCTGCCATCTGATTACCTATGCAGATCATCTGCAAACTGAAACTAAATTGCTGCCCATTAAGCAACACAACAAAATGTTGTCAAGACAGTATCTACTGTCATGCAATTTGACCAACCATCTGAACCACAACCTGATCACACAAGCCCATACACCAAGAAATATCCGCAAAGATATTTCACACTACCAACCTGACATAGACCCATACACTGAGCGACTCAACGCTGACAATGCAAACCACAAAGGAGCCCTCAAAGATATACACAGCAAGACAGTTGCAGATGGAATTGCAGGCTACAGACCAAACCTGGTGCTGGGCGGCTACCCACTTCCTGTAGCATTGGCCAAACTTTGGCTTCCACATGCCACAAGGACCGTGTTAGCTCAACTTTGCTCAGGATGGTGTCGGATGCCAAACACCTATCTGATACGCCTTGACCCAACCATTGACAATGTACGCCCAGACTGTGGAAATGGGCCACATGACATCCACCATCTTTTCCACTGCCCTACAAAACCGACCAATCTTTGTGCAATCGACCTATGGAAACATCCAGTGGAAGTACATGCTTCCTGGGCTGGATTCGACAGATCAATGATTGAATGCTGCTACAACAACAACAACAAAAGCAGGTTCAGCTACACAATTGAATTATGGGGTACCCCGTTTCCGAGCCCCTAAACTCCCCTTCAGTGGGTGAAATTTTACCGGAAATGGTGTTGGGTGTGTTGACCCTGATGGGCCCTACTTGGGGAACCCCGTTTCCGGCACTTTGGATTATCCTCAGAGCAGAGAAACCCCCAACGGAACTGTGTGCAAAATACTATAACTATGTTTCCGTTTCCCTATTTTGCCCATTGTTTCTGTTTCCATTTCCGTTTCCGGATTTTACCCACACCCTCAATATACAGGCATTAGTTTGGGCCACACTTCGTAGGGTTTAAACAATCGTTTTCTTTACTTTTCTTGTATTACAGTAGAATTTGAATCTGTCTAAATGTATTTGATGTCAAACTTACATTTTGGATTACGTGCTAACTTATGTACATATGTTATCTTTTTTAGCAAGATAAATTCCTATCAAAAAGATAAAGATAGCCTGTGATTTTCCTAAAAGATAAAGATAAAATAAAGAAATTGCCAAGATAAAGATAAAGATATCTTTATCTTTATCTTGCTTAAAAGATAAAGATAAAGATATCTTCACAACACTAGCTATAAGTAGTACTCCTGCTTAGATTGGTATCATTTCGCTTACTTATGTTGATATACAGGCATTAGTTTGGGCCGCACACCATAAGGTTTAAACAATCGTTTTCTTTTCTTTTCTTGTATCAGTAAAACTTGAATGCTTCTAGGTGTATTTCACGTCAAACCTGCATTTTGGATTGCATGCTAACTTATGTATGTATACTTTATCTTTTTTGCAAGATAAATTCCTATCAAAAAGATAAAGATAGCCTGTGATTTTTCCAAAAGATAAAGATAAAGATAAAAATTTGTCAAGATAAAGATAAAGATATCTTTATCTTGCTAAAAAGATAAAGATATCTTTTACAACACTAGTGTTCATCCTGATGTTTCCTACCTGGGGAACACCGGTTCCCGGCACATTTGACAGGAAGAAGAGAAACCGTCGCAGAACTTTGTGCACAATATGTTTCCATTTCCGGCTTTTATCCATTGTTTCCAGATTTTATGCACACCCAGTATACAAAGTTAACTATAATTCTTGATCACACACGTAAACGTATTTTGTCACATTGCGATCCCAGCTATTTGGTGTGCTTCCTTATGGCACACCAGAGTTTAAATAAATTGAATTATAGAAATTGCCAACAGGAGAAATAATTTTAAATTAAATTGAGTACATTTTTCAGTCAAATCAAGAAGTTAAAAATAGATTCAGATAATTAAATTATCGAAATTATTTCCAATACGTCTCGAACTGGATTAGGAAGATTTTCCAAAAATATTTTGCACAAAAAAAATTTTAAATTATGACCATGGCAGCTGTTTCATAAAAATCAATATGATGACCATAGCTGGTGATGTAAAAGATCCAGATTTTAACCCAGATGCAGATCCAGATAAAGATTGGGTTCAAATTCTCTGGCAGATCCAGATCCAGATCAGATAACCAGATCAGAAAATAACCAGATCCAGATCCAGATCGTTTTGCCAGAACAAAATTTAAAAAGATCCAGATACAGATTCAGATCCAGATGAAAATATTTTTTGCGCAGCAATTTGTATTGCTAAAAAGCAGGGCATAAAGCGCCCAAGCCCACATAGATTGGGGGTCTCGGGTTGCAGGACTAATACAACAGCCCCCAGAGGGGTCTGGAGAAGAGCCGAGGAAAATTTGCGATTTTAGAGCATTTACATAAAAATGATATCAGTAAAAATAGCTTAAAAAGTAAAAACTCACAAGTTCAGACTTTTACCAATGGGCATGAAATTGAGGCATGAAAAATGCAAAAATTATTACAACAGCTTTAATTGACAACTTTATAAACAAAACGGCATTAGAATGTGAGATGTCTGGAATTTGGTAACATTGCGGTTAAACAGGAGAAACAAATGCATCTTTCGATTGTTTGTAAGAAAGAAATGATGTATAATTTCAGAGGGATATCACTGTCAAATAACAAACGATACATTACCTAAAACACAAAATGCAATACTGTGAAGAAACCTGCTTAATTTCAAGTCAACAAAGAAAAACGCTGTTGAAATTCATGAAAAATGACAGATGCACCTACTAAAACTATACATGTACAGCATAGAAATTCTGAGGGGTCAAGGTCAAATTTTTTCAAACATCAGAAGAAGCGATAAAAATGGCCCATGGGCACTAAAAACATTGCTTTTAGACGTTTCTCGATCTCGCGCATCCACTGAAACAACTTTTATAACAAAAAATTTTCGAAAAATGTCAAAATTTTCCCATTTTTAGGCAAAAAAGTCTCTCAAAGGTCAATTCTTATGATAATTTATGTGAAAAAAACAACCTTCAATACATTTTTATCACTTAAGTTACTTTTCTGCAGAGCTCAGAGCTTTGAAAATTTTTCTAAAACCAAAAAAAATTATGGGGGGTCAGCGGCACTTTTTGGCCATTCTTAGGGGGGGTCAGCACGGATCTAGGGGGGTCATAATCCCCAGCAGACCCTCCCCCCACCCCCACGTGCATACGTGATGTTCACACCTGAGCGTGCGGGGGGTTTGGGGGGTATGCACCCCCTTGAGAAATCAAAATACCCCTCAAAGAATTCAATTTTTAAAAATTTTTTTTACGTTTTTTTCGCAATTTTTTGATGCCAATAGATAGTGCTCGATGAGAAACGTCGAAAAATGGTGTTTTTTCGCCATACCACCATTTTTAAGGCAATTTTTTGACCTTTGAAAAATCTTGCACCCCCCCCAGAATTTTCTTGCTGCCCACGTATGGTGATGTCTCAACAGCCCCACCAGTCCAAACAGCCCCACCAGTCCCAACAGCCTCACCGTTTCAACAGCCCCACCAAAATCCAAATCCTAATCGTCCCAACAGCCCACCAGTCCTAACAGCCCTACCGTTCCAACAGCCCCAACCAATAATCCCAACAGCCCTATCAATCCCAACAGCCCCACCAATCTCAACAGCCCCACCGTTCCAACAGCCCCACCGTCCCAGCAGCCCCACCAGTAATCCCAGCAGCCTCACCATTACTGCAATTGCTATTATACAATATAATATAATCAGGCAATATTAATTTTTTATGAAAGATATTTTTTCGACTATTTTCCGAATTCGTATATTCCATCAAGACCATAAACGAGTGTGCAGGTTTACATTTTCAGAATAAGTCTACCTGAGAAACTGGTAGACCTGCCAGAATTGAAGCCTCAGCACTTGTGTGCAATCCAGGATTTTGCCTCATTCAAGTCAACTCGCAAGATTGGATTCCTGCTCATTATGGTCTACTCTACACTGCCAGAAAAAAATAAAAAAGATTCTAGTGAAAAAAGGAAAGATAAGTGCTAAAATTGAATGAAAATCAAAACTTTCATGCTAATCTGCTTCAAAATAGCCAGAAAACGTGGATTAGCGTAGTTTTAATGCTATTTTAACATTCATACCAGTTTTGAGGTCAATTTTTGGCTCAAAACTCATTCTTCAGACCGGTCGTGCTGTGCATCTATGATTATAATAGTGAGGCAGTTGGAAATAACATTGGCAGTGAACAAATTCTGTGGGTCTGGTGGGTTGAAGTGACCAAAAAATGTGCTAAAAATAGAATTCTGGGGTCTAACATAATTTGGGGCATTTCCAGAATTTCGGGTTGGGGGTTAAACTCTAAACATTCCTTCCCACCACGCTTATGTGGGCTTAGGACAGTGAGACTGTTGGAACGGTAGGACTGCTGGAACGGTGGAACTGCTAGGAATTGATGGGGCTCGTGGGACTGGTGGGGCTGTTGGGATTATTGGTGGGGCTGTTAAGACGGTGGGGCTGTTGGAACGGTGGGGTTGTTGGGACGGTGGGACTGTTGGGATTGGTTGGACTGTTGGGATTGGTGTGGCTGTTAGGATTATTGGTTGGGCTGTTGGGATGGTGGGGCTGTTGGGACTGGTAGGGCTGTTGGGATTAGTGGGGCTGTTGGGATGGTGGGGCTGTTGGGACGGTGGGGCTGTTGGAGACTGGTGGGGCCGTTGAGATACAATCCGTGCATGTAAGGCTACAACTAATTAGATGACCTGCCTACAGTAAAGCGTAAAACAGAAAGAGTACCATCGTGCAAAAATAACTTGCTGATCTGTTTAACCAGATATAACTTGACTAAACAGATCCAGATCCAGATAAAGATTGAGTTCTGATTTTCTGGCAGATCCAGATCCAGATCAGATAACCAGATCAGAAAATAACCAGATCCAGATCCAGATGATCTGGATCTGAATCTGAATCTGATAAAAGATCAGATCCAGATGATCTTTTACACCACTAACCATTGCCCAGGTTGTTCAGCTTTTTGAAACATTTGACATCCCCTGTCACACGCTGCAATTACGGGAAATCGAGCAGTAAATCAAGCTTTCTTCCAAGCGTCCTTGCCTAAATTTCACAAATTTTTCGGCGCTGGAGTAAAGAAATTTAATGACCTTTTGGCATATGATTGTTAAAAATTTCAGAAATTTTTCTAGAAAATTTTGCGTCGAGTAATTTTGAATTTTAGGAGAAAAAGTTAAAGGCCGAAATTATGCTCTTCCGTACGTGAACGGCGCATTTGTAGAAATTCGGCGGATCCAGCCCAAAAATCGACACCCTGAAGAATATTCTTGATTTTGTATATGACAATCACGCCCCGCCGCCGGCCCAAACCAGAATTTGGCTGCTGTCCAGACACGAACGTACGAGAAACTTTAATCCGCAGAAGGTGCTTCAATTACATAATATTTTATGTACAAATGACCCGCCAGAAATGAAAACATTTCGCAAATATCATGCAAGACAAAATTCACGACTTAAAAACGCATTACAAATGTTTACATATCATCATAATCTTCATCAAGGTCGGCAAAGAGGGAATCTTTGCCGACGGTTTGTAAAGTTGAACCGGAGCTTGTGCCGGGCAGAGCTAAACTCGACTTTTGGCCCCCTATCCGGTTCAACTGTTCGCAAGATGCAGAGTTTTCAGACCGAATTTCGCTCGCGGCGCAATTATCAGCATCTTTGGTACTGTAAGCTTGCGAAACGTGTTCACTTTTCAAAGCCAGTTCCCTTTGCTCGAGGAACCAGTCAATTTGAGCTTGATCTAATTCAGCTTGTTCGATACGGGCCTGTTTGATCAAAGCTATGTTCAGCCTTGTTTGGATTTTTGGCTAATTTTATAAAAGTACACACAGGCGAGCGAAAAATTTGAACAAGAAATTTGCCAGGTAGTTGAGCGGGTAAGACCAGGCACGCACAGTCAAGACCACAAGTAACGTTGCTCAAGCACAGATTCGACAAGCAACAGGCGCCAGTGACCTGCCTGTAAGTCGGCCGAAATTTTATATTGGCCTTACAAAATTTGGCTGCGCATGATGCCATGTAGGACATGCGCTTATGCAACGTTACTTGTGGTCTTGACTGTAGCCGACTGTCCTATTGTTGGGGGGACCAACCCAAATTTTTGTGGGGACTAAACGGCAAAAAGGCTCAAAAATAGCATTCGAAGGAGAGTATTGATTTCTAAAAGAGTCCAATTTTTCTGAGAGGTGCATACCCCCACGCCCAGTGGGGTCCGAACTCCGAACCCCAAACCTCCAGTTCCACCCAGAGATACGTGCCTGGATAGGACCATTTTTGACATCCCATCAAATTCTATCCACTAACTTAAAAAATCATAACAAGACGAAAAATATTGAAGATTAAATTCTGGAAATCCGGCTGAAACCACTTGGATCAGTGGCGGATCTAAGAATTTGCTAAAAATGGGATGAGGGAAGGCGATACCCCAAGTTTTCCAACAAAATAGCTAAGAACAGGTCCAAAAAATTAGCCCTCCACGTGCGAAATGACGTTTCTTGGGCGTTTTACATCGTCTACTGTTAATAAAAATCACTTTTGACGCAACAATTTTTCGAAATTAAAATTTTTGGCATTTTTGTGCGAAAAAATCACTAAATCAATATGACTAGCGACAAAAATCCGGCGCGATGCGCAGGTAAACTTGTGAATTTTAGGCGTAAGGGCAATTAGGCGCTTGATTTACTGCCTAGATTTCCCGTATTTGACGTGAAATGTCGAAAATTGTGCATAAAAATAGAAGAAATCCATGCTTAAACAGCTGTTTCTGCTCTAGAAATTATTTTAAAACCTATTCCACGAGCAAAAATGGTATCTGAGGTCGCCAAAAAAGTAAAATATACCATTCACAGGTATTATCTGGAGCGAAGCGTCGGAAAAATTTGAGAAATTACGACCACTGACGGCCAGCAGTCATTGCAAATTACATATCTCTCCTTTATCTCGACAACTATTTTGAGGGCCAATAAGGCGCGGGCGGGAGGGGGGGCAAAGGGCGGCCCATCCGCCCATACCTGGGCGTAAGGGGCAGGCTTTGAAGTGTGCACCCCCCAGAAACCATAAAATACCCCCTAAAAAGTTAAATACACCTCCAGAATTCAATTTTTGAGATTTTTTTGTTTTTTTCGAAATTTTCTGATTTACTCAAAGATGGTGTTCTTTTCGTCATGCCACCATTTTAAAGACCATTTTTTGACCTTTGAAAAAATCTTGCGCCCCCCAGAACTATGGTTCCCGCCCTGACTTGGATTATGCAATCCTGCGTCCGTGGCTGTTCTTGATGAGATTTTTCGATTCTTACACGATTTTTCATTTTAATTTCGATTTTGTCGAGTTTTTCGGTTGTAAACGTTTAACGCAAATTTGCACCATAAAGTGCCATTTGTAAGCACAAAATTTTCTCAAAAATTATTTCTACAGCTACTTACATTAAAGAGTACACGAGGAAAAAGTGCCGAATTCCGGGGTCCCATGGGGCGAAATCGCCACTAATAGCGCCGAAAAATTCAAATCTGGGGCAATCGATTCTTGGGGGGATCGCTGGGATCTCCGGGGAGTTCAGAGACGCCACCCCTGAGGCCCACGTGGGCTCTGGAACCTCATGAAATCCAGAAAGCCACCCAAAAATCAATAGACCTCTTCAATTCGGCTTCAGCCCAGAGTACATGGGCAGCACCAAGATGCTGGGGGGTCAGGCTTGGGTAAATCGCCAAAAATGTTGCTAAAAATAGAGTTTTTGGGGTCTACAGTAACCTGCAGGGGTATTCCAACTTCTGGGGGGAAGCCCACCAACCGCCCACGTGTGCTGCCCATCTATACTTCCCCCAAAAGTTTTCACCCCTTCCCCTAAAAAACCTTTTCGCCCCTCTTTCTTGAATTTTAAATCGTAGAAGAGACCATTTTAGCGATCTTTCGACTAAAAAGTGTCAAATTAACAACGTTTCGCGCCAATTACTCATTTTTTGACTATATTTTGTTCAGTTTACTTGATTTTTTCACATCTGGTCCAATTTTCGTAAACTGCTTTTTAGTTTCAAAAAGAAATAGCATGGCCGGGAACGTTTTTAGCTAAAGGATCATTAAAAACGCTTAAAACAGCACATTTTCGAAGTGGCAGATCTAAGATTTTCGCTAAGGGGGCAGGATTTGAGGTATTTGTCTTTTTAAAAACATAAAAAAATTAAAAAATTGTGGTATACCTATGTTAAGTTATTGAATTTTTTAAAAAAATTACAATTTTACCTAACCAAAGAAAATTCTTGACTGCAAAAAATTTGCAACTTTTTCGACTGATAATGAAAAACCACAATCCTTACATTAAACCATCCCAAAAAAGTTTCTCCCATACAGCGCACGATGAACTTACTTTCTTAAAAAGTTCGGCTTGTTGTTTTTCCAATTCTTCGACTGGAACACCGCACTTCTCTAATCTAGAATTCAGCCTCAGTTGACGTTTTTGAGCCGCTTCTTTGCACTTACCCAATGTTGAAGAGGCGGCTTCGATATATTGCGGACCAAAGCCAAGCTCATTTAGTGCTGAAATGCACGTGTATGACTTTGAACGGGTGGAGACCATAAGTGGGCGGCACCAAAATTCTGAAGGGGGAGTGCAAGATTTTTTCATAGGTCAAAAAATGGTGGTATGGCAAAAAAAACATTTTTCGACGTTGGCATCAAAAAATTGCGGAAAAAAACAAAAAAAATTTCTGAAATTGAATGCTGGGGGTATTTTGATTTCTAGGGGGGTGCATACACCCTAAACTTCCCCCCCCCCTACGCCCAGATATGGTGGAGACCATAGATGTACAGCATGGTCAATCTGGGAAGGGGGAAGTCAGCCGGTCTGAGGGTGAGTCAAGAATCAAGGTCTTCGCTTTAAAATGACCTCAAAAATTGTTGTAAGCGCTAAGACAGCGTTAAAATTACATTATTAGACACTTTATTGCCTATTTGAGGCACTCTCGAAGAAAATGTTTAATTTTATCCATTTCAAACATTAATTTTCTCCATTTTCCGAAAAAAAATTTCCCATGTCTCCATTCCAGGGGTGCTGAGAAACTAGACCCCTTAACCCCCCAAACGTGTGTGACTGGCATAGACTAGAGATGAAAATCGGTTGACATTTTCGACCCGCACCGACCATACATGTAAAGCATCGGAATTCTGCGGGACCCAAACTTTTTTATACACGTAAAAAACAGTTTTTTGACCTTTCAGACAATGATCGCTCTTTCCAGAATCTAAAAACGTAAAAGAAATCTCGGAACGATTTGAAAATTGAATTTTCGAGCTAAAAATGATAAAAACGCCTAAAAGGGCACACTTTTTACGACTTTTACACAAGAATCGACAATTCTGGAGGTGGGGGTGGCAGCCATACGTGGGCAGCAAGAAAATTCTGAGGGAAGTGCAAGATTTTTTGAAGGTCAAAAAATTGCCTTAAAAATGGTGGTATGGCGATAAAAACACCATTTTTCGACGTTTCTCATCAAGCACTATCCATTGACATCAAAAAATTGCGAAAAAAACGGAAAAAGTTTTCAAAAATTGAATTCTGGGGTGGGGGGTATTTTGATTTCGGAAGGGGGGTATTTTGGTTTCTGGGGGTGCATACCCCCACGTCCAGGTGTGGTCGCAGTCATACCTGTGCGTAGGCGGGGGTTTAGAGGTATGCACCTCTCAGAAACCAAAATACCCCCCAGAATTCAATTTTCAAAATTTTTTTGTAAGGCCATTTCTTTACCTTTGAAAAAATCTTGCCCCCCCAGAACTTTGGTGCCGCCCACCTATGGTTGCAGCCATTTTTCTGGGGTCCGTTGCCATTCTAGGGAGGAGTCAACCCAGCCCCTCCCCCAGAAGACGTCTGCACTAGACCCGGAAGAGTTAGGATACCAGCCAACCCGCAGCCCGCACATGTCAGGGGGGTCCGTCCGACCCGACCCGAAAAAACCCGAGGATTTTGAGCAGCTTCTACTGAGTGGTTATGACAAGACAAACTTCTTACACGGCCACAAAATTTAATTTTACGTAATTGTAAGCGTCAAAATGGAAGTTTTCCTTGGATTTCACACCCAAAAAATCAGATTTAATCTTTTGCAGAAATAATAAGCCTGACGTAAACTGCGGAATTGACGCTAAACTAAGTAATTTTAGCCATTTTTGATCGTTTTGGACTTCAACCTCAGCAGCAATATGAAGGCAATTAAAAAAGTTGATAGGCTCGAAGCGAAACGGCTGAAAATATCGGCATATAGGTATCAGCAGCATAGGCGTAGCCAGAATCTTCGCCAAAGGGGGTCCCAAAAAATTTTTATTCGATATAAAAACCTATAAAAACGGGCGGGGGCTGTTAAACAGTGTTTTGTTTTTGTATTTAACAAAGATTTTTCCCGATGTACAAAGACTTTTGGGGCCGTCTTTGTACATGTACAGAGATTTTTGGGAAGACAAAAATTGCAAAAAAGGTCTGAAATTCGCAGAAATTTTCCGTAATGAGTATTTGTGTGTTCTATATAGCTTTATAATGGTAGAAATTGCATTTAAAAAGGAAAAATGTCAAAGTTTTTCGCGCTTCGCGCCTTTTTAAGACGACTCTTATGTGATTTTTGCCCTTAGAAACCCAGAAATTAGCTAAAATACACTACTAAAAGTCGAACAACTCTGTTTTTACGACACTAAAATCGCTACTGTACCATTTTATAGTCCCCAAAAATTTGTGTGTACAAAACGTACAAATATTTTTGGGAAACGAAAACTGTAAAAAGAAGTGAAATTCCTAAAATTATTGGCGCTTCGCGCCGAAATACCTAATTGTTTGTCCTATATATCTTTAAAATGGCAGAATTTGCATTCAGAATGGAAAAATGTGAAAGTTTTCGGCACTTAGCGCCGTTTTGAAACAAATTTTAATAATTTTTGGCGTCAGAAACCCAGAAATTAGCTAAAATACACTATCAAAAAGATAGAAAACCCTGTTTTACTACACTACAATCGCTACTGTACTATATTATAGTACACAAAAATTTACATGTACAAAATGTACAAAGACTTATGGGGACCACATCTTTGCACATGTACAAATGGACCTCGTACAAAAAAAAACACTGCTGTAACAAGTCTTTTGGCTTTCCGCATCGTCCTGCACTATTTAAGCAATATCACTGTTTTTGGAATTTTTTTACGTTTTCGACGTTAAAAATGCTTATAATGCGCGCAAAGTGCTAATTATTTTTACTTTTCCTGCAATAAAACGATACAAACTGCCAAAATATAGAAGAAATCGGCACGAAGCACCGAATTTTTCTCTTTTACGTCGTAAAACAGCATCAGGCAACCATATTGCACAGTTCTTGAACATATCAAAATTTTCTCCAGAGAAATCCGCCCACTGCTTACGCCAGTGGTTGGTCACCAGTTACCATCAATTTTACCTTTAAAGAATTTCATCTCCCGGACAATTTTGGCTTTTTCAAACAAGAATTCGTGTCATCGTGCTGCATACCTACGCCCTTTATATAGCTAGTCATTGTGCGAAGAGCATTGCTTATTTTTGTAAGCGATTCGTGACTTTTAGCCATTATCAGGCACTTTTTGGGCTACAGATGGAAATTTAAAAACTGAAAATCTAGTTTTTAACCCGACTTAAAAATCTCAACCCACTGCCTTCAACCCGTGAACCGTGGACGTCTGCATTCTGCCGAACCGACCCAAACGATGGGTCGGGTTTCCGGGTCCCGGATTTTCATCTCTAGTATAGACCATAGGTGAGCAGCAGCCAAATTGTGAGGGCGGGCATTTTTTGACAGTCCTATTCGCACAACGCAAAAAAACCTCCCAAAATCGTTTTACGCGGCCGAAAATTTTTCTGTATTATGCATTGTGTAAAATCGCTATTTACTAACTCGGAAGCAACATGTCAATTGCATTCACGATTATTTCAAGCCAAAACAATAAAAAACGCTGATTTCTCAGTCGTTTCCATCGATAAGCATATAGTTATCGCCTATTTTCACTTTTAGTTTTAAAGTTTAAAAAGTACAGTTTGCGGTTTTGAGCGAGTCTATCATTGAAAATTAGACTACTTTAATTTTCATTCGAAACATCCTATCAAAACTTGAACATGTAAATGGCGCGAATTCCGACAACCCGGGGGTACTACTGCGATGAAAAAACCTCAGTTTTAATCGTTGAGCTTGCGTTACTCGCTTATTTACAGCATAAAGATCGAGAAAGTACGAACAAATAAGACACGTGAAATACACTGCTAAAAATTTTAGCACTGCATTCAAAAAAAAGTGTACGTTTTATTTGCATGACATTTTTCGATATTTAATCATAGTTGTTGTTTATAAATTAACATCTTTTACACGACTTGTCTTCCTTTGTATCCTGCAATAATAGCCCAAATTTTTCTTTGCACGCAGCGAAAAAATTTTGCACTTTGCAAAATAAAACGCTGAGGGGGAGGGGGTCCGACGAAGCTACGTCATCCGAAATACACCACAAATTCAATTCTGTGGGTCAACCGTTTTCGGGGAGTCCGCCGGATTCTCGTAGGGGTGTCGAATCCCAGACCCCACGTCATGCAATGATGATCCTCGAAGCACAGCATGGCTGATCTGAAAGGGGTCGGCCAGCGGGATTTTTCTAAGGGGGGCGGTACCCCTAAGGGGGCGGAACCCTGACTTGAGCTGAACAATTTGCCGTTTTAACCTGAAAATCGCTAAAACTCGCTCAAAAATCCTTAATGTTGCGCACTATTTTGGGTCAATGGGGGGGGGGCCGCCCCCTAAGTCCGCCCCGTTTGGTCGGGGTACAAAACTGTTTTTTTATGTCAAAAGGATCTCGAAAATTAAAATATATGCTAAAATAGCGTTAAACTAAGTTATTCAGCAGTTTCTGGTCAACTTCAAATTTTCAATTTTCATCAGTCTTAAGCACACCTGGGCGTGGGGGTTTGGGGGGTATGCACCACCCCAGAAACCAAAATACCCCCCAGAAATCAAAACCCCCAGAAATCAAAATACCCCCCAGAAATCAAAATACCCCCCCCCCCACAATTCTATTTTTGAAAATTTTTTCGTTTTTTTTCGCAATTTTCTGATGCCAATGGATAGTGCTTGATGAGAAACGTCGAAAAATGGTATTTTTATCGCAATACCACCATTTTTAAGACCGTTTTTTGACCTTCAAAAATCTTGCACCCCCCAGAATTTTTATGCTGCCCACGTATGGTCTTAAGCCTTCTTTTGTCGCATTTGATGTGGAGTCTTTAAATCGCGCACTTGGGGGCTAAATAGACAGTATGTAAGACACTCGGCGCAAAGCGCCCAAATTTTTTTGGGATTTTAGCTAAAAATACCTTAAAAAGCGTTAAAATTACTACAATTATGCAAAAAACCTTTGGATTTATCAGCACGTCGTGCTAACGGCCAAAATTTTCAATAGCAAGGGGAAAATTTCGTTAGCGTGGTTTCCAAAAAACCGTGAGTGTAAACAAACCGTAATAAGTCCGAACCCTTAACATATGGCCAAATTTTTTCTACATTAATTGGAAGAAGACAGTTTTATCTATTTAATGCAGCCTGCCCTAAAGTTTCATCTCCATATAAGCCGAGGTCATGACCCTTTTTGGACCCTCGGCCTCGGCCGAGGCCGAGGCGACTTAAAATCCTTGCCTCGGCCGGCGAGGCCGAGGCCGAGGCCGAGGGTAATGCCGAGGGTCAAGCTTATATACCTATACCCATAAATAGTACTCTTAGAATATTTTGTATGTACATGAGATAGAGAATAATCGTAATATTTAACTCTTTATCGAACTAAAACAAATGTTTATTGATGTTGGCCAGAATTTTTATTTCAATCTGATGAAGCAGATAATTCATCATCAAAATCTAGATCATCTGAATCAAAGTTAGCCTCATCTATTTCGCCTTGTTGTGCTATCGCGTTATCGTCGTCGTCAGCCTTTATCAGATTCTTTAAAGTCACACTATTATAACCAACTGCTTTGAGATTGTGCTTTACAAAAAAAGAGTCTTTGAACGTTTTTATGGTAGCAGACGAATGCGAGAATTACTGTACTTTCTGATCCATCCAGTAGCGGGAGGGGGCGGTACACAAACTTTTCCAAAAAAGTCAAAAACAGGTACAAAATTTTGCCCTCAATGCGCGAAATAGCATTTTTCGGTGTTTTACATTGTATACTTTAACATAAAATCACTTTTGAAGTTATATTTTTCTAAAAATTTTAGAATTTTCGACAACTTTGTGCAAAAAAATCATTAAATTTCTAAGACTTTAACAAAAATCTGGCGCGAAGCGCCTAGAAATTTGCAAAACTAAGGCGGATAGACGTCTAGAAGCATGATTTACTGCTTAATTTCCTGTATTTATAGCATTTGATGGAAAACATTGAAATTTTTTTATTGAAAATAGAAGAAAACTATGCAAAAATAGCTGTTTCTGCTGTTAAAATTGTTTTGAAACCTACATGAACAGAAAAGGGCTACGAGTTAGGAGTTACGGGTGATGGTTTCATGAGTACGGGCTACGAGTGCTACAAATTTCCGTTTCACCAAAAACTGAGATTTACGAGCCACGGGCTACGAGTTACGAGTTCTACGAGTGTTTTTCACGAATAACGGCTGGGCGGTTTCGCCAGATATTACGATCGAATGTTACGAGTGAAAAGATTCGTAAATTTTGTGATATTATCACGGATCAAAAAGAGGTCCGTAGGACTGGTAAAGAAGTATCAGACTAGAGCGTTTAATAGTTTTCTGGTTTGTTTTTTCTCAATTTGTTTCACTTTCGTGCACACACCTAAATAATACATATACTGGCAGCACATGTAAAGGGTAAGAAGATTAGCATTAAAAAATAATATATTTTTCAAAAAATGTTAGAGAAATCCCATAAAATTCGATTCTTAAGCTGCATTCTTGAGTAGTAATTCGAAATTTTATTTCTTTAGCCCTTGTTAATAATGTTCGCAGCTTTTTTATGAAAAATATTACAATCACTTATACATTTTGCATGAATTGCGGAAATCAGACATTTTTGATTAGATTTCTGAAAATTAGAATTTCATCGCACTTCCTTCGGAAAAGAGCCGACTGCATATTTTATGTACGTATTAATGACAACTAAGAATGATTTGTTAAATTTGAAAATTGAAATAATACGCTGTGATATACTTTTAGCTTCGTAACGTCTCTGAATCTGATTTAATTGATTTTGTTTATAAATTATAATAGTAATAATAATAATAATAAAAATAATAATAATAATAATATATTATTATTATTATTATTATTATGATTATTATTAGTATTAGTATTATAATAATAATAATAATTATTATTATTAGTATTAGTAATATTCTTATTTTTATTATTCATTATTATTATTATTATTATTATTATTATTATTATTATTATTATTGTTATTATCGTCATTATTATTATTACTAATATTATTATTTTCGTTTTTATTTAAAGTTATAAATTTTCTGAGAAGCTTATTAATTCTTGTTGACTAAATCCCAAACATTTCTCAACACTTTCTATGTTTTTCTATCGAGCGGCATAAAATCTGCAATTAATTACGTAATTATGCTGTTTAAAACAGAGACAATGACTAACGAAGAATGTCATACGCAACAGAAAAGATATACATTTTGTTACGAGTACTCGTAAAAAGGTCCAAAAGTACTCGTAAAAATGAGTTTTTGTGAGTCCTACGGGAATCCTGGTGAAACTTTCGTAATACGAACTATTAACCCGTTGCTCGTTACTCATAACTCGTAGTCGTAATTCATAACTCGTAAAAAGATGGTGGAACCCGATTTTCCCGTGAAACGGAAGTCGTAGGACTCTTAGGAGTCGTAAACTTATGGTGAAACCGGGCCCAGGTCGCCAAGAAAGTAAATAAATGTCATTAATAGGTATCATCCGGCGCGCAGCGCCGGAAAAATTTGAGAAATTATGGTCACTGACGACCAAAAATCATTGCAAATTGCATATCCATTCTTTATCTCGCCAAATATTTTGGCCAATGGGGAGAAGGCGGCCGCCCCCTTTAAATCCGCCTCTGCATGTAGCGACTGTACTTTCCGATCCATGTAGCAAAAAGACGCTTTTGGTTGTACAAAATATCATTGTGAAATTCAACGCGAAGCGCGAAAGGTCTTTCGCGATTATTCTCAAATTTTATTTCGAAAGGGGCACTTTCCCCCAATCCCCCTGTATACGAGCCTGAGCTCTGCGTTAGGGTTAAAATAGGAACTATATGCTATGCAGGAAGGTCGGTAGGATACTTAATCAGTGATACTGATACACAAAACCTCTAAAATAAAAAATAATTCATGACAATGAGGTGGAAGAATAGAAAAGCTGTGGTGAATGAATGACAGACAAATGTTCAAAAACTCTTTTTTGTAAAGCATAATCTCAAAGCAGTTGGTTATAATAGTGCGACTTTAAAGAATCTGATAAACGATGACGACGACGATGATGCGATAGCACAACAAGGCGAAATGAATGAGGCTAACTCTGATTCAGATGATCTGGATTTTGATGATGAATTATCTGCTTCATCAGATTAAAATCAGAATTCTGGCTAACAACAATAAACATATACACATTTATTTTAGTTAGATAAAGTGTTTAATATTACGATTATTTTCTCTGCACTGTACTTTCCGATCCAAGTAGCGAGCATGAGAAATAAAAGTCAGTCATCAAATGAATATCAATTGGCACTTTGCTGTATGTAACTTGGTGTAACTGGGTACGCGCCTAAAACCATAAGAAAAGCCAATAGGTAAGAAACAGCGTGTGTACTGCAGATGCATTCTAAATAGTTAATATTTAATGGATATATTAAACTTATATAAATTTGATTTTAACCCTCGGCGCCTCGGCACTTTTCAGCTTCGCCCTCGGCGCCGAGGCCGAGGCTCCAAAAAACGCCGTCTTAAGTCATAATGTAGCCTTTTTATAGGCAACCCTGTATATGAATAGCTGTCTCCAATTTTTAAAGCAAAAATTCTAAAAATTCTTCTGTAGTATCATTATGTCATTAGCGTTGAATATATATGGAAAAGAGCAACTGTCCTTTAGCCATGTTCAATCTGAATTTTTCCCAGTTATTTGCAATTTATTTGTTTGCGATTTGCGATTCAATTTTCAATTTTCATTGAAAGGAATTTATGTAATCCACCTATTTTGGTTTTTTCATATTACATTGTTATTCACTTTTCTTGAATTTTTTCAAAAAACATTAGCGCTAGAAATGATATTATCCCCTGCAGAATCGCTAAAAGAGCTATTTCGAGCATAATTTATGGATTTTCAAGACCTTTATTTTGATGCTTTTAGAAAAATTTGGTATTCCTCAATCCGCCCCTCCAATCCTATATAAAAATCCTGGATTCGTCACTGGAAGCCATGCGTGGTAATAAGAAAGCAGAATTTTGATCAAAGTAATATTAAGGATTTTATAAGGAGGGAAAGGACGCAAAAATTATTGAGCCAGAAAGTTTGAGTACGACAATGAGATGACAAAAGCGTTTCTTGGACAGTTTTGTAAAATAGGGGAGAAAAATATCAAACAAATCAAAACTTTAGTTCAATGAACAGTGATAGTACTCGGCTATTCAGAAGAAAAAATCATAGCAGCCAGGCACGTATCGTTGAAGGGAATGGGGGGGTTCGGACCCTCCCAAATTCAGAAAAATCGGAAGAGTAGGACTTTTTAAACCTTATTTTGTGCTATTTTTGACTTTTTTGGCTTAGTCCCCCCAAAAATTAGTCTTGGTCCCCAAAATAGGACGGCCAGCTAGGTGCCTAATAACAGTGAATATGTCAAGTGCGAAGCGTCCGAAAATTTAAGGATTGTTAGCTGAAAAGTATGCTAAAATCTATTTCGGCAGTCTTTCAAATGCGGTTGGAGAATTTTTGTTTTATCTTTTAGGGAGAAATTTGTAAAAGAATGCTCGTAGTTGAGAAATTTACTCATACACGGGCCGCCTAGAAACGATAACTATACAACACAAAAAACCCGACGCAAAGCAAATAAAAATTTTGCCTCTCAGCTCAAAAGTATACTAAGACACACTGTTTTTTGTACGAGCCTCTTTGTACATGTACAAAAATCTCCGGAAAAGTCTTCATACGAGCGAAAAATTTTTTGTACATGTAATATATAATTATATTATTAAATATACACATTTTTACATACTACTAGATTGGCATCCGTGACCCGCACGCTTCACAAAAGGTCTTACTTTGTCCTAAATTCAGCTGTTTATATTAGTTTGGCGCGAAGCGCAGAAAATTTCATGATTCTTTGTTTGAATTTATACTTGTTACACAATCAGAAATAATACGGTGATTGTAATAGGCTGACTGAATCTCATGATAGACAACAATTTGCTTACGAATTTAATGCAACGCAAAGATAAATAGGTCCATTTTATCGTCAAATGGCAGAAAACAGTGCAAAGTTGTTTAAAAGTTCTTTTTTTCTGCATAAAATCTTTATAAAACAGTAGAGACAGGAACGTAGCTGGCCGTCCTATTCTATTTTTGGGGAGACCAATGCCAATTTTGGGGAGACTAAGCCCCAAAAGGCCAAAAACAGCACAAAATAATGTTTAAAAAGTCCTATCTTTCCGATTTTTCTGACTTTTGGGAGGGACCAAAGCCCTTCCCCAAGAGATACGGGTCTGAGTAGAGATAGATGTAAAAGATGCTCAAATCTATAAAAAGATGCTTAAAGATAGATTTTGGAGTGTTTAATGCCCGACCTTGAATCTAAATAGAATGTAATTATGTTATTCAGCGATAAGCGCCTTAAATTTTTAAAATTTTGCTGAAAAAAAATCAAAAAACGTTAAAATTACTATTACTTTGCCCCAAAGTCTTTGTACATCGTACCAAGATGGCTCCGAATATGTTTGTACGAGATTCCAAATCTTTGCCACACAAAAAATTGGTGTTGGTCCCTCCAAAATAGGACGGCCAACTCTGTCCCTGTATGTGCTCATTCACAATCACACATTAAAGCGAGTAGTCTGGACTGGATGCTCCAAACACATAAAATATTTCTTCTTCAGAATCCTTAAGACTCTCAGAATTAAAGTCTTATTGCTTTCTCCAATAAGTATCAACGATAGAGCTGGATGGCAAATGCAGAACAGTATGTTTCCCCTTCCCATTGCTTTTGGCACTGTTTTGACTTTAAAATTTTTTGGATCACTCAGACCCCTTAGGATTCGAGCGTTACCAAGGTAGGTTAACGATTGTAACTTGTTAATTTTCCGATTAAGGATTTATAAGCTCTATTTTCTTAGAATTTCTCTAAGTGAGCACATGTGTCATTGATGAAGAAATAGTGAGAAACTATGACCGTCTGCTCACCATACCTGGGCGTGGGAGATTCGGGCGGATATGCACCCCCAAAAACCAAAATGCTCCCCAGAAACCGAAATAACCCCCAGAATTCAATTTTTAAAATTTTTTGTTCTTTCCCAATTTTTTTGATTTTTTTTTTGTTTTTTTCCCCAATTTTTTAATGCCAATGCATGGTGCTCGATAAAAAACGTTGAAAAATTGTGTTTTTTCGTCATACTACCATTTTAAGGCTATTTTTTGACTTTAGAAAAGATATTGCACCCCCCCCCCCAAACTTCAGAGCTTTGGTGCCGCCCACCTATGCTGCTCACTATTTATGATTATAATCATTTTTTGAATGCCGTACGGAGATTTAAAAAAGTGCAAAATTATTTCCTCCTACGAGGACCTAACATCAGCTAACCCAAGCAAGAGTTTATTTATATACAGACACTTGATTTGTTTGAGGACGGAACTCAGATAAAATGGTCTGTCTCGGAAACCGTTACACATTGCTAATATGTATAACTGCGTTTTTTAAACATTTTTTAATATACTTCGATCCAACCAACCATAAAAGTTTCATTTTTTCCAAGCCAGAAAAAGCTAACATGAAAGCCGAAGCCTATAGCTTTCTGTTGCTTAAAATAAAATCATGCATTTCATGCTAAAATTATGAACCTGTCTGCAGCACGCTAGTAGAACTTCTGCTCAACTGACAAAATTTCCAAACCTTCTGCGATTAAGAAATAAAAACTTTAGGCTCTACTCTATTTCCCCTAACATGTTGAAAAATTGCAATTTTCGATTACCCACGAAGCAAAATGGTTGTAAAAATTTGTGGGAAGCTCCACGATCTTTTTGACCAGAAGACGCAATTTTTCTGTATTTTCATTCTGGCCACATACATATTTTAACTAACTTTTACGACAGCTCAGGGGCGGATTTAGGAGGGGCGATTGGCCCAAAATAAGGCGCAAAATTAAGGATTTTTGAACGATTTTCAGCGATTTTCGGATTAAAACTGCTAATTTTTCCGCCCAAGTCAGGGTTCCGCCTCCCTCTTAGGAAAAACCTGGATCCGCCACTGCGACAGCTAAGCGAACGGCTGCTTCATCTCCCCCCTACACAGTTCTAAACCTTTTACGCACAATGACGATCCTGCTAATCAAGATTGAGTTCTAAAAGTATTTAAAATCACATAATCTTTTCTGAGATCATCGAATGTATTATTTAAAGAATTTATAGTTCAAAAAATTACCCTCATTCATATCAGTCAAGTTAGGCAGCCATTTTACGCCTTCTTTGGACTTATAATTTGAATCCATGATATCCTATAAAGTAAATGCATTACTCCATGATTTTCTCCTGAGTAACTACTCCACCTATACTCCTCTGTCGGGTATAACGAATCTGAAGTACGTTACTTTGCGATTTACTCCTGGAGTAACTACTTCGGAACAGGGTGGGTTTAAGTAGGGGCGAGTGGAAGGCACCGGCACCCCTCACCATTGACCAAAAATATTTAGCGAGATAAAGGATGGATATTATATTATATTATATATTATATTATATATATTATATTATATATATATATATATATATATATATATATATATATATATATATATATATATATATATATATATATATATATATACATATATATATATATATATATTAGGATGCAGCGGATACCCGCACCCGCACCCGCACCCGCTATTACCCGCTTCTTTTTTGGTACCCGCACCCGCACCCGCACCCGCTATTCCGAAATTTTGCTACCCGCACCCGCACCCGCACCCGCTAAAAATATTATGATAAAACAGCGGGTGGCGGATAATAATAATCAGAATTTACGAAAAGACAAAACGATTCTGTGGCAGTGGCACGTTAATGAAAAAAACCAAAATGTATAACAGTGTGTTCTAACGTACCAGTACAAATTGGAAAAGCGAACATCTACTTGTAATGAGTCATATTTTTAGGTACCCTCTGGACTGCAGATACATGTTCAAGCTCTCTTATGGTTAATTCCAATTATGCGAATTATGCTTTTTAAAAAGAGAAGGGTCTAGGTGCCAGTCTTTACATGCATCAGTTCAACCACTCTAGCGTGCGTAGAGATATTATGCAGCAATGTATTGTACATTGCTTTTTTAAGACGAAGTAGGACGTTTTGGCACTGCCGTTTTGGCGCCATACTCGTTGTAATATTATTAATTATTTACATTTAATTTATGATTAAAGTATAATACAGATTCTGAAAGCTCATTCAATTTTCTACGTGATGGTACAAATTACTTTTAGAATATCTTTGAATTTAATGAGATAATTAAACGCGTCTAAAAATACACTGGATTTTCTACAGTTTTTCAGTCGTACACAAATGAATACTCGTCGATTCTGAATATATAATTTACTTAAAAATTGCTTCAAAATTAATGTAGTTAGAATATTTTTTAAGTTGCTGGCGCGAAAACGTCGTAGACCCTTTTTAAGAAGAGAATGATAACAACAAGTGTCTAAACATTGTATTCTGCAAAGTGCAAATATATTACTCATATTGGTCAATGGTTCAATCATTGGCAATTTACTTATCTTTAGTTCGCAAATTTAATTCATTGAGAGAGTAGTCTGCAAAGAAAAAGACAATCAGCTTGAAGATTAATATGAATTTTGCACACAGTAAATAACTGCATTGAGCGGACAAAAAATGGAGCATTTTTAGTCCTATTTATATTATGCTATATCTCACTGCTAAACCCGCCACCCGCCACCCGTACCCGCTATTTTTAAGGTGCGACACCCGCACCCGCACCCGCACCCGCTAAAGCAAAATTTTGGTACCCGCACCCGCACCCGCACCCGCTATTCCAAAAATGTGCGCCCGCTGCATCCCTAATATATATATATATATATATATATATATATATATATATATATATATATATATATATATATATATATATATATATATATATATATATATATATATATATATATATATATAGGTTATTTCGCATAAGAAGGATAAATTTTCGGACCTATTTTACACTGTTTTCGGAAAATTTGGGTTGGCGCCCCTCCCTTTGGGAAATCCTAGATCAGACACCAAAGGTGCACAAGGTCAGGGTCAGCAGATGGGGGAGTGACATCCAAGAAATCCAAAACAGTAAATCTGATGTTCACGATTTTTTCACTGTTATAACGATCAAAATGATCAAATAGTCTATAAAACGTTTTTTTCGTAGTAATGTTGCATTTTAAAAGCATTTTTAGTCCATGTTGACTGTATTCTATCATTATGCAAAAATGTATCAATTTTTGGCGCTTTTCAAGTAAAAAGTACTAAAAGTACAAATCTGGCGCGAAACGCCGGAAAAAATTAAACATTTGTACTACTCTTGACCTCAAGGATGATGCGAAAAGCGTTCCATATGCTCAAAATCACCGGACAGTACCTGTCCGGCTGACCCTTCATGGGGGGTAATATCCCCCCTCACCCCACTATGTGCATGTATGTCCACAACTGATTCGAAGTCTTTCTCCGAAGTAAATTTACTTCGCTTTCGGGTATACGGGCCTAAGGCAGTGGCGGATCCAGGATTTTCCTAAGGGGGGGGCAATACTCCTAAGGGGGGGGGGCGGAACCATGACTTGGGCAAAAAAATTAGCCGTTTTAACCCGAAAATCGCTGAAAATCGCTCAAAAATCCTTATGTTTGCGCACTATTTTGGGCCAAGGGGGGGGCGGCCGCCCCCTAATTCCCCCTGGCCTAAGGGGGTAGGTAGTCAGAAACAAAGACATGTTTGAGTACTCCAACAGCTCTACAAAATGAAGGAAAAATTTCAGAAAATACATAAATTTCTCATTTTAATTCATACTCATATACAAAGAACTATAGAATAAAGCACTTAGGTAACTGACTTCTATTCATCCTACGGGACAGATTTTGAGGCTCGTACAAGGAATTATGGAGCGATGTTTGAATACAGAGTATACGCAATTTTTGGCCAATTTCCGATTGTAAAATTAGAAGTCTTTGCACAAAAAAGCAGACATCCAACGATTTCTTTACTTTTAACTCCGTACTCAATCTTTGTCAAAAAACAACCAGAAAATAAATTTGAAATGTGTACCCAGTGGCGGATCCAGGATTTTCCTGAGGGGGCGGTACCTCTAAGGGAGGGGGCGGAACCCTGACTTGGGCGGAAAAATTAGCCGTTTTATCCCGAAAATCGCTAAAAACCGCTCAAAAATCCTTAATTTTGCGCACTATTTTGGGCCGATGGGAGGGGCCGCCCCCCCTGAATCCGCCCCTGTGTGTACCTCGTCTTATTCAAAATTTGAGCGCTTTAAAAACCGAGAAGTAAATCATCGAAAAAATTTGCGTTTACTAACGCAAAAGTACGTCGAAAATCTGTTTTGGCGGTCTTTCTAATGCGCTATGGGAACTTTTCATTTCTTCCTTCGGTGGACCATTATAGAAAACGAATTTTTCCGTACTAGAGAACAAAGGGGGCTGCCCCCGCAGACGATGTTCTTAATTATTTAATTTATTTTTTATTATTATTAATTAATTATTATTATTATTAATTGATTTATTATTATTATTAAATAATTAATATTAACTAATTACCTCTAAGCGTGTGTTCATGCGTGATAGTCTTCTTTTGATCCTCATTACAAACTTTGTTCGCATGACTAGAAACCAACTTAACAAATTCCATAGAACAAGTGTAAATTAGATCGCGCGTTTCGTTCGCTATTCTGAAACCGTGGGCGTTGTCTTTGATAAGTTTATTAAGCGCGCTGCGCGGTATTGATGGCTCGTTTGGGTCATCCGACATCTAAAAACTCTATTCTACAGGCACGTATCTCTGGGGGGAATGGGGGGGGTTCGGACCCCCCAAAAAATCAGAAAACTCGGAAAAATATGACTTTTTAAACGTGATTTTGTGCTATTTTTGGCCTTTTTGGGCTTAGTCCCCCAAAATTGGTGTTGGTCGCCCCAAAATAGGACGGCCAGCTACGTGCCTGCTACTCTAAGACTTTGAAGATTATATCAAGTCAAGAAACTGTAAGGCAAGTTGATGCAACAGAGCAGTGACGGATCTAAAATTTTCCAATGGGGGAGGCGGTAGCCCAACTTTTCCAAAAACAATCAAAAATAGGTCCAAAAATTTGCCCTTCGCTTGCGAAATAGCGTTTTGTAGCGTTTTACATTGTCTATATTTATTTAAAATTGCTTGTAACGCGAAATTTTTCAGAAAATTTTGAAATTTCCGACAACGTTGTGCGAACAAGTAAATAAATGTATTCCAATTTAGCGAAAATCCGGTGCGGAGCGCCGAAAATTTTGTGAAATTTCGGCAGACGGAGGGTTAGAAGCTTGATATATTGCTTGATTTCCTGTATTTGTAGCATTTGACGCGTAACGTCGAAAACTTTTTACTGAAAATCGAAGAAATCTATGCTGAAATAGCTGTTTCTGATCCTGACATTGTTTTAAGAGCTATTCCACGGCTTTCGGGTCACAAAGAAAGTAAATAAATGTCATTGATAGGTGAAGAAGTCGAGAAATTATGATCACTTGCGGCGAAAATCATTACAAATTACATGTTTATTCTTTAGCTTGCCAGATATTTTTGGCTGATGGGCATACATGATCTTGGGGGGGGCGTTTGGGGGGGGGTTCACCCCCGCAGAATCCTTTTTCACCCCCCGCAAAAAAATTTTCACCCCCCCCAGAATTGGCGATTTTTCAAAAGTTTCCTAAACTTACCTGAAAATTGGTAGAAAAAATGTCTTTTTAAGGGTTTTTGGCTATCTATTTGCTCAAAATCGCCAAATTTTCGGCGCTTCGCGCCATATATTCATGTTTTAAGCGATATATTGGTCAACTTATTCGACTTTTTTCAAAATTTTTTTCATGATTTTATGCTCTAGAAAGATAGAGTATCGTCAGAAACGCCAAAAAACGATGGTTTTTAACGCGTACCGGCCATTTTTGGGCCCAAAAAAGGCACTTTAGGTTTTCACCCCCCCAGGATTCCCATGCTGTGCATGTATGCTGATGGGCCCCTCTAAATCCGCCCCTGCGACAGAGCAATTTTGCAGAAGGAAAATCTTATCCTAGTTTAAGAAGAGCCATAGTCTTTTCTTAGCTCCACGGTAAAGAAAATTTTGGCCGTTAGCACGAGCCATAGTATGATATAGGTAAAAACTAGCGTACTAATGTAATCCATCCCATGCTAATGGGATGAAAGTTTTATTAGCACTAGTGCTAACTAATCGGAGACGTGCAAAAAGAAATCGCTGAGAAGAGCCCAAATTTCAATCAGTGGCGGATCCAGGATTTTCCAGCCCTAACTTGGGCGGAAAAATTAGCCGTTTTAACCCGAAAATCGCTCAAAAATGCTTAATTTTGCGCACTATTTTGGGCCAGGGGGCGACGGCCATACATGATCTTGGGGGTTTGGGAGGTTTCACCCCCCGCAGAATCTATTTTTCACCCCCCTCCCCCCGCAAAAAATTTTTCAACCCCCAGAATTATCGATTTTTCAAAAGTTTCCTAAACTTACCTGAAAATTCGTAGAAAAAGTGCATTTTTAAGGGTTTTTGGCTATCTATTTGCTCAAAATCGCCAGATTTTCGGCGCTTCGCGCCATATATTCATGTTTTAAGCGATATATTGGTCAATTTATTCGACTTTTTTCGAAATTTTTTTCATGATTTCATGCTCTAGAAGGATAGAGTATCGTCAGAAACGCCAAAAAACGATGTTTTTTAACGCGTACCGGCCATTTTTGGGCCCAAAAAAGGCACTTTAGGTTTTCACCCCCCCCAGAATTCCCATACTGTGCATGTATGGCGACGCCCCCCCGCCCCCTTAAATCTGCCCATGATTTCAATCAAAAATCGAATGACTCAGTTCAAGAACTAAGTATACAGATGGATAAACGATAAAAATAGATTCAGACCGGTACTGATGAATGATGAGTCGGTATTAATCGGAAGACCCGCCGGACATAAGCTGGAATTTCATAGAAAATGAGATGGAAATTGTAGAAAAATTAAGAATCAATTTAAAATGCATCGAATGATTTATTGAATTTCTTTATCACATCAGCAAATCTATCGACTATTTTGTAACAGGACAATCAACCAAAGAAGAGGGCTGTTGGTAAACGAATGGAAGGAACGGTCTTTGCCCAAATTTAATGGCCGTATTCGCAGGAACGGGACACAATAAAATCGTAAGCCGAAATAGGCTTGAAAATGCACATATATATAAATACTAAAATCATAGGCCGACTTTTAGCCCCTCCATAAATTTTTGTTTATGTTTTAAGGCCTTGTTTTTTGCTTGTTATTTTTGGTATACAAAAATTTGGGTTATTTACCCCATCCCCCATAGGTGCACAAGGTCAGGGTACGGCAGGAAAGGAGGGCGGGTTAAACCCTAAAACCCAAGACGGTTAACGTTCACGATTTTTTTGCTGTTTCAACGATCAAAATGGTCGAAATAGCATATGAAACGTTTTTTCGGGGTAATATCGCATTTTAAAAGCATTTTTAGTCCATTTTGACTGCATTATATCACTTTTAACACTGTAAAAATCCAAAAATTAATCCATTTTTGCCGCTTTTTTTAGTAAAAAGTGCTTATAAGTATCAATCTGGCACGAAGCGCCGGAAAATTTTTGCGTTTCCATTGCTTTTGACCTCAAAAGCGATGCAAAAAATGTTCCATCAGCTCAAAATAGCCGGACAGTACCAGTCTGGCTGACCCTTCAGAGGGGGTGTAATACCCCCTCACCTTCAGGCATGTAGCTCTAGGATGGAATGAGGGGGTCCGAACCCCTCCCCCAAAATTCATGAAAAATCGGAAAATGGGACTTTTTAAACGTTATTTTGTGATATTTTTGGCCTTTTTGAGCTTAGTCCCCCCAAAATTGGTGTTGACCCCCAAAATAGGACGGCCAGCTACGTGCCTGCTCACCTTCCTTATATGCATAATTTCTCAAGGTCAAAAGTTCAGAGGATTTATGAACCATTGAATTTAGAGTCTAGCCTTTTTTGCAGGTCAAATATGAAAAATGGCTAAAACATCCTATACAGCACAATGTGAATAACTGCATTTTAAACTGCTTTTTGTCCCACTCTGACTAGTTTCATCACTCTTGTAAGCAAAAAATATGAGAATTCATCGAAAATTTGGACTTTTCAGATCATTTTATGTTCATTATAGGTATTTTATGGGTAAACAAAACAGAAATGTATTGGTCGGCGCGAAGCGCTCGAAAAAAATTGACATCATCGCTGCTTTTGTAGCCAAAAATCATGCACAAAATGTTTGATAGCTCAAAATCGTCTGATGGTGATTCAAGTCTCGGACCCTGAGGTGGGGGTATAACCCCCTCACCCCTATGGGAATGTGTGTCTATATGCATGTATGCCCTCCCCATATATTAATGCAAAGAGTCATGGTTGGCAGAGCGGTGGGGGATGAAGCGGCTGATATCCCAGATATCCAGATCAATAACATTTGTATTCACATCTTTTTTGTTAGTCAAATGATGAAAATGGTTGTGCAAGGTGAAACTTTCAGAGAGGTGCAAATGAAAACCTCGGAGATAGCTAAGTGATTTTGCAAAAAACGCTTCTGCAGCGAAAAAACGAAACTAACGCATTAAAACCGTCGTTTCCGAGCAATTGTGGTAAACATATAGCCTTTTTGGACTCACAAAAATATTTATATAGCGTTTTTGGTCTAAAAATAACTGTTCATCCCTATTTGAAGTCAGGAAAATAGCTAAAGATGGATTTAGGACTCAGGAAAAACAACTATATAACATTTCTGTACCCACATGGTACGTTTCTGAGTCTAAACAGGCTATGTCGCTAATTTTATAGGCCCAAAAAAGGCTACATTTCTGTTTTTATGGCCAAAATAGCTATTTATAGCTATCAGTCTTTTTATGCTCAGGGAGAATAATGCCCTCCTCTCACCCCTCCTCATGCACGTGTATGGTAAACCGCACTTTTAGGCACTTCTGGTCTGTTGGCTGCATTATGTCGCTTTTAACACTTAAAATACCGAAATTGGGCACTTATGTAATTGTAGTTTAGGAGGAGTGGGGAAAAATTTTCAAATCATTTTCCGAAATTTGGTTTCATATAGTCAATTCTTAAACAGCGATCACGAATATGACATACATTTTGATCACAGACCAGTCGTTTTCGATTTTTATTCATATTTTTATTTTTGTGATATTTTCAGTTTTCCCCTATTCTTGTAGAAAACTGGTTTTAGGCCGGACTATGACTACATAACCATTGGATGCTGCTCGCAAATCAATGAGCAAAAAATAAGCCTAAGCTAACATGGGGATGCAGCTTATTCGCTCGCTCCGCTCGCTTAATCCCATTAGCTCGGGCTTATTCTTCTGATACCAACATGCATCCACAAATTCTCAGCCTTAGCCTGCCTGGATATACTGAAATTATATTCGCTTCGACGAAAACATACACACGCACACACACACACACACGCACACACACACACACATCCAGTGAAAAAGAAAATTTGTTAAAAATGAGTAAAAAATATTTTTTAATTTTTTTTAAATTTAAAAAATTAAAAAATTTCTAAAAAATTAAAAATTAAAAAATCGGCACGCAAAAATATAAAAGTATAGAAAGGTCAAAGGAAGCGGGGCAAAACGTATTCACGCCAAAGGGATGAGTTAATTTGTTTTAATCCATTAGAGGAATGTATTAGCATAGGCTTATCAATGTGCAATCATGTTTGTACAAGACAAAAAATTAGCCTAGAACTATAATAGGATTCCTGCAGGGGCGGATTTAAGGGGTAAGGAAGCAGGAAGGGGCCGCTACCTCAATTGGCTCAAAATGGTTGGCGATAAAATATAATTTGCAACGAATTTTCGGCTGTCAGTGATCATAATTTCTCCGATTTTTCCTGCGCTCCCGCAGGATAATCCTATCCGGCGGCTAATGACATTTATTTACTTTTCATGGCAACCTGCTAACCATTTTCTGCACCTTGAATAAATTCTAAGACCATTTCAATGGCAGAACAGCTATTTCAACATAGGTTTATTCAATTTGTATGCATAACATTTAAAAATTTTATAACGTTCAGCATCAGATAAAGGAAATCGAGCAGTAAATCAAGCTTCTAAACGTCATTTCGCCTAAATTTCGAAAACTTTCCGGCGCTTTGAGCCGGAGTTTTGCTAATTTCAACGAAATTTATTATTTTTTGCACAAAATTGACGAAAATTTAAGTTTTACGAAAAAGTCGCGTCAAAAGCGAATTTTTAATTAAAGTAGACGATGTTTAAAATGCCGAAAAGAAACGTCTTTTCGCACATAAAGGGCGAACCGTTGGACCCATTTTTGACTGTTTTTGCAACAGTTGGTACCAATCCACACCCACCCCCGCCCTTAGGAAAATCCCAGATCCGCCGCAGGGTTGCAGCGAGAGGAGCGAGCGAGCAGAAGTGAGCTACAATACTCACATTAGCCTAGGCTTATTTTTTGCCAAACATAATATAAATATGCAAATCAATGTCTTATTTATGATCATTGCATAAAAATCAACCATATCACAATTGAAAAAAGCGGAAAAATCAAAAATTCAAAAAATTCAAAATTCGGATTTCTCGGGAATTATATACAAGACTACAATTGAAATGGATGTTAAATTTATAACCAGTGTATTAGACGTGACCATATTTGACGAAAACTCGAAAAAATTTAAAAAAATTCCATAACCTAACCCCTATACTACATACGCGAGTGCCATGACATTGATTAATTCGACGATAAATTTTGAATTTAGGACCATTTTGTCACAATATAAAGCGTTTTTGAGTGAACAGTGAATGAAAAATTTTCACATTATTAGTGCTTTTGCCTTTAAAATGATGCAAGAAAATTTTCTGACAGCTTAAGCATTATCAGCCCCATATGTGCGCGAATGTCCAGTAGCGGATGAAAGATTTTCTGACTGGGGAGGGGGTGGCAAATTTACCTAAAACTGTCAAAAATTGTCGGAAAAATTCGACCATTATATATGCTTAGAGTAGTAGTGTTTTGCCATCTTTTGATATGGAGACTTATTTCTTATGCGATTAAAACTTCAAAATTTTCGAAATTTCCAATTTTTATCTGCGAAAAACCTGCAAACTCAATGCAAAGATCAACACAAGGCGTCAAAAGATACTTGAGAAATCATATTAAGAACTAAAAATACTCTTTTGGCGTAAAAGTAATTTTAAGAACAGCCAAGGTCACTTAATGGCATCAATGACTAATATCCCGATCACAGGTGGGCAATGCCGCGCCACCGAGTGGAGCCAGAAGGCACTTCGGTACCTTCAGAACCCCAGCTGGCTGGCGCCAGAAAAAAACAGTTTTTGATTGGGGGGGTAAATTTTTTGACCCAAAAATAAAAGTGAGAAAATAATACAACCAACTAGCCAACCAAACAACCAACCAACCGGCCAAACAACCAATCAACTAGTCAACCAACCAACCAACCAACCAACCAACCAGCCAACCAATAGCCAACCAACCAATAAACTAGCCAATTGCTCAACCAACCAACTAGCCAACAAAGCAACCAACCTCAACAAAAGGGACACCGGTACCTCCAGAACCAAAATTCATTGCCCATGTATGATCCCGATTAGATTTGAAAAAAATTATGGTCAAAATGACTAAAATCAATCAAAAAACAAATCTATCCTTTATTGCGCCCATATTTTCTTTACGCCAGGTGAGGGGAGGGAGTCACCTCTCTAAATCCGCCACTGCATATGCCCAGCTGTGGTTGACATACAAAATTTCGGTGCTCCGAGTAATACTCTGTTTTTAACTTTATTTCCTTCAATTTATTCAGTTTTTTGATGTACTTAAAATATTTTTTTATGATTTAGAAATAGAGAGAGCATCGTCAGAAACGCCAAAAAAATATTTTTGACCCGTACATTGCCAGCATCTAGAAGACCAGCGAATGAAGGAATTAAAAAACCCACCCCTTTTCTCAGTAAGCAAGAGATGGCCAATGATGTGATGCTATTGAAAGAAGTATGCCATGTAGATCACAACTTAAGCCTGATCTCTTTTCGGATCATTCAGAAACTTGGGATATCAATTTGTCAAAAAATTCCAAAAAATCACTCTGTTCTGTGCATTTTTCATGCATTTTTGAGTCTGTAATTCAACCCTTATTCATATTTGTGAGAATCTTTTACGTTAGACCCCTGTGCATAGTAATCTCATAATATTTTCCAGCTCTTATATCCTATCAATAGAGCCACAGTATACCTGCAAAGTCAAACCTAATAAAAAACCACTTGTAACGTAAAAAACCAGCGCCAATTTTTATAAAACTTGGCAGGAATGTTCCTCTTAGAAGTCTTACATGATACCTGATAATTATTTTCTTGAAAAAATAAGAACTCCCGCCAAAAAGCACAAAAAAGTTTGATTGTGACCTAACAAACCACTATAACCTAAAAAACCCATAGGTTGCTATGGCAACAAAATTAGTTTTCATTAAATGCTTCATTTAGCATTATTTCTTGCAAGGGGAACCTTATCTAGAAAGGTTTCTGCGAGTCAAAGACTAATTTATAAAATTTAGAGACCTATCAATATAGCTTAGACAAAATTATCGATTTTTTCAAAATTCGATGCAATAGAAGAAAATATCAGTAAAAAGTGAAAAAATTTTTAAAATAAGCTTGTGTAAGTCCAGTAAACATAATTCCGCTGCAAACTGTGCATGCAGCATAGCTTTTAGGGCTGGTTTTTTAGGTTACATGGTTTATTTAGCTCTCAATTAAATTTTGCTGGTTTTTTTCAGTTTTGACTTTGACCGATTTTTTCACTAAGACGGAAGAAATTTGTGAAATCAACTAAGTGGCGGAGAAGGGTCTCTGAAGGGAAACTGCTCCTATTATATATATAACTTAAAATATTGGGGTGGTTCTACAGTACAAACATGCAAAAAACATAAAAAGTTATTATTTTTACAGGCCAGCACTATGTGAATCCAGGAGGTGAAATAATAAAGTGCCTTTTTCATATCCAAAAATAGTGAGTACATGTCAATAACATCGTTTTTCAGCCTTTATAACGATGCTCTATCTTTCTAGAGCATAAAAACATAAAAAATTTCGAAAAAAATCGAAAAAGTCAGAGCAAATCGAACAAATTAAAGTCAAAACACGAGTATATTGGCCAGAAGCGCCAACAATTTGGCACTTTTGAGCAAATAGATAGCTAAAAACATTTCAAAAGCATCTTTTCTACAAATTTCTAAAATTTTTTGAGAACTTCCAAAAAATCGTCATTTCTGGGTGGGGGCAAAGAATTTTGTGGGGGGGGGGTAAAAATTTTGCTGGGGGCTGAAACCACCCCCTTAGATCATGTATGGACAGCGCCAGAGCCGTATTTAGTAGGAAGCACACCTGGGCAATGCCCCATATCGGCCCATCACCAGGACGGGCCGAACCAAAAGTTGGACGGGCGAAGGGGTAACTTGGACAGGGCTATGTTTTGTACAGGGAGAAAATTTTGGAGATAATTTAAGTAAATGCCATATACAGTATATCATGATCGGTTTGCAAAACATGCACAGGAACCATCTTATTACACTGTTCGACACCTTTTTCATGGATGGACCCACCTTTTTCAGTGACTGACCCACTGATTAAGCTGAACGACCCACCTATTTCAGGCATGGACCCACCTTTTTCCAGGGACAGACCCACCTTTTTCAGGGTCTAGGGACCCACCCACCCTTTTGGCTGGAAGTTGGACGGGGCGAACCCTCAGCCATAGCCCAGGTATGGTAGGAAGGCAGGGCATGGGGCGGCTGCCTGATCTTTTCAAAGAGGAGAAGAGAATTTTGAGTGAAAAGACGAATAAATTGACAATTTTCAGCTTTTCCCATTTTTGTAGACTTTTCCATTTTTAGTTACGCTTTCGAAATCTTTTCAAAAATAGAGAAATATGGTGAAAAACGACAAGAGTTTGACATTTATGACCGAAAATTTTAAAAATGAAGCATTTTCCATTGAAAATATTTTTCATGTTCAATTTCCAGGTTTTACCCTATTTTTCCATTTTCCAGTGATTTTTCATCTGCAACAAAATCGTTGTAGTCGAAGTCGATAACGATTTTTTTCGGATCTGGAAGGTCAATCTTTTCAAAAGAGGAGAATTTTGAGTAAATAAGACGAAGAAATGAACAATCTTCCGTTTTTTCCATCTTTTTGTAGACTTTTCCTCTTTTAGTTACACTTTCGAACTTTCTTCAAAAATAGAGAAATTTGGTGAGAATCGACATGATCATGATTCGACACTGAAAATTTTGAAAATGATCAGTTTCCACTTTCCATTTCCGGCTTTTACCCATTTTCCATTTTCCATTTCCATTTCCGGATTTTACCCACGCCCTAGAGAACATGACTTTGCAAACAGGGAGGCTGAAATATGGAACATTCGCCCGCAGAATACAGTTGATTGCAACGTTTTTTCCACTGTTTGGTCTAGGTATTTGTCAACCGAAATTTTGGGAAATAGAAAAAAATTTTGGGCTTGGTTTGCGTTTGTGGAAAATTTTTATAATGTTAGAATGCGGTTTAGAGATGTGAAACTTCAGAAATTTTTTGCCGCTAAGCGCTAAATTGATTTAATTCAATCTTCTTGTTAATCTTCAAGCTGCGCCAATTGCAACATTTTTATCGACTATCTGGTCTAGAACTTCACTGTGACTGAAAATCCTTATGTTCTGCACGGATTTGGTTAGTTATTGTAATGCTAAAATGCGTTTTAAGGAGCTAAAATTTCAAAATCGCCATTTGATAAACTAGTTTTTATTGTCAAAAGCAGACTTCAGAATTGGCTACAATGCTTAAGTGAAGTGAGGAAAATCATGTTTAAACAAAAATAACGTATACTGATCGTGATATTTCTAGTAGAGCGCGAAATTTTTATTTAAAAAGTGCATGAAACACCGCTATTACAAGTGTATACTACTTAAAAAACTTGAAAAACACTGATTTTTTTACAAAGGCGCTCTATTTTTAACATTTTTAGACCTCCCGAAAAACGTAAAAGGGGTGGAAAAAGTGGGAAGAAATTTTGGGTATGGTCTATAATGCGAACCAAATCGCTGGGAAAAACGGTATGACTGTAATAATCCAATAGCTTTCAGAAATATGATTTCGGGAATTGATTTTATTGTTTTTCTTAAGGGGCGTACGTAAGAGCCTTGTGATGTACGCTCCTTGTACCATTGCATTATCTGTTGCTTTATGTACATAACTCGTTTTAAGCACATTGTGTATTATTTTTATATTGGCAATGCATTTTGACATACTTTTTGTGTTTTCGGCTACACTTTACTTTTATGCTGTGACTGTGAATGGAAAACATGCATATGTATGTGGAAAGGAGTGACACTGGTTGAATTTAGAAGGGCATGCAAAAAGAGAGTGCGGAAAAAAAATTTCATGGAAACGGACAAATATTGGTGAAGATAGAAAAGCAGCTCACTTTGTCATAAATGCACTCAGATGGACGTAACAGCACAGCAGTGTTGCCAGGTCCCAAAATTCAGATTCTCCTGCACAGAGGTAAAATTGAGGAACAATTCTCCTGAAAATATTTTGATTCTCCTGAAAATTCTCCTGGCTCATATTTTGCAGGAAAAGTTGTACTAGCAGATCTACAATTGTATGTACACATGCATATCAAGCATGCTCAGGCCAATTTACCTTGTTTCACCCAACTATTTTATTCTTATCTCTTGCCTGTTAATCCTAAGGACACTCAAGGCTAAATAATGAACATTAATTCTCTCACAAAAAGCTCATGGAGCATATCTGCATTATACATGCAGATGCAAAAATAATGGAAGACTAATGCTGCACCACAAAATAACATTTTATCCAACATCAACAGCTGACCTGAACCTGAACAGAGAACAGATAATTTTACATATACTGCTCAAGGGCCTAAGCTAAAGAGGTCGCATTGTTTACAATACACATTATTCAAAAAACGCTTCTGTGCTTAAAACAGGGACCGCCGATTTTCAGTTGCACTTACATCATCAAAAATTTCTGAAAAGAGCCCTGTTTGCAATGTCTTTTGAAAAAATAAATAATACTTTATTACTAATTGTATGTACTTCAGTAGCAAGCAAATCCTTACATTTTGAAATATATCGAAAAAATGTTTATAGGCGCTTTGCGAACCACCGTTTTTTCCCAGCAATTTGGTTGACATTATGGACCACATGCAAAATTTTTGTCCACTTTTCCGACCTTTTCCACCTTTTTTGGTAGGTGTAAAAACATTAAAAATAGAGCGCCTGGGTCGAAAAATCAATGTTTTTTAAGTAGAAAATCCTATGTAGACATGCAATAGCGGTCTTTGATGCACTTTTTGTGCAAAAATTTCGCGCTTTAGAAGAAATATCACGATCAGTATACGTTATTTCTGTTGAAACTTGAATTTGCTTCCTTCAATAAAGCATTTTAGCCAATTCTGAAGTCGCTTTTGACAATTAAAACCATAATTTATCAAATGGCGGGAAGCGCTAGAAAATTTTAAAATTTTAGCTCTCTAAAACGCATTTTGCATTACAAAAACTAACCAAATCCATGCAGAAGGTAAGGATTTTCAATCGTAGTGAAGTCCTAGGACCAGATTGTCGATAAAAATGCTGCAATTGGCGCGGCGCGGCTTAAAGATTAGTAACAAGTAAGAATTAAATCAAATTTTAGCTCTCTAAAACGCACTTTTGCATTACAAAAACTAACCAAATCCGTGCAGAAGATAAGAATTTTCAATCGTAGTGAAGTTCTAGAACAGATTGTCGACAAAAATGCTGCAATTGTGCGGCGCGGCTTAAACATGTAAGAATTAAATCAATTAGCGCCGAAAATTTTTGCAATTTTACCTCTCTAAAACGCATTTTCGCATTACAAAAACTAACCAAATCCGTGCAGAAGATAAAAATTTTCAATCGTAGTGAAGTTTTAAAACAGATTGTCGACAAAAATGCTGCAATCGGTGCGGCGCGGCTTAAAGATTAGTAACAAGTAAGAATTAAATCAATTCGGCGCGGAAAATTTTGAAGTTTTACCTCTTAAAACGCATTTTTAACATTACAAAAATTTTCCACAAATGCCAACCAAGCCCAAAATTTTTTCCATTTCCTATAATTTTGGTTGACAAATAGACCAAAAAGTGGAAAAAACGGTGTTGCAAACGTCTATGAAACTGATAAAAACAATTAGACGGTGTGTAAAAAGCTATGTATTTCTGCACTTCGTGATATTAAATGAATAAGTAAATGAATGAATGAATGATTTACTACGGAAGCACGAAACTTATTTGAGGGCATTCGTGTAGCTGGTTCACATACGTATTAACATAGTCA
The DNA here is from genome assembly GCA_036768485.1 of Mermis nigrescens. Lineage (NCBI taxonomy): Eukaryota > Metazoa > Nematoda > Enoplea > Mermithida > Mermithidae > Mermis > Mermis nigrescens. The sequence continues at coordinate 7,060,558 of JAVLUZ010000154.1, read as the reverse complement.
TATTATAAGGGCGTATGTAAGAAGGTTAATGTATGATAATCATATAACTTGCTGTTTAAGTTTGGAAAATTCTCCTGAACTCCCCTAGATTTTCAGGATTCCACTGAATTCTCCTGACATTTTAAAATTCTCCTGCATTCTCCTGCAGGTTTACAATTTCTCCTGAAATTCATCCTGAAAAGCCCATACTCCTGCTCCTGAAAATTTTAGATTCTCCAGAATTCAGGAGAATTCTCCTGCACCTGGCAACCCTGCAGCACAGTAGTGATATTGCGTTCCGAACTCTATACAGTGAACAAAGGAAAGCAAAATTTTATTGGTGAACACAGCCTTATAATCACATCGCTTACATTATGTAAATAAAGCTAGAGACTGTAGCGCTTCAAGTGAACTGATCGCACTTCGTCAGGAAATATAAATTGGGCCACAAGAGCCCCTTGATTGAAAGCTAGGTTTGAGCAATTGTGCAAATATGAAGTTCACGTCGTCAATTTACATTGTACCAATGCATTGGGCAGGGTAGTATGTATGCATGTAGTAGATACCTGCCTATATGCTATATCATCTGAGAACGCTGTTGAGATACATAGCTAAGGTAGGTTTGCATGGAGTCGGACACGAGCAGATGAATTCCAATCATTGACAAAGTGCAAACTATGTAGGTGTAAAGATCACTCTACACGCCGTTGCGTCGCGTTGGATTAACGCGAATATCCTTTTGTTTTGTGTTATGATGTACCTACGCATCGTACGACTGATTGTCCCAGATGTACATTTTTATGCTCAATTTCCATACGCACGTACGCGACTGTTAACCCTCACATTCCCATGAACTAGGATGGTGTCCTAGCCGATCACTTTCTTTGCGATTTATTTCATTGTATGTCTTGTATGACTACAAAACTTTGTCTAGCCTCATTTTAGACCTAATTACGTCATTTTGAAATATTCAAGCTAGTAAATAAAATACATCCTAAAAAATTAGCATATTTTCATGATTATCACATAAAAACTTAAATTACAAAAAAAGTTTTGGCCAATGATTAGTACAAGATTTGTGGGCTTCTGTTTTTTTATCAGCTACTACAGTCTTAAATGATATTTTAGTCAACTAAAATATACTTCATTTATATTTATTTTATGCATGTCCACCTCATGCCTACGCTTAAGTATAGTTGCGGTTTTTCTACTTATTACTTCTTACAAGGTTACTTAAGCAAAAAATGACAAGCATATTCGGAAAGAGCATAAAAAATTGCACAAAATGATACCTACTAATATTTGCTATTTTGAGTGAGACTAAGTACATTTTAACAAGGCTAGGACGGCGTCCTAGCTTGGGAACCTTTGACTTCAAAAAACACGCGGGAATGCTAGGGTTAAGCGTAACACTTAAGCGGCTCGCCCGGGACCACCTTCCCATAAAAAATTATCATATTTTCAGTCCTTTTACACACATATTTTCAATCAAAATCTGGGATAGACAAATGGGCACTGGCGCTTAATGCGACTTGAGTACGAATTAGTATGTGTGTTCTCACGTTATAGTGTGCTTGCAATCCTTACGAATAAGATCTTATAAAAATGCTTGTTAGTTTTTCTTGCAAGTGCTGTACCTTTTGCTTGTCATGTGCTTACTTGCAACTTACAGGAAGACGTAATTCTTACAAGCAAACTTACAAGAAATTTTGAATCTTATTGAAATGCTTGTAAGACCTTGCTTATCCGAATCTTACAAGAATTTCTATCTTGCAAGCATACTTATAATTTTGCTTGCAAGTGCTTGCCCTACAAGCAGTTCCACAAGATCCCAGCTGACTGCTTATAAAAACGTGCAAGCATCTTATAAGCATATTCTTGCATGTGCCTAGAAGCACATGCAATGCTGATCAAAAAGTTTTGGCAGCCGGTCTTAGTTACAGCACACTGAACACAACCACCAAATACACATCTACATCTGCATAATTGTGCAAGATGCTCCAAGTCAGGCATGCGTGCGCTGCTTGGTAATCGTGATATTTTGAATTTATTCAATATGAACTTGAAACATAATCTTCACGGGTTTAATAGCAAAGAGAAGTGCTTATAAGCAAGTATAAGATTTTTTTGAAAATTGCCCAAAATTTGACAACATCAACTTGGTTGTGCATAATTATAAGCGTCTAAAGTTTGAATCTTGTTTATGTATGTAGGCATGTCCCTCACAGCTTCAAGATAAACATGAGGGGCAGCTATATACATAGGTGGACAAAAAACAATTTGGGCTTATATGTCAAATTTTCTTTGAATTTCATTGTAATATACCTACAATATATCTCCATTTAGATTTTGTTTTTTTGGATATCAAAACCATAGGCTGAATTTCTTCATTTTAGACATATGACCAAAAGCAGCATCAGCACAACTGTAGGTAGGCGGCTCCAAAGTTCTGGGGTGCAAAATTTTTCAAAGTCAAAAATTGACTTTAAAAATGGTACTATGGCAAAGTAAACACCATTCTGAACATTCCTCGTCAACCATTGGCATCAAAAAATCATGAAAAAAGCAAAAAATTCAAAAATTGAAATTTTGGCGGTATTGCTGGGTATTTTTATTTTCATGTTAGGCATTTTGCTTTCTAGGGTTGCATACCACATATGGGAGGGGTGGAGGCTGATCATTCCCAGATGGCCAAATGCATAACAAGAAAATGGAAATAATCAACAACATAGGTGAGTGGCTCCAAAGGTCTAGGGTGAGGGGGGTGCAAAATTTTTTAAAGTCAAATATTGGCCTTAAAAATGGTGCTATGGCGAAAAAACACCATTTTTGAACGGTTCTCGTCGAGCTTTATCGATTGGCATAAAAAACTCGAAAAAAGCAACAAAGAAAAATTCCAAAACTGAAATTCTGCGGGATTGTTGGGTATATGCCATTTCTTGTTATGTACTTGACTTCTGGGGGATGCATACCCCAAACCCCCGCGCCCAGGTAAGCCCAACAATACCCACAGTTCATTTTTGAAAATTTTATGTTTTTTTTGATTTTTTGATGCCAATCCATATAGCTCGATGAGAAACGTTCAAAAATGGTGTATTTAATCATAGCACCATTTTTAGGCAATATTCGACTCTCAAAAGTTTGTATTCAGAACTTGGAGCTGTCACTTATGGTGCATGCCCCCAAATCCTACACGCCCAGGAATGATCACCACCACGATTATTGTGTGTATTCATAAAAAGCTATTTCTGACGTGAAAATGCAATTTTGGATCGAAAACAGCAGCAACCCAGCACATTTTATTTAGTCCTTATAAAGCTTTCAAAAATTTCCGATAGCTGAAGGTTGGCTAAGACTTACGTCGATTTTGGATTGCTGAATAAAACTATAAGCGTTTAATTATTTTTGTAAGAATTTTGGCCTGTTTTCGTCAATTATAAGCACGATTGGCTCAGTGTGTTTATGCATACAATTATAGCCTTTCTTGAAAAAAGCCAAGGAGGATGAATAATACATATTAAATAACCTTATGAGGAGACTGGCAGGTGCGCCACTTGCTTTAGCAATATTTTCTGCATCACTGGAGTTGCTTAGAAGTAACTAGTACGCTTGTGAAAATTTCAATAGACTCATTTTTTCAATTGACTTAATTTTAATTCAATTTTATTTAATTTCCGTTTAACCATTTTTGTGGCCTTATGCATGCGGATTAATTGATTTCAAGAGAAAACCATACCTACAAGTATTTGACTTCATTCCAAATCATTTCTGGTCAGTCTGATAAAACGTCACTGTAAATCCGTAGATATATTTAAAACTTATCTTGCTCTTCTGCTTGTCAGTGCTTGCAAGCAGAAACAAGCAAAAAAGTTGTCTTGCGATAATGCATACTATGACCTATAAGTTTGCTTATTCATGCTTGTAAGCAACAAGCAGCTAATTTTCTTATAAAATTGCTTTTTACTTATCAAATCTTGCAAAGATACTTGTCATTTTGCTTGCCTTGCTTATGAATGCGTATAAGCAAAAAGCTAAGGTAGGCAAATATGCAAGATGGTACAAGCTATCTTATAAGAATTTGACATCTTACAAGATTACTTGTAAGCAGTATCATTTGCTCATGAAATAGTGCAATACCATAAGCATCAACAAGAAAAAGGATAAGATTATAAGAATCTTATAAGCATCCACCCAATGCTTGTCAAGATGCTATAGGCATGATAACATGGGTTATCATATCTTACGTGTACAGTCAAGACCACAAGCAACGTTGCTCAAGCGCATGTCCTACAGGCGCCTGGCAGTCAAAGTGATAGGCATTGCACAGGCAATTTTCTTTCGACATGCATGTTTACCAATATAAAAGTTTGGCCGAATCACAAGCAGGTCACAGGCGCCTGTGGCCTGTCATGCCTGCACTTGAGGAACGTTAGGCGTCTTGTCATAATATCCAGCTCAATTCTGATGCCAGATGATGTATTTCTGAGCGTAAGACTGAAGTGTGGATACGTCAGGCTGACCTTCAGCCTGATACTTCTAAAAGGCCAAAAACGTCAGCCAGAAGTAGGCGATTACGTAATATGTGACATGACTGCTGACAATGTGTCAATCACAAGAGTAATATTTCATTGAAACGCGAATTTGGCTATTTGAGTATTTCACATGCATGCATACTGTAGGTTGAACCACCAATGATTGGTCCACGTGCACTTGATCGCCTTTAATTAGCAGTAACGCGTAGGTACCTACTTATCTGGTTGACATCTGACATGCTGTTTGCAAATATTCCGGGATGTGTCCACCTATTGACATATGCACCTATGTACGTATTCATCATATGAAGCGCCTGCATGATTAATGAAGATTTAATGTTTCGATTTATTATGCAAAATTAAGCACGTGCATAGGTAGATACAAGTAAGTACGTCAATAAAATCAACAGTAGGTATGTGCTCTTCAACGGACAGTCGAGGATTCATCAATAAACTTTAAAACTCAGAAAACATCATAATATTGAGTAAAGCAAAAGCAGTGTTGACAGTAAGCAAACGCAAAAGGTGAAAGATGAACGGATCACGTTTTAAACAAATATTCACTGCAGAAATCTTCAAACGTTGAGCAAAATAATCTGATCTTTTGATTTGTAAAGCACAAGGATATTCGTTTACACCATATCTTACGCTTAAAATAGAAACATTCAAGATTTTCAGAAAAAATTCAAGAAATTTTTATAGCTTAATGTTTCATAGAAAATAAAAGCAAAAATGTGAGGGGACTTGAATTGAAATTGAGAGGACTTGAATTTTGAAGTCAGATATCTCATAAAATACTTTTAGATAGATAAAAATAATGAGTTTTGAGCTTTTCTCATCGAGCTCTATTTTAAAAAGAAGTTATAAAAAAGTTAAAAAATTATCCGATTTCAACTGTTTTCAAAAAGGAGATAAATGGCCCCACAAATGATTCATCAACATTATATTCAAGCTTGACCGTTCTGGAAAATTGTTTAATTGATTTTCTCATTTTGTTCTAGCGTTTGGAAATTTTGCCATATTCTACTATGTTCAAGTAAAGGTGGACAGTTTGGAAGACAAAACTTATATAAGAACAAAAAATTAGACACAGAGCACTCGAAAATTTAAGGCTCTTAGCTCGAAAGCACTGACACTGCGTTTTCAGCATACAACAATGGTTTTTTAAGTTAATCTAACAAAGTACTAGGTATCAGACCCTAAAACCTATCTCATTAAAAAGAGCATAAAATTCTCTATCTTTTTACAGAAAAAAATTTGGAAGATATTAAGAGCACAAAGAATTATGGATAAAAACCTTCAAAACTACACTAATTTTCCAATATGGCTGCCTACAGGGCTAAAAATGAAAAATGCGAATTCTTGCTCAAATTAGGCGAGTGAGTAATCATTCAAAAGCTTGCTTCACGCTCTTTTCATATTGAGCTCAAACATTCAATAAAATACAATCTGTAACGCATAATAAGCATGGATTATGGGGGCAGCCATATTGGAAAAAATTCAAAATGCGTTCTGTAGAGTTCACAGCATGCTTAGAAGAAAGACCAAAAACGAAAATTTTAGAGGATGCTAAAACGCAACTATTTTGCTAGATTTCAGCATAATGTGATAAACTAGTAAAAAATGCGGCCATGTTGAAATTTAAACTACTTTTGCTATGTGGTATACTGTAGTTATAACAAATTGAAAGTTTTTCTGGCAAAATAGTTTCATTTTTTGCTTTGTACAGAGAAAACTTTACTTTTTTGAAATCGGTTGAGTGGTTCTTGAGATTAACTCAAAAAACTATATCTGACTTTGTAACTTCATTAGTGGTTTTGTTTGGTTTCAGATTACATTATGTTTATTACCTAATAGATTTTTGTAGGAGCAAATGTTGTGAAACAAAATATACATCATTTGAAAGAAAATTTAATTCTGTTTCTCATAGGGGCTCAATTATTTTACCATGTTAAAGATATACAAAGGTGCATTCCAAAATGTAATAAATTTTTGAAAATCAGTGAAAATGCAGTGCTGAGGTTAAAATTCATTCAGACTATCTTTTGATATGCAAACGCTTCTTAAATTTTCAATTTTTTTCTTTAGAGGACCCTTGTAAGAACCACTACCACTTTCAAAATTTTAGAAGGGATTAGTCCCCCAGTCACCCGACAGCTACATGCCTGTTCAAGCGATAAAAGATTCGTAATGCAAAGATCCGGAGACAATAAATACAGGATGGCAAATGGTACCTCCAGGCACACAGCTGGCCGTCCTATTTTGGGGGACAACACCAATTTTGGGGGACGAAGCCCAAAAGTGCCAAAAAAGCATAAAATACCATTCAGAAAGTCCTATTTTCCAGATTTTTTGAATTTTGGGGGGTCTAGATCCCCCATCCTCCCAAGAGCTACGTTCCTGGGTACCTCAATTATAACTGAGACACGGCAATACGTGGAATAACAAGGATCAATTGATTTACAACTTCGAGCAAAATTATTTACCAAAATGCCATAATACTGACGTTAAAAGGAGTAAACAGAATTTTCGTTCGATGGGTTCATACAGTATATGTAAATTATCTTCAACGTTTTTTCGAGTATTCAGATGTGTTTTCAGACATTCATTACTGTAATTAGAATCACATAAATTCTGAGTGCCACTAAATGCTTAAAACTTAAATCCGCTTGGAGTACTAAATTTTTGGAAATCTTAAGGACTGATAAAAATAAATAATTAAGACCTCACAATGCACAAAAAGTTCCAAATCGTATAAAATACACCAAAATAATTAAATCTAATTAATGGTTAACATATTTTGGAAATTAGGATGCAAAGAAATGATTAAATTAGTGCTAAATATGGCAAATGTTGAGATTCTGTGACACAAGAAAATGAATACAAATGATTTAGTTTTCGCAGAACTTAATTTTTGGATATTTATGATGCCAGATTAACATAGGTGATCAAAGTCAACAGAACATCCAATTTATTTAAGTTTGATAAAAACTTTAGAGATTTTGAAGCTAAATATGCATTAAAATGATAGAGCTCTTATTAAACGCTTAATATTTAAATCATTAAATGTGTGCTAAAAATGGCAAATTTTGAGATATTTACACCAGAAAATGCATACAAATAATTCAATTATCGGAAAAAATACATGAATTTTTGGAAATTGTGATGGCAAGAAATGTACAGAAAAGATCAAATCCGGGTTAGACATACAATGGTTTTAAGATTACATTTAAGAGATTTGAGAAGTAGCATCAGAATAACTGAATCATAAGAATTTTTTAGAATTTAGTACCAAAAGACACATAAAAATGATTGAATTGTACGAAGCGTGAAAATTTTGGAGATTTTGCTACCAAAAATGCTTAAAATTTATTGAATTTATAAGAAATACAAACAAAAGTGTCAGAAATTAGGACTGCAGAAAAGCGCAAAAATTATTAAATCTATGGGAACAGCATATTTCAATGCGAGATTTTGAAACATAAAATAAACTGCGTTTTACATTTTCTTCCAAGTCATCCCATAAAATTGTTTTCTGGCAAGCTCTTTTGCACTAACCATCAGGGTCGGTCACTCAGTGCAGACTTGAAGAATTCATTTTAGTATTTTTCAAATACGTACCCATCTTACCATAGTTTAGGGTCATATGAATTGTTTTTATTTTGAAGAAAAAGGCACTTTCTAAATGATTGTTTTCAAAAAATTAAATAATAATTACCTGCATGTAAAAACGTAGAAAAAGTGAACAAAACATACTAATCTGATAATTTAATTATGAATGTATATTCTTTTATATTTTTATTCCATTAAAGTTCCTGATTCAATTTTGGGTGGAGGAGTGGATCAAGCCCCCCTGCGCCACGCCATCCCTTGGCAATATCCTTAAATGAACAGAAGAAGCGCAGAAACAGGCTGCAAACAAACATCAATTTAACAATAAACAGTGATTGGAGTGCTGAGAATATCAAGCATCGACTTTTTTATATTGTTCAATAATTCGATTATCCGCTACAGAACGTTGAAATGCATCGTCTAATCGAATCAGCCATGACAAAGTCTGGAAATTGCATTTCTGTTTGGCGCATTATAGCTTGCATAAAGTCCACCACGCAAAGTGATTTTTTCAGCATATTCCCATATGCATCCTTTGTACCACCCCAGCTATAAGATTTTAGTTCTTTGCGAGATACCATCTTCAATAATAACTTTTTGATGAAGGCGTATGGCTTTTTGATCGAAGCTATTGATACGTATTTGTTGACTGGCATTTTGAAATCGTTTTTGCCATCCTGTTGGAAACCAAATAAAATCTCCTCGGGACTTTCTGGATTAATGACAAAATTGGCGTTAGCAAGTCACTCAGATAACTGGTGGCTGAAATTTAAATATTAGTTGATTCAAAATTGGTAGGTACGTATTGTAAGCACCACTGCGTTAATTAGTAAAACATTATCATAATGGTAATTAATCTTTTTAAGATTTTTTCGCTTACTTTTGCTACATTTTTATATTTGTAGTCCTCATTTACAGATTCATTCAACTATTAGAAAAAGTAGTGCTACTGGCAGATCAAGTTCAATAAATTTTTTGAATTATTGCTTAGCAAAAAATGTTTCTCAAAAATTTTATGGTTCCTGAGCAATAAATTTTGACTGACGTCTGAATTTTAATAGCTACATACGCGAATACAGAGAGGCGCTAACTGGGAGCGGCTTAACGTTTTAGCAAATTTTACATTAGTAGTTAAATTTCCAATATTTTCTGCTTTGTCTGAGGAAATATTGGTACATATGAGGTTAGAGACAGAAACGTAAAACTCAGATTTTTCCGAAGAAGTGCAATGCAAAGTTAAATCACAAATAGTTTGAACAGAATGCGCGGAATAAAAAAATGATGATTAAAATAGTCAAGTGAAATGACACCACACATAGCCGTGGGAGGGTTCGGGGGTTTCCCCCAGAAGTTGAAAAACCCCCATAGACACCCCTCCCAGAATGCTATTTTTAGTCATTTTTAGTGACCATAAAACAAAAAAGGCGCGATTCATGAGCCATTGCTTTATTGAGACTCACTTATTGACAACATTTATATTTTTTTCTTAAATTTTTATATTAATATTTTTAAAAGATATATTTTTCAATATTTATATCAGCATTTGAATATTTATTGAAACACTTATATTCAGATTTTAATATTTCCTTAAAATAATTGCATTTATACATAGTATTTAAATATGTACATGTATTTATTTATTAACGTCTACAAATCAAAAAACTATTTATCAGCATGTTGAGTTTTGCATTATTTTACCGCACAAATCAGTCGAAAACATCCAGAAAAGGGGGCGGGGCAGAATTTGAGATTTCCCAAAAGCGTCTGATATTTTCCAAAAAATCCGTTCAGTATGCTAAAAATATTAGTTTTTGTCGTGTTTTGAAAGGCAAAAAGACTTTGCGTGCAAAAAAATTATAAAATTTTAAGAGTTTTTGTAGGTTTTCTATGGAACAAAAGGCTAAATTGGTGCTAAAAATGAAACAAGCGCCAAGAAGTAATCACGATAGCCTAGCGCGAAGTGCGAGGATATTAGAAAAATCCTGACAAAAATGGCTAAAATCATCAAAAACAAATATTTGTTACAGCGTCCAAATATTTTTTACGAAGGGCTTCCCTTTCAGTTACACTTACACAGTTAAGCACTGTTTTGTACCAAACATAAATATAAACGAAATGGAATGGATGCATGCATCACCTTCTTGCCACTGCTGATTTGCCAACCTGAGGCGAAATAGTTGGCAAGTGTACCTCACAGTTTTTTCTTCACATCGTTTCTTTCTAGATGGAGTTTCCATATCCTGATTAATCGATATTGATGTAAGATCATCTGAATCCGCTTCCACAACAGACCACTAAAGATAAAGGATAAATAATGAACAAATTTATTGAATAAATAATTCACGGCAATAATCATTCAGGATTAATAAAAATAATTATTAATAAAAATTAATTTAAATAATAATAGTACCTAGTGTTCAGAATAACATTTTTATTCATGCAAAACAGCAAACGGAATACTAATATTAAATGTACACGTGTCATAAATGCATGACAAAAAGACTTAGCCTGGAGAGAACAAGCTTCCCCTGGGGGACTTACCCAATTTGCAGCTATTTTCGGCCTTAATTTTGCCTAATTTTTCCAGAAACTTTTTCATTTCACGATTCTGGGGAGTTTCTAGTCTCCCCAATCATCCACGTGCATATTTGGTCACAATACAACCACGCATAGCCGTGGGGATCTGGACCAAATGGGCTCCAGAAATTGTGAAAAATTTCCAAAAATAATACTAAAAATAAAATCTCGTTTTTCCAACTTCTGAACCCTCTAGACCTCTAAAGAGGGGAATGTAGGAGTCCCGCCTGACCCCAGAATGAAGAATGGAAAATTTTGTGGGGAAATGAGGCATAATGAACGCCAAAAAATGGATGAAAATTGTTAATTTCCCTCAAAAGTTCTTCAAATTGACAAGAAACAATTTAGTAACAAAGTTTTAATGCTACGTTTGCGCTTATACCAGTTTTTGAGGTACTTTTGATGCAAAAAAGCTCAATTTTTGACCCCTCAGACCGGCTGACTCTCCAGATCGGTCATCCCTTGCATTTATGGTCCTAATTATACATACATAGGCAGCAGCCAAATTGTGGGGGTCGGTGTCGTAAGACGACAAAATTTCAGAAAAACATGCCAAAAATTCTATTCTGGAGTTTATCACTTTATGTGTCTACCAGATTCCTGGGGGTCTTTGGGCATGAAGCCAGCATGTGGTCAGAGCCAGATATGCACGTGCAGGGGTGTGGTAGGTTCCTGACCCTTGCCTGTGCAATGGAAGAATGGAAAATTTTTTACAAAATAAAAGAAAATGAAGGTCAAAAGAATGAAAATTGAAAATTTTCTTCAAAATTAGATTTTTGCACGGGCCTCTTTGAACCGTGCAAGAAACTTCCCAAAATTCTTTCGCACGACCGAAAAATGCTATGTTCCACAAATTTTCTTTTTAGAGCTTTTTTGACTTTTGAAAATTTTTGGACCCTAAACTCATGCGATATTCATGTTTCCCTAACCCGCATACCTTCTCTAACACAAAAATATGCCTCAAGACCAGAGCCCTGCACAGGCCGAAATTTTTCAACCCACCCGCCCCGCCCAGCTCCTTAGACCCGCCCCGCCAGTAATATTACAAAAATTAGGCCCGCCCCGCCCCACCCCACAAAATTTTTTCATGTACTCTATGTATCCATTTCTGGTCGAAAAAGAGCCAGAATGCAAGAAGATAGAGTACTAGACAATGAGTGATACAAAATCCTCAATGTAAAGATTGGAATGCGATTTTGAAAATTGAATAAGAGCTAATGTCTTACAGCAATAGACTTTATTGGAACAACAATGATGTTATTCTGGTAGGTAGGTAGGTAGGTAGGTATGTAGGTAAGCTGCAAAAGGCATAATCTTGCACTGCTGATTGCTCGAATTTTGAGGGGTCTGATGGGGCGAAATCGTCAAAACTAGCACAAGAAAATAAATTTTGAGGTTCTGCTGGATCCCAGGGGACAACCCAGATCCCAATGCTCACCATTACTCAAATCCTATAGGTGATAGTCTACCTTATGTAAGGACGTAGTGTGTAGTGTTGTAAAAGATAAGGATTTTTCGCAAGATAAAAGATAAAGATAAAATTAAAAATTTAAAATCTAGAAGATAAAGATAAAAAATTATGAAATATAAAGATAAAGATAATTTTCAAGATATAGAAACCAAAAAGATAAAGATAAAGATAAAGTGTACATATGTAAATATGGTCGCCTGGACTCAGGAGAATGATGTTTGTGAAGTGCAATAAACGAGAGTGGGTGATGTAAAGCAGCCAACTTAATGCCCTAATTTTTACACCTGAGATCAAAGATGTGATGGGTATTAGCACACTTAAATGTAGGTTTGAGGGTTTACCCGTGGTATCTGACTGACCCATGTACTACTACTACTACTACTACTGGCAGACAGCAAGTCACTTCTTTCTTTTCACAACCATCAAAACACTGCTCTGTGCGCCTGCACAAAGTATGGTCGCAACAGTTATTGATTTTTCAAACTTCTCTACGTTTCCTAGGCTTGGACTTAGATTAACGTGGGTGCTAGTAGTAGTACTCCTGCTCAGATTGGTATCACTCCCGCTAACTTAGATTGGTATACAGGCATTAGTTTGGGCCGCATGCCATAGGGTTTAAACAATCTTTTTCCTTTCTTTCCTTGTATTACAATAAAACTTGAATGCGTCAAATGTATTTCACGTCAAAGCTGCATTTTGGATTACATGCTAACTTGTGTACATACTTTATCTTTTTTGCAAGATAAATTCCTATCAAAAAGATAAAGATAAAGATAAAGATAGCCTGTGATTTTTCCAAAAGATAAAGATAAAGATAAAAAAATTGTCAAGATAAAGATAAAGATATCTTTATCTTTATCTTGCTAAAAAGATAAAGATAAAGATATCTTTTACAACACTAGTAGTGTGTACCTATATGTAGGTACCTGCCTACCTATATACATATATGTAAGCTTATGCATGGTAAAGCTGGATTATTTGAATTTGTATTATTTTAACAGCCCCCATGTGTTTTCTATTTCATCAAGTATTTATTCAAAGAGCAGCAGAGAATCACTTAGAACTATAATCTATTTTGCAAAACCTTGTGCATGGAAATCAATTTTGTGCACATATCCTTTTGCACAACAAAAATTAAAAAAAAGAAAGGCCCGCCCTGCCCCGCCAAAATTTTTAGAAAATAAAGCCTGCCCCGCCATCCATGTGACCCGCCCCACAAAAAGCCCGTGCGGGCCTGCGGGGCGAGGCCCGGCCCGTGCAGGGCTCTGCTCAAGACACTTGTTTGGATGGAATTTATATATACCTCATGTTGTAATCCCGCGCGAAACTTTTCATAATGACGATTTATCACTGAGTGGATACTTTCAACAACGACCTGCACTTTTGACCAAGAACAGCTGTCCCAGTAGAGAGCGACACAGTCCTGTTAACATTCTTCTCTATGAGAGATATTTTTTGCAGCAAAATGTGCTGTGTACTAGCTAAGGCATTATTGCAATCGATGGTCTTCTTCAGGCTCTGCTCCAACTGATTATTCTGAACAAAAAATTTGTCAAAGCGTTTGATGATTTTCTGGTTTTGTTCAATTAATTTTTCAGCGTTTTCATTAGAAATAGGCTACTGTAATTCAGGCTGCATGGCATAATTCGAAGCACAATTATTGTTATTTTCAAAACTTTCACACGAATTTTGACATTTGTTGCCGATTTCAGCAGAATCGTTATCACTCTGTGGATCCGTGCTTTCTAAATTTAAATAATAAATTATACAAAGACAGTGCTATGCTAACACGCACTGTTTTTACAAGAACTGCTGAGTAGAATATAGCGATTTGACGATCATCATTACGGTCATAAATTTTAAATTACGATTTAGCACAAGTTTTGAGAGATCATGATTTTAGTTTCACCAAAACTGAGATATTTAACGGATCACAAACATGCGTATGCCACAAACTCTTTATCCTTATGACGACTGGGTGGTTTATGTCATCTTATGTTATAGATCGACTGTACTGAGTAAAAAAAATTGTAAATTTTGTAAGATTCTCATGAACAGAAACAAGTATACGTGCGTAGAACTCATAACTGTGAATTTCTGATTTGTCCTTCCACCATCCACTTCGTTTTTGAAGCTTACTGTAGTGTGTTTCACATAAGTTTGGGCATGAACCTCAATATTTTTTCTTAATTTAAAAAAAATTAAGTATATTTAAGCATATTTATATTTTTGACTAAGTAATAAATATTCATAACATTTTCCATTCTTTCGATTGTTGAATGATATGAATTGTTCGACAAAACATTAAAAGAGATCAAAAATTAATAAAATTAAATTAAATCACAGATATACTTAATTTAATAAAATTTAATAAAATTAAATAAAATTACAGATATAGTTAAAATTTATAATTAAATAAAATTAATAAAATTAAATCAAATCACAGATATATCTAATGTTTAATTTTTCCCATGAGAATAATTCAGAACTATTTGTACCCATACAAAAAAAGCTCGCAGAAAAATTCTAGGACTCACAAATTTATGGTGAAATTCAGTCATAAATAAGTTCATTCTTATTTTATTATTAGCAGTCGCATAAACTTTTGTTACACTCTAGCAGTGCAAATTTACATAGAATGGGGGCCGATGGAGTCAGCACAGCAGTCTAAGAGGTTGTTTCCACAATTTCTGATCACTTTTGAAAACTTATGCGGGAAAAAATGTAATTTTTCACCCACTTTTGGTTTTCTTTTGCCTCATCATACTACATTTCATATTTTTCCATTCTGGGGGTCTGGAACACACCTGGGCGTTGGGGGGAGGGGTTTGGGGAGTATGCACCCCAAGAAACCCCCTCAGAATTCAATTTTTGAATTTTTCTCTTTTTTTTCGCAATTTTTTGATGCCAATGGATAGTCCTCAATGAGAAACGTCGAAAAATTGTGTTTTTTGCCATAACACCATTTTTAAGGCCATTTTTTGACCTTTGAAAAATCTTGCCTCCCCAGAATTTTCTTGCTGCCCACATATGGTCTGGAACCCTCACATCCATGTGCACGTCAGGTCGGCATTGGCATTATTACAAATAAATAGCCAGTGCTACATAGATAAAAGATTTTAAAAAAAGCGAATTGCATTGTTGGCAAAGCTTAATGACATAAGGATCCAAAGAGCGATTCGTTTATGACTCATTGTGTTTAATATAAAAAGAAAAATTGTACAGTGCAAACATTGACATGTGATTGAACGACAAGTATTGTTATTGAACTAAGCTTACCATATATGGCAAAGATAGCAGCTTCATAGTAAACCTGTTTGTACTTAACGCTAATCGGTAGGCCAACGGTCAGATCGAGTGATTGATAGTGCATAATTTGTTTGTTTGTGACTACTTCCTCGTCGCCATTTAAATACTTGACTAAGCAAGAAATTGCAATTAAGAGCTGCAAAGCGCAAATGAACATAAATTTGAAGAATAATTGACATATTATATTTGAAGGAGGGAAGGAGTAAATAAAAAGAGCCATGTTAATGTTTGATAGACTGAAATTCAATTTAGCTTTCTCTCTTATAACACATAATGCTACAAAACATATAAATGCATGCTTTAGCTTCCACAAAGATTCATTATGGAGTGTTTAAAGTGCGCGCTTGGGTTAAAATAGATAATAACTACAAGTAATTTTTGACAAAAATTCTTTTCAAAATTTTTGCACTAAGGAAGTACGTTAGAAATCTTTAACATTAATAAAATTTTGCCAGAAGCCACCACACTCATTATTACAAATACAAATTTATTAGTGTGATGTTAAAAAACTGTTGGCTAATAACTAGGATCGAAGCTCTACAAATGCCCCTCTCAAGATCAGAAAAGCCGTTTTGAGTTACAGTCGGCGCGAAGTGATCAAATTTATTTAAATTTTCTCTTTTAAATTCTTAAAACAACTTTAAAATTGTTCAGAATTTGTCTCAGAAATTATTTTTATGTTGATCAAAGATGTTCCCAGGAATCTTTGTACCTGCCTTAAAATCTTTGTTTCAAACCAAAAAATAGTGATTTCATTGCAAAAGAATAAAAAATCAGAAATGATTTTAATTGGCAAATACATCACATCACAAATATTCACAAGTATTTTAATCTCTTATAAAAATGAAAGTCAATTGTAGACAATCATTCACACTTAAACTGAAAGCTCAGAACACGAGTAAAAAACGCGCATATGCAAAGTCAGAAGTGAAAACTGCCTGAGACAAACTTATGCCTTAACAAAAATGTTGCATAGAATATGATGTGAGGCTGAGGATACATATGCATGGTTGGTATCTCTGGCACATATGCCTGGAAAATTCACAGCACATCAGAGCGTCTGCTGCATTTGCCAAGGAAAAATGCTTTTGAACGAGCAATATAGATTCTCAGTAAGCGATGAGCACAGCATGACTCGATAAAAGCTAAAATAACAAAAAAAAACTGTCATAATTCAGCTATTGCTAGTCAATTTTTGCCAACTTTCCGAAAGGTTCTGAATGTTTCCGTTTCTGAACCCTTTTTTCCATTATTTTTCCCTAAAAATAATCGACTTTGACCCTACGGGGCACTGGCGGATGTAGAGGAGGCGAGGGGCCGCCTCCCCTGCTGTCAAAAAATATTTGGGTGCATGAACAATAGAATGTGCATTTTTATGATTTTAGACATTTTTATCACAATTTTTGAAGTTTTTAGCCATTAATGACATATATTGACCGTCATAGCGCTCTAAATAAATTAAATTTATGCTGTCAGAAGAGTTGATTTTGGACAGAACAATGATTTTATAGCTCCTAACCATGATTTCTTGTGTTTTTTGCTTCGATTTCTGTATTAATTTTTGCAATTTTTTAATAGGAAAATCGAGAAATTTCGATACTTTTTACTTTGTTTGCATCAGATATAATTCTTCCTATCAAATGACAGCAAAAAAACCAGTAATATTCGATTTCTGGACAATTTTGATATTCTGAGAACATTTTGGGTTCCGCCGTCTCCGCTGTCAGAAAATCCTAGATCCACCACTGCTCTGATAAGGAAGAAGTTTTTGTAGACCACAGTTGCATGTGAGATTGTCACTTCTATGATACCAAGGAGAACCTTATTTCAAGCTATGTTGAAATCTTATTCTGAAAATGATTAAAAAACTAATGCCGCTGTTTCACTTTTTGAAAGCGCTCAATTTGAATGTCTTATTCTATTAGGTAGGTACTTAATTCTTTCCTGAAAATTATATCTTCATTTTATTTTTAAGTAAAGCGCATTTGTTTCAGATCAAAAAAAATTGGAAAAGTGGCATGGATGTTTCGGGTTTAACGTCGGATTGGGGAAGTTGTTATTATTTTCTATGGAGTCAAGAGCTTCTATTGCCACAGTAGGCCTGCTTGCGCAATTTTTGCAGCTTTTGTCATAGCACTTGATAAAGGACACCATATTGATTCGCCTGTTAATATGTTTTATCATGCTTGATAATTCTGCATATAATGAAGCATCATGTTTTGTTTTGGCAACAGATTGCAAGGTCTCTTTCACCAGCGCGTGTTTGTTATATGGTTTGTTAGCCAGCAAGCAGGGTTGGTAATTCGCAACTATTTTGCGATTACAGTAAGTTACATTAGAAAAATATGTGCATAATTTATTCATTGCATTGCCAAAAACCATGCTCTCCTTATGGCACTTTATAATTTCTGATATATTCTGTCTACATGGAGGCTGAATTTCGCCGGGTAGAGTAGCGGGAAGAGTAACACCTGCTAGAGCCATTGTGCAGGGAGCCCAACTGTGTTCAATGGGGTTAAATGCTGAATATTTTGGACAATAGAAAATGGTAAACAGGGCATCCAAACGCAGCCCTACAAATAAACAAAAAGATATAAACAGTTCATTAGAGAGCTTGGTCCATTGTCAACAATGAGAATCAGGATTAATTTACAGCCTAAATGAGTCAATCCCAGTCGCAATAAGTCATTAATATGAGGCTCAATAGTATTTGAGTGAAATTTTTTGGGCAATTCACAATATGCAACTGTCCTCCTTGAGCAACAATGTACTGCACGCAACCCATGTTGTCCAAAGTGCGCTTTTTATATGATGTTCGCTTAGGCCATTCAAAAATAAGATACCCCATAGAAGTAATCTTATAAATGAGTGAAAAGTCATGATCAAAATAATTTGGTGAATCATCATGCATAAAAATTTTTCAAACCTTGATAAGTCGGCTTACGGCATTAATGCCAACATTGACCTTGTTCTTATTATCACAGGAATTCTTGAGGCAATTTCCCTCAAAATGAGCTGCAAAATTTTGCAAAAGTTTTAGTCAAGAAGCATAAAAATGCGCATTGGCATCAAATTTTTGGAGAGAATTTTTTCTAGGGACGTGAGCTTTTACTAATGACCGGTACATTTGTGACGCACCGTGTCTCTTGTTTGGAGCATGCATCAGCCTATGAATAGTGGATAAAGACAATCCAATTTAAGATGTAGCAATACAGGCATTAGTGTTGTACTGTAAAAGATATCTTTATCTTTATCTTTTCAGCAAGATAAAGATAAAGATATCTTTATCTTTATCTTGACAATTTTTTTATCTTCATCTTTATCTTTATCTTTTGGAAAAATCACAGGCTATCTTTATCTTTATCTTTATCTTTTTGTTAGGAATTTATCTTACAAAAAAGATAAAGTATGTACATAAGGTAGTATGTAATTCAAAATACAGGTTTGACGTGAAATGCATTTAGATGCATTCAAGTTTTATTGTAATACAATAAAAGACAAAAAAATAAAAGAAAACAATTGTTTCAAGGCGTGCGGCCCAAACTAATGCCCATATATCAACCTAAGTAAGCAGGAGTGATACCGATCTAAGCAGGAGTACTACTACTAGCACCCACGTTAATCTAAGTCCAAGCCTGTGAAACATGGAGAAATTTGAAATAAGTCAATAACTGTTGCGACTATACTTTGTACAGGCGCACAGAATAGGGTTTTGATACTTGTGAAAAGAAAGAAGTGACTTGCTGTCTGCCAGTAGTAGTAGTAGTAGTAGTACGTGGGTTGGTCAGATATTGCGGGCAACCCCCATACCTACATTTATGTGTGCTTAATGCCTATCTCCTCTTTGATCTCAGGTGTAAAAATTAGGGCATTCAGTTGGCTGCTTTACATCACCCACTCTCGTTTATTGCACTTCACAAACATCATTCTCCTGGGTCCAGGCGACCATATTTACATATGTACACTTTATCTTTATCTTCATCTTTTTGGTTCCTTTATCTTGCAAATTATCTTTATCTTTATCTTTCTTAATTTTTTATCTTTATCTTTATCTTTGTCTTCTAGATTTTAAAATTTCAACTTTATCTTTATCTTTTATCTTGCAAAAAATCCTTATCTTTTACAACACTAACAGGCACTTTTTTATGCACGTATTTTCTAATTGCATGAAGATCCATACCACAAGTGCCGATTATATCATTGCGCTTTGCATGTGCGGCATAGGGATTTTGCTGAATAAACTCTTCCGCAGATATTATAATATCAGGAAATCTGTCTGATAGCCGTCGTCGACCACAAGGAACTTGCTGCATGTACGATACATTCATGTCAAGTGGCTGCTTATCTTTTTCTGGGGTTTCATTTGAGGGACTAAATAGTGGATTGCATGAAAGCAAATGGCAATTTTCGCAATACTGATGTAGAAAAGTTGACTTTCGAGAAAAATTTAAGCAAAGTGATTTTAAATGAAAGTAGGCGGTGTAAAACGACAGAAAAAACCTATTCATATGTTAAGGGCAAATTTTTGGACCTATTTTTGATTGTTTTTGAAAGAAAAAATCCTATGCCCGCCACTGGTTGTTTGGAAGATAAAAGCTATGTAAAAATAATGAATTTGGCACATAATACCTTAAAATTTTGCGTCCATTAGCTCAAAAGTATGCTAAAAACTATTATGGAGGTATTTCAAATATATATATACTTCAAGGATTTTCAATTTTATTCTTTGGAGGACCCTTGCAAAAAATACTCGTACCTTCAAAATTTCAGTGGAACCAATCCACTTCTCTTCCCAACAGCGGTATAGCCAGGATTTTACTTTGAGGGGCATAAACAAAAATTTATTCAGACTACTTTACCATTGAATGCCAGTAACATTATGTATATTAAAACTAAGTTTTTCGACCCTTAGTAGTGTAGCCAAGCTGCTTTATGGGTTTCTGACGATCAAAGCATATAAAAAGTGTAAAGCGGCGCGTAGTGCCAAAAATTTTGGTAATTTCTACCGTTTTCATGTAGAATTTACAGCCTTTCTATTAACAAGCAGTTCGGAAATCAAAAGTTGCGCAAAGTGCCAACACATTTAATCATTTTTCACTGCCCTTAACTTTTGTAGCTCTGTGAATACTAATAGTCTAACAGAGCAGAAAATTATCAAATTTGTACAAGACAACTTTTATAGTTCAAGCTTCTAACAAGAAAACTGCAAATCACTTACTTTGTCTGAAGATATTTTGAGCAATGCAGGCTTTTAAACGCAATTCTGGAGCTTTACAAAAAGAAAGAACAGTAACTGGCGGAAAATTCTGAAGTTTTTGAACTTTAAACTAAATTTATACCACATAAGTCATACAAAACTAGACAAATTAATGCTAGCGCAAAACGGCATAAGTGTAGTACCTGGGACCCGTACTTTCTACACTGCACTATAAGGATATAGTACCCATGACCCGTACTTTCTACACTGCATTATAGGTATACGCGTTTGGCTGCTACTAGTTTCTGTAAGTAACGTTTGGCTGCTAATTGTATATGGCTCATACGGTACCTGTGTCAAACAAACTACACAATAAAAAATAAAAGAGATGACCATAAAAGATACACACAACTGCAGCAAAAGATATTTTTATCAGTCAGATCATTTTATCAGTCGGATCGGAATTATGAATATTTTTGAGCTTCAAGATCACTTAGAAGATAAGCGTAGCATCATCAAATATTTTGGTGAAATGCACATTTTTCATGAATCTGGTTTTTGTGTGGGGTGCGATAAAAATTATTTGCTTATCCAGGAAAAATCAAAGTCCAAATTAAATGTTCTGATTTGGTGCTGTCCAGGCTGCAGATCCAAGCAGTCTTTGTTAGCTGACAGCCATTTTCTAGCTCACATTTGCAGAAAACAACCCTGTTGATTTCTATTTTTCATTTTGTCACTTATTCCAATTTGACTTGGCGCACACTAATTTGTTAGCTTGTATTTGCAAAAAGTAACCTTGTTGATTTCCTATTTTTCATTCAGGTGACTCCTTACTTATTTGTCACTTAAGCAATGCAGTGTTGATGGTACGGGTCATGCAGTGTAGAAAGTACGGGTCATACTGTAGAAAGTATGGGTCACAGGTACTATATACTTATAGTGCAGTAAAGAAAGTACAGGTGACGGACGGGTACCATATATACTATATACCTATAGTGCATTGTAGAAAGTACGGGTCTCAGCTACTACACTTACGCCATGTGAAACATCAGAAAATTTTTAGAAATTCCTAACCCTTTTATCTGGCTTGTTCTCCTAAAATCTCGTTGCACACGTACAACGAGCTTTTATGGCTGAGGGAGCCTGGGGTGGCGCGCTCAAGCATTTCCAGTGGGTTCCAGGTAGCATTAGCAAAAGTCCGGGGAAAACAAGAACTTCAGGACTATAGTCCAGACTACAGACCTAATTTTAAAGACTACCAGACTATGGTCCGGACTGTGATCCTTTAAAAAAGACTGGTCCGGACCACAGTCCTTCAATGCTATGTTACTATGTTGATTTTATTTCTTATCAAATTTTATCCAGTTTGCTACAAACTTTATCAATGTATTTATATAGTTATTAACAAACAACAATCATATATCAATTGTATAACTGAAGAAAAATCGGAATCAAATGTAAAAAATACCTTTTTCCATTTGATTATCACTTGAATTGTGATGCTTTTTCTTGGAAATCAAACTCTCCTGACTGAAAACGCGTCCACGTGGAGCTGAGGGCTGGGATTGCCAAATGCGCATTGCCACTTTATAGAGCAAAGGAAATATTCTTTTTCCTTTCTTCTAGCATTTGAAAATCTTACTATCCTCCAGAATTGAATTTCTAGGAATTTTTTTTTGCGATTTTTTAATGCCAATGGATAGAGCTTGATGAGAAACGACGAAAATGATGTTTTTTTGCCATAACACCATTTTTAAGACCATTCTCTGACCTTTGAAAAATTTTACAGCCCCTCCCTTTGAATTCCGATACTGCTCACCTGGATACTTCTCCACATGACCTTCCAGAATTTTAATATTTTATTTGAAAAATCGAAAACTCAATAGGAAGATATCCAGAGGTGGCTCAAAGTTAGCAAAAAACAAAAGAAAATGTCTTGTTCAGACCAGAAATACCCGGTTTTACTGCACCTGGGACAAGTTCCTCAGGAAAATGAAAAACTTTCTAATTTTTTGTTTTTGTGTGAGAGTTTTAAATTAAGTGCAATGTTGCAATACACTTAAACTGACATGAACGTACTGCTCAAAGCTCAATTTAAAGCGGGTAAAAGTAAAATCCAGAAATGGAAATGGAAATCATAAAAGCCGGAAACAGAAACAGAAATGATAGGTAAAAGCCGGAACCGGAAACAGAAAAGATCCAAAGTGGCGGAACCGGGGTTCCCCAAGTAGGACCCATTAGGTTCAACACCCCAACCCCGTTTCCGTCAAAATCTACTCATAGGAGAGGTTTCAGGGTACGCAAATGGGGTACACTATTATTCACATTTAAATCTGACCCTGGTTCCGTCAGGGGTTTCTCCGCCCTGGGGCTTGATGGGCCCTACTTGGGGAACCCCGCTTCCGCCACTTTGGATTGTTTCCGGTCCCAGCTTTTACCCATTGTTTCCATTTCCAGCTTTCACCCATCATTTCCGTTTCCAGCTTTTACCCTTCGTTTCCGTCTCCGTTTCTGGATTTTACCCACAACCTTGCATCTTTTCTCTGTGACGCCAAAGTTTTTTCATGAAGCAGTGGGTGCTTTTCTTCCAAATATCATTCAGGATTAGTTGGTGGGCGAACCGTAGGTGGAAATGCACATTCCTTGCAAACACTTTTGTTTTCATCTTTAATATATGTAAAATAATCATGAATTTCGTCAAATCTTGAGTTTGATATATTCCAAGCTTTACTGTTTAAAGCGCTACACAACAAAAAGCGCATGAATAACTTTAGAGAAAAACATATCTACAGTGATTACACTAAATAATTTGTGAATTAAAGATCAACTTGAGGATCATAGTCTGTAGTCCAGCCAGACCATGATCCTAAAGAAAAGACTATGATCCGGTAGTGCACTACAGTTTTGAAAAGAACCAGTCCTTTCAGTCCGAGGATCGTAAGGACTAGTCCTGGACCATGATCCAGCAGTCCTTAGTCCGGACTTTAGCCAACGCTAGTTCCGGGGCAGAGTCCCAAAAATTTTTGTAAAAAGAGCATTTTAAGATTAAATAGTAGCGTTAAAATTTTCACAAGATGGGCCAAATCTCGGTTCTGAATCAAGCCCACAAACACTTAAAATTGATGGATTACTACATTGCACAAAACTTCTGAGCTGAAATACGTTTTTCAACCTCTGCTAATTACATAGTGCAGCAACGGGTTGCTGCCACACATGGGCGTGGAGGGAGGGGGTGTGTTTGGGGGATATGCACCCCCCCACAAGTTGAAATACCCCCCAGAAAAATTTTTTATAGCAATTTTTTGATGCCATTAGATAGTGCTTGATGAGAAACGTCGAAAAATGGTGTTTTTTGCCATATGACCACTTTTAAGACCATTTTTTAACCTTTAAAAATTTTTTCGCCCCTCCCCCCAGAAATTTTTTCACCCCCCCAGAATTTTGGTGCTGCCTACCTATGGTCGCTGCCAATAAGATGTAGAAAAATGTATCAATGAAACTTTTGTTCTTACCGTTTTTAGGCCCATTTGTGGCCTTCTTATTAACTACGTGCAGTTCAGAAAACAGTAAATGCGCAAAAACATGATAATTTGGCCATTCTTTTCATTTAAAATAGGATTATGTGTCCTTGAAAAGAAAGACAAACAAAGCAAATAATAGACAAACTGGTACACAACAGACAAATAAAGCAGAGAATAGACAAGCTAGTACAAAATCATTTCTTGGCGCCGGAAAATTTTGACGTTTTTGCCCGTTTAAACTAGTTTTCTGGACACACATTATTGCAACAGAAAAATCAATAATATCTCTGAAAAATTCCGGGCGGGGGCATATGCCCCCAATGCCCCCTGACTACGCCTATGGTATGAATGCGCTGACAACAAAATTTGCATACTTCTGATTCTCTTTGGCAATTAATCATTTAGGAACCCTCAAAAAGGATAAACGTAGACACTGTTTGAAGTGTAATTGTGACGCAAATTAAAAAAGTTATCATAAAAAATGGCACAGAACTAAGGCCTCAGAGGAAATGAATAAATGAAGAAACATAAATGAACAGAAAAAATGTGCATGATGGGACTATGAAATTCTTTTATCTAGCATACTTAATAAAGCCTAATTGACTTATAAATTTAGCAATGTGATATGCAATTTATAAACTGGCGCTAACTTTAATTGCAACAATCTACCTAACATGGTCAAAATGCTCGCAAAACTATTAAACAATATTATGTAGTAAAAAATTTTTATGTAGGTGTCTTATAGAATTTTAATTATTGTGGAATACACGCGTTTTTCGAATTGTTTGCTTGTGAAATGTCAGATTTGATACTTATTATTATAACTTGCATGAGAGAAAGTTTAAGAAAATACACATTACATTTGCAAAACTTGTATTAGTCTGAGTAACACGATTTTTTGTGAATGAATGTTATCAGGCGCAAAAAGCAAACAGCCATACTCTAGCAAAACTCCACACTTCAAGAATTTTCTGACGGATCTAACCAATATACCGGGGTCTAATGAGATTTTTTTGCTGGTTTTAATTCATACATATAGTGGGTAAAATGAGATTTTTTTGGTGGATCTATAGATACAGTGGGTCTGAGCTCTTTTTCAATGGGTCTACCAATACAGTCAAAGGAGAATTTTCTGATAGGTCTATTGAGAGATTGGGTTTAATAATGAGCCAGGGTCAACAAATCAATGCACGTAATATTAAAAGGAATAAATTTATCGTTTATGTATACAGAAACACTGTATAAGTACATCGAGCCCATACCTAGGATTTTTATTTATGATTAAGAAAAAAATATTGAAAGTCATTATCTCGAGAACCATTTGGGAGTAATCAGATATAAAGGCATTTTTG
Source organism: Mermis nigrescens (assembly GCA_036768485.1). Lineage (NCBI taxonomy): Eukaryota > Metazoa > Nematoda > Enoplea > Mermithida > Mermithidae > Mermis > Mermis nigrescens. The sequence goes on along the minus strand of JAVLUZ010000154.1, from coordinate 7,035,008 downwards.
AATGTATATCTCAACAATCTCTGTGCAATGATGAAGAAAAATTTTAAAAAATTCAGAACTTTTTCAGTTTATTTCATGCTCATATTCAAAAAATCTATCGCTACAGCTAGACGTTCAACTGATTTTTCATTGTTCAGTCCAAAAAAAAATTATAATAAGCAATGTGGCCCAAAGCGTTGCAAAATTCTAGGGCGCTAAAGTACACAACCTGTTTTGATGACCTTTTAAAGGCATCCCGAGAATTTTTATTTCTTCTGTGGGACTTAAGTGAGAAACAATTGGCAAATGTCCCTTAGTTACAGTGGTGGGTACATATCTACCGGTCTAACGAGATGGATTTGAAAGGACTAAAAATTGTTACAGCAGCAAAAAACCGTTAATATTACAGGGTAGCTCAAAAACTAAATCGTTAATCGGACCCCGTGATCCATTAATGATTGAAGAAATTGAGTTTTTGGTAGAATGCCTAGAGTATGCGCATCAAGAAATTTAAGTTGTATTCATTAGCTACATATTGCGCTGACCTAAAGGAAAAAATTTGATAAAGTAATTTATTTAGTTCAGAAAGCATCTATCATCCGTAATGAAAGATAAACTTTGCCCACTTACCCAGCAATATTTAACTAACCATTGAGGTCCAATCATCTCCTATTTTCCGACGTTAAAATCAAATAGTCTGTTAATCTTTAACCAGAATGAATTAGGGTCAGTTGATTGACTTCTGCAAGAAAAGTTTTTATTTGCGAAGTAAATTCAAGCCTCATTTATACTTCATGCTGAATTGCATCATGGGATTAAATAACACAATTTTTGTCTAATCCACGTGCTAACTTTCTGAAATCGGGCAAATCGACACATAATTAATTATTGTTTCATGTAGAAAATTGCATAATAATTTATAGAATTTGTCACATTGCGAGTCTCATTTATACACATTGCAATTTTCTTCCCAGTTAATTATTGTGATATATTGCACAATTCTTGTGAAGTTTTTTTCCTCATTTTTTACTTGTCATGATCTTGCAGTGCCTTGTTACGAACAACTGAATTATTATTCTATTCTGGATTAATAAATATATAATTATCAAATTTATCTTTCAAAATTTAGGCATTGTTCTCATTAAAAATTCATAGCCCTCCCCACTACACTAAACAGTCAAGCATGCAATTGACGCTGTGCGTAATTTACATATGCCAGATTGACCATTCGGCTGTTTAGAGCTGATCTTGTCAAAATTGACATTCAAAACTGCATGCATGAAAATTCCCAAATTCTATACAAAGCCCATATTTGTGAATCTGCGTCAACCATCATTTCTTACCAAAAAGAGACCAATTTTTGACATATTTTCACAAAAGCACAGAATCAAGATATTTGAATCCCAATGCAAGTTCTTAAAGGTTGAGATAATGTAATTTGTGCGAAAACAGTCATCCATTTGAAAGTATGTTTTGAATTTGCATGAAAATCAGCTCCTGCAGAGTTGTAATTTTTGCAACTCTGGCGCAATAAGTACGTGGAGTTTAAATGAGGCTTAGCAGAATAGTCCACAATTTTCGAAGGAATAGTGCTCAATCTAGGTACACAAATTTATTTCTTATAACTAGAGACCGGATTTTCACGCGGAGAAAAAAGTCAATTTATGTGGAAAAATACGTGGGAAATTATGTCAATTTACATGGAAAATTACGTGGAAAAAATGCATCATATTCAATTTTTATTTCAACTTTATAACTGGAAAGCAACAATTTCCATCAATTAGACATTTGTTGAACGCAGTAATACTCAACATCTCAAGATTTTCAAACGTCAAGTTGTGACGGCGGTCGGTCAACATGATTTGTATTGCAAAAACAAACATTCAACATCCACGGAGACTAGGGGAGCAAACATGGTTTCTAAGCAAAACTGTGGGTTATCATTGGTAGCGAATTTCACAACGTCCAGATTTTTCTGGAGGCTGGCGTCAAACTTATCTTTAGCAAAACCAGTCAAAATTGAGCCTGTATCTTTGAAAATGCGCCATTGTTCATCTTTTGTTAGGGTGCTCGATTCTAGCTTTTTGATAGCTTGAACCAAGAACTTGTAAACAGGGCAATTGAAAAGTTCATCCTTTACAATTTCATTGTTGACCAGACGCTTGCTGATTTCGCAAGCTTTACAGTCGTCCGGAAGTTCATCCAAAAACGATTTGATTTTGTTGTAGTTTTTGCACAAAAACGCTGCACAGCTCATCCAACTGCCCCATCAAGTAACCACAGCATCAGGTGGCACTGCTAGTCCTCCTGTGGTTTCTTTGTAAAGTTGAATGCGTGCCGGGGCTTTCTAAAAGAACTTTTCGCATTGAGCCAATAAATTTGTTTGCGTTACTATATTCATTGCGGACCGATTCGCACATGCGGTGCAACAAATGAGCCAAACAAGTAAAATGGTGTAAATTTGGAAATAACGCCTTCACATTTGTCACAGCAAGCACCATGTAAGCAGCTTGATCGCTCACAACTGAGATAACTTTGTTGTACTGTATGTCGCCAGGCCACAAAACCCCGCAGGCGTCGATCACAGAATGCATCACAGTAGAGTTGTTGGCTTTTTCCAGATTGTACATCTTCAACAACATCGGCTTGATTAATTTTCCATTGAGAGGCATAATCAGAACATTGAAGACAAATCTTTGAAGCGCATCTGTTGTTTCATCCACAATGAAACAAACGTTACTATTGCCAACAGCCAATCAAATTTTTTGATGATTTCATCAAACACAGGTTTAATGTAATTTTTGCGTAAAGTACTTTTGTCTGGGATCTTCCTTTTGGTGTATTTGGCCAAAAAATTGCGTAACGGCTCACTATTAACTTTGAACAATGGTATACCGGATTGAATAAAGGCACGTGTCAAATCAGATTCAAACTTTTTATTTTTGCGAGTTGTTCATCTGCTTTCTGAAAACTAGATGCCAGGAACGTTTGCTGCGACAATTTCGATTTACGTTTGGCCGCCAATTCTCAATGCTTCAGTGTTTTTAGGTGTTGTTCAATCACTTGATTCTGATGATTCAGGTCAACTTTTAGCACCGTATCACAAACATCACACTTGATAATAGATCCATTCGACACAATGAAGTCGGCTTTGTACTTTTGAGCTAACAATTTGATTTTAGTGGCACCAAGTTTGGACATTAATAAACTATTAAGTCAATTATCTGTAATGAAAAGTGTTAAAATACGTGGAAATTTTTGGAAATAAGAAAATACATAGAAGTACATGGAAAAAGGCAAAATACGTGGAAATATGTGGGGGGAAAAATAGTCCTAAGGCTCTAAAAATGCGTTTTTCTGACGTTTTAGAGTCCGCTGATTCCGAATCAAGTCTCAAAAAAATTACGTGGCCCATGTAAAAATCCGGTCTCTACTTATAACCATCAGAAAGTGGTTCACCCAGTAGCTCATCATGTATATGGAATTTTCCATTGTCTACTTTTATTCAAAATCATTTTCTCGTACATTGTTTTTCATATAAATCTCAGAACTGTTGACATTTTTGTATGACGACATGCTCCTGCCTTTTGTATTTCTTCAGCCTTAACAAAAATTTGGTGTGAAGTACAAAAACATCTGTGAAATTGTTGCTAAATTATCTGTGCTCATAAAAATTGAGTGATGATTACTCGACTTTTTTTCATATTTTTTAGAAATTTTTCTGTTTCTACAACTCTAACATTTCTCATATTTTGTCAGAAATTTTTTTCTTTCTACATACATACATACATACTTTCTAGAAAAAATAAAGCCTTATCAGAAATGCTATAAAAATTAATGTTTTTCACACTTATTCACTGTTTTTGAGCCAGAAAAGGCACTTTAAAATGTGAACTAAAATTAAATTAAAATTAAATTTTGCTAACTAATGTGGGGTCAATCAACACCACTCGTTATCATCAGTCAAGAAACTGACACACCTATGAATAATATGCTTGAGATATAATATAAAATACCTGTGCATACAACTATGCACATTATACAATGAATATTGATACAGGAAATTCATAGGACAGGACAAAAGTGAGATTATAAGAGGATGGTGACAGACAAGCAAAAACACAGTAAAATAGGAAATTCAATTTATGTTTCAAAGCATTACAAATCGAAAACATGATTGCTATAATAAAAAGGTTCCTAATAGTCCATTTCATAAACTTTAAGCTTTTTGAAAAAAATTTGAAAGTGACAACAAAAGTGCTTAAAACTAGTCCTGTTAACTTAGATATTCTACACTGAGTCATAGGAGATGCATGCCATGCTTAAGCCGCATTACTGCATCACAATTTTTAACAACTTTTGTAGCCACATTCTTGAGGATAAGTTTGAAAGAAAACCGCCAAGTTAAATGGAACAGACTATAGATTATCAATCATTGATTGTTGTGCAGAATGGAAAATAAAATGTCAAATTTTGTTTGAATATTGTCTTTAAAAAGTTATGAAAAAAATGTGAAAACCTTTGATTATATTATTGAAAATGATTGAGAGATGTAACACAGTTGTTGACCATGATAGACACAGGCAGCCCAGTCCAACCTCAGTTGAAAAGTACCAGTGGTGACAAAATCAAAGAAATGATGCATCTAAAAGTATACCTACCACCTGTACGTACGTACATGCTACGGCCTTTATCCTCAGTTTTCATATTCTTTGGAAAAAAGAAAATAGGTAGGTACTAATATCTTATTCTGCAATACAATGTGGGAACAAAGATAGAGTACATAAGTATGTAGGCTGTCAATTATTTCCAACAATAAGAGCATCATACTGTAGTTACCTACCTATCTAAGCAGCTAGCAATCAGCAGAAAACTGTAGAAGTAAAATAATTCAAATAGAGGTCGTGGAGAACTTGTGTCACCACACCACCTCACATTGTAATGCATTAGGTTGTTCATATCTATGTACATGCACGTAATTCTATTTCACAAAACATCACAAGTTTCAGAGTGACCTAAATTGATATAAAATTGGTTCCAAACATTACAAGGCCAGCAAGCAACTGAAATCTGTAGGAGCTGATGCACCAAAATGAAAAAATCACAAGAACAACAAAAATGTCCATAATTAATTTCTGGGCATCTACTGTAATGCATTCTGAGTCATTCAGGATTCTTGGGAGAATCTAAACCCCAGAATATATGGACCCAATGCCCAATTGTGCTTCATAATATACATAACCGTTTAGGTTTTCCTGTGCCAAATTTTATTGCTGTAATTTTGAAGATGCATGTGTAAAACCGCTTTTGAAGCTAACCATTTTTTCAGTTATTAATATGTAATTTTATTCAATTTTCGAGTACAGTAAACACAATTTTTAGGATTTTATTTTGCTTCATTAATAATACAGGCGCAACATACGATAAATGTGTAAGTGCATATGCTACATTTAGGTAGCACAAACTATAGATGTATACATCTGAATCTTTGCAAGCAGCATGTCAACCATGTAGGTACCTATGCATTACTGTAAAACAAAGGTTATCATCAGCACGTGGACCACTCATTGGTAGTGCAACCTACAGTATGCATGCACATGAAGTACTCAAATAGCCATATTAGTGTTTCAATGAAATATTACTCTTGTGATTGACACATTGTCAGTAATGTCACATATTATGTAATTGCCTGCTTCAGGCTGACATTTTGGCCTTTTAGAAATATCAAGCTGAGGGTCGGCCTGACATATCCGCACTTCAGGCTTATGCTCAGAAATACATCACCTGACGTCAGAATTGAGCTGGAATTATGACAAGGTGCCTTACTTGTGATCTTGACTGTACTTGAAGAGCATATGTATGTGTCTCATATTTGTGCCAGTCTTGTTTGTACATACCTTTACCATAAGCTTTTGCCCATAGGCCTATTGTCATATTCATAGATCCATTTCAATTCTCTTTGTTTGTGTTGATACACCTCTTTTTCTGTGCTGGTTAAAACTGTGTGTGAGCGCAGTTTTGACGCACTTTTAAGATTTTTCTCAATTTGCATCAGTTTTCTTGAGCCTGAGAGCCTGTCTTCCGCACTGAATGTGTTCCGTTTTCTTTGCCGTATGTAGAGTAGACTCTGTATGTACCTTCTTATTCTGCTTGGCTGCAGAAATTGTCATTTAGTTGCAGCGTAGTTGGCAGGAGTCTTTTCACCCTTATGCTTTCTTTTATCATTCATGTGTGCCAATTGGTATCATTGTATGCCTTTGGCTGGGCTTTACACCCATGTTAAATACATTGTTTTATTTTATCTATTAGCGTAACACAACAGAGAACAGCATGTATTCTCCATGCTGTTGCTTTTTCATTGCTTCATAACTTTTCTGCCCAAAAATATTATAAAAAATGAATCTTTTAATTAACAATGTTGGGCATGGTTGAATTTCCATGCTGTTGAATCTCTGTCTTTGTGCTACACTGTACTTACGATCCTCAATATTTTCAAGCACTGGAATTTGGTCTAAAACAAATTAAATAATAATCTTTTTGAGCCCTTGTTTAGGTTTCCCGGTAACTTACCTTAATTAGGTACTTAATCTCAAGGGGTTAAGTAAGTAAGTTTCACTAGGTGCATGCGTGGAGGGCTGGGCTACCCTGAATAGGCTGGGCCGCTTACCCCTGAGTTGCTGGCTGGTGATTGACCCCCAAATAAGGGTGAGAACCACACCTGGGCGTAAGGGAAGGGGGTTTGGGGGGTATGCACCCCCCAGAAACCAAAATACCCCACCTCAGAATTCAATTTTTGAAAATTTTTTTCGCCAATTTTTTGATGCCAATGGATAGCGCTTGATGAGAAACGTCAAAAAATGGTGTTTTTATCGCCATACCACCATTTTAAGGCCATTCTTTCGACCTTCAAAAAATATCTTGCACCCCCAGATTTTTCTTGCTGCCCATGTATGGTGAGAACCCCCGTGCAAGTGCATAAGCTAAGATTTGGGGCTAAGTATGCGAATAAATGTACCTACGCTCTTGATTTACATTAAAGGTCTTTCACTATGACCGGCTGAAGCTAAGATTGTTCATTTTTCCGCCAAAAAATTTAAAAAATTGATTCCACTTTGTGAAACGTTATTATGCTCATGTGCATTCTTAACATTATTCTGTTTGTGTGTATTTTTTAACTCTATTGTGTTTGTGTGCATATTTTTCTTGTCCGAGATTGGGGTTGTGACAAAACTTAATTGTCCTGATCTTAATCTCAAATGTTTGCCAGGCCAGGCACGTAAGTAGCCGGAAAATGGCTAAAATTGGGAAGAAAAGCCCCCAATAAGTCGCTCAAGCAGGCTAGCGACCAGAAAACCACTCAAAATTTGTCTAATGACTCAGATTCAACCATAGCGCCAATGCACAAATCTGTGCAAGTGGTGACAACATTGCAAACGCCAATCAGACACTCAGTGTCAGAAAACCAGACATAAGTGTTGACTCTCCGCAAAGCTAATCAAGTTGCAAACAATGACAACATCACACTTTGCCAAATTATGAATGAAACAACAATTGCTAATCCTCAACATTCAGTTTCCGACACAAATGTGAATTGAGTTGCCAAAAATTGCAATTCAGAAAATCTTTCAAATGTGATGTTTGCTCACATGCGAGAGTTGGAAAATTGTCTTGAACGTATCGCTGAAGAGCATGTGCATGCACAACAGCAAAATGCAAATTCTGCAAACCCTGATTTGCAGCCTAGCAGAAACCAGCTTCTATCATCACTGCAGACGTGGACCAGCAGCATTTTGCTCATTTTGCAAATGCTGACTTGGATTCACGCATGCAGCTTGCAACGTCAACGCCCATCTGTTGTTTGTCAGGCTCCATGCATCCTAATCAGCAAATTGCAAAGCAGTCATTGCATCTCATTGTCACCGTAAACGCTGAGCCGCAACATTTTGCTCATTTTGCAAATGTTGAAATGTCTCCACGAGTACACCTCGCATTGTCCGCTGTTCTGCCGGTCTCTAACCAAGTTGATCCCATAAATGCCAAATTACCCCCACTACATGCAATGCACATTCTGCAAAGTCAAATTTTTTGCCAAATACAGGTGTTTCGATCCCATTGGATCAGATACCACCTCAGTATCAGCAGAACCGAAGACTTCATTATCCAGACCAAGTTTTTGACTCACTATTGGAAAGACCTACACAGTGTAGACCTCTTTTCCAACATTCCTGTTGTCGTCATTGTGATGATCTGTCTGATAGCTCATCAAATACAGGTATTCATTACCAAGCTGACTCTGTGAAGAGAGGTCCATTTTTGCAACAAATTCAAATCACAACAGCCAATAAGAAGTTTTTTCAAGGTGAAAAAACGGACATTCATGGATTTTCTCAAATCTGAGAGACTAGCAGGTGGCTATAGAATTGATGGAAGATTGTGTGTTGAGTTCTTGCCAACCTCTTTTGGCACTTAAAACACCTGACTGTTTTGCTCCCTACCCCTCAATCTTTGTCAATCATATGAAGACACAAAACAAGCATTAATTGCAGAGTTTTGTCCCATAGACACAGAAACGTTGTTTGACAGATTTCTTGAGCAAGAACAGCTCCAATTGGAGTCTGTACATGCTTTTTTTGGCCTTACACAAAGATCTTATTTGCGCTCAACCATACGTGGGCAGCAAGAAAATTCTGGGGGGGGTGCAAGATTTTTTTGAAGGTCAAAAAATGGCCTTAAAAATGGTGGTGTGGCAATAAAAACACCATTTTTCGACGTTTCTCATCAAGCACTATCCACTGGCATCAAAAAATTGCGAAAAAACGAAAAAAAATTTTCAAAAATTGAATTCTGGGGGTGGTATTTTGATTTCTGGGGGATGGGGGTACTTTAGTTTCTGGGGTGCATACCCCCAAACCCCTCCACGCCCAGGTGTGCGCTCAACCTTAAATCAGGTTGACTCCCAGCTTTCGACAAAATGCTTTGTCATCAGCTTAGAAAAGGGATGAATCAAGAAATCGCCAAAGAAGCTTACAACAGAGCGCCTGAAGCGCTGCCATAAGATTTTCTTTATGCTGGCGCATTGTATTGAGTTTGCAAACCTACAGTATGCTTCAGTTAAGCAGCCTACCCCATATTTACCAGCAACAGCTGCTGCAGTGTCTAGTAGTGTTTGGCCAAAAGGAAATTTTTGTCATTCAAAGTATTATCAAAATGATACACCTGTCAATCTACATCTTTTTGACAAGCGCATCCAGAGACATCTAATGCATCAACGCAACCATACTGTATTTATTGCAAACACATAAGCCACACCAGAGATGAATGTTTTTGGCGCCCACAAAACAATGACCGTAGTTATTGTAACAGCAAAGCTCACAATTCCAGTGAGTACGCATTTTGTCATCATAGCCAATCTATGCCAGGATTCAAACTAACCCATCATCATTTTGTCTGAACTACCGTAACCTATATAATACTCATGTGTTTCAAAACTCACAGTATCCATCTACATCTCAAAATTATGACTCATCAAGATTTTTGATGTCCGAGTAATGATTTTTGTCAAAATTATGGTGATCACCAAAACTACTGTAACCCCTACAGTAATATGCTATATTACAAAAATGACAATAAAAGTATATGCAAACAATCACTTTGCAGAGTATTCTCAGAGTTATCATCAGCCTAAAAACATATATCAACAATTATCTCAGCAACCTATGCATTCTAACCACACATGGGCCAGGGGGTTTGGGTAGGTGGTATGCATAGGTGGCAGCACCAAAATTTGGGAGGGGGAGTTAATAAAAAAATTTTCAAAGGTCAAAAAATGGTCTTAAAAGTGGATGTGTGGCGAAAAAACACCATTTTTGACGTTTCTCATCAAGCACTATCCAATGATTTCAAAAAATTGCTAAAAAAGCAGAAAAAATTTTCAAAATTTTAATTCTGGGGGGAAGGGGGTATTTTGATTTCTGGGTAAGAAGGTAGTTCCAACTTCTGGGGGTGCATACCCCCAAACCCCCACGCCTACATGTGGTGGGATGCACCACGGTGAGCAGCACCAAAATTCTGGGGTGTTCAAAAGGTCAGTGGTATAAGTGGTTGTATGGCAAAAACACGCCATTTTTTGATGTTTCTCATTTAGAACTATCTAATGGCATCAAAAAAAATCGCTAAAAAGCAAAAAATATTCAAAATTCGAATTCTGGGAGGGGTATTTTGATTTCTGGGAGGGGTATTTCAACCTCTGGGGATGCATACCCACATATCCGCCTTACCCACATATGTGTGGTATGCACCCCTCGAGAAGTTGAAATACCCCCCAGAATTCAATTTTTGAAAATTTGTTTGTGCTTTTTTGCGATTTTTTAGATATTGAGATAGTGCTAATGATAAACGTTAAAAAATGGTTTTTTGACAATACAACCACTTTTGAGACCATTTTTCATCTTTGAAAATTTTTTCAATCACCCCATTCCCAGAATTTAGGTGCTGCCCACCTCATGGTTCTGATGCCCTGGCAGTCACGTACTTGGTATCTATCACACACCCACCATTACATTCCCCCACTGCATCCGACCCAATTGACTAATAATAACGACAATGTCATTACTTTGTCTGTTTTGACTTCCGATAATTTGGAACAGCTTTATGCATCTCAAGCATTTCTCAAAGAAAATCATTGCCTACAGAAACAATTAGCTGTCTATGAAAAGCTAAATTTGCAAGTAAAAGCTCATGATGTTGCTAACAAGCCCACTGTTAGCCATGTATCTACTAATTTGCCTGCAATAATAGCGCAAATCAATGGAGTAAAGCTTCCTGCATTAATTGACACAGGATCTCAAGTTATAATCAGAGCCCTGCGCGGGCCAAAATTTTTTGACCCGCCCCGCCCCGCCAAGAAAGAAATAAAGCCCGCCCCGCCCCCGCAGCTCCTTAGACCCGCCCCGCCCCTGCAGTAATGTTACAAAAATTAGGCCCACCCCGCCCCGCAAAATTTTTTCATGTACTCTATGTATCCATTTCTGGTCAAAAAGGAGCCAGAATGCAAGAAGATTAAGAACCGGACAATGAGTGATACAAAATCTTCAATGTAAATGATTGCAATGCAATTTTGTAAATTGAATAATAGCTAATGTCTTACAGCAATAAACTTTATTGGAACAACAATGATGTTACTGTGATAGGTGTAGCTAGGTATGTAGGTAAACTGCAAAAGGCATAATCTTGCACTGCTGATTGCTAAAATTCTGAGGGGTCTGATGGGGCGAAATCGCCAAAACTAGTACAACAAAATCAATTTTGCGGGTCTGCTGGATCCAAGGGAACAACCCAGATCCCAATGCTCGCCATTACTCAAATCCTATAGGTGATAGTCTACCTTATGTAAAGACGTAGCGTGTACCTACATATATGTAGGCATGGGTGGGTAGCACCTAAATTCTGGGGGTGAAAAAATTTTTAAAGGTAAAAAAAAAATGGTCTTAAAAGTGGTCCTATGGCGAAAAAAACACCATTTTTCGACGTTTCTCATCAAGCACTATCCAATGGCATCAAAAAATTGCTGAAAAAGCGAAAAAAATTTTCTGTGGGGGTATTTGATTTCTGGGGGTATTTCAACTTCTGGGGGTGCATGCCCCCCAAACCCCCCCATCCCCCACGCTTACGTGTGTATGTAGGTGCCTGCCTACCTATATATACAGGGTGTTTCAAAAAAAAAGGAAACCCATATCAGACCTTGTAACTTCAAAACGAATCGCTCAATTTAAATGCAGCTTGCTTTAATCAATAGATAAAAACCTTCATAATTATCTCACAAAGTTTCGTTTTTGCAGCTTTATTTGTTCTTGTACAACGCACATTTGGGTAAAAGTCGTTTTTTTTCATTAAATACAATGTGTCGCAAGAAATGAATATGTGTTTGCGATATTGTAGCTTCAGATCGAGTGAACATTTTAGAATACAGTTTGCTTCAATCGAAAGCTCATTTATCTAGCTAGTTGCCTCTAAATTTTACTTTTATTTTGTTTGTTTGTTCAAGAGCTATTGAGTTTTTGCCTAAGGACACTCCCTCGGCGATTGAGCCAGCAATGACAAAATAAGCAGGAGTTGCTTGTGCTTGTGAATGACCTAAGGAATGACATTTGGCGAAAGTTTAATAACTCTCGAACCAAGTAGCGAAATAGTACGAAAATTTACAGGCTAACAGCTAGACAAAGAGACTTCTGAATAGAGCAGACCGTATTCTAAAATGTTCACTCGATTAAATGCTACAACGTTGCAAACACATGATTTATTTCTAAACACGCATTGTATTTAATGATAAAAACGAATTTTACACAATTGCGCGTTTCAGAAGAACAGAGCAAGTTTCTTACGACGGTTTTTGTCTATCGTTTAAAACAATTTGCATTGAAATTGAGCGAGCCGTTAGGAAGTTACAAGGTCAAATATGGGTTTCGTTTTTTTTTTTTGAAACACTGTATTTATGTAAGCTTATGCATGGTAAAGCTGGATTATTTCAATTTGTATTATTTTAACAGCCCCCATGTGTTCTATTTCATTAAGTATTTATTCAGAGGATGAGCAGCAGAGCATTACTTAGAACTATAGTCTATTTCGCAAAATCTTGTGCATTGGAATCAATTTTGCGCACATATCCTTTTGGACAACAAAAATTTAAAAAAAGAAAGGCCTGCCCCGCCCCGCCAAAATTTTTAGAAAATAAAGCTTTGCCCCGCCCCGCCAGCCATGTGACCACACCTGGGCGTGGGAGATGGTTTGGGGGGGGGTATGCACCCCCAGAAACCAAAATACCCCCCCCCCAGAAACCAAAATATCCCCCCAGGATTCAATTTTTGAAAATTTTTTTCGTTTTTTTCGCAATTTTTTGATGCCAATGGATAGTGCTTGATGAGAAACGTCGAAAAATGGTGTTTTTATCGCCATACCACCATTTTTAAGGCCATTTTTTGACTTTCAAAAAAATCTTGCACCCCCCTCCCCAGAATTTTCTTGCTGCCCACATATGCATGTGACCCGCCCCGCAAAAAGCCCGCGCGGGCCCGCGGGACAGGGCGGGCTGACCCGCCCCACACAGGGCTCTGGTTACAATGATGACCATAGGTGGGCAGCACCAAAATTCTGGGGAGGGTAGGGGTTGAAAAGATTCTCAAAGGTCAAAAAATGGTCTTAAAAGTGGTTGTTTGGCTAATTAAGACCATTTTTCGACGTTTTTCATCAAGCACTATTCAATGGCATCAAAGAATCGCTAAAAAAAGCAAAAAAAATTTCAAAATTTGAATTCTGGGGGGGGTATTTTGATTTCTGTGGGGGGGGGTATTTCAACTTCTGTGGGTGCATGCATACCCCCCCCCACGTCCACATGTGATGATAACTACAAGCGTTTTTCTGCGCTTATGTTTCCAATTTCCACCAAAGCAGGTAGCAAATGTTGTACATGGCATTGGAAAAATGACAGCAACAGTGCGTTCCACCTATATCATGCAAGTAACAGTTGCAGAACAAATTAAACGAGCTGTTGTCTCAATCATTGATAACCTACTGGAAGATATCCTTCTAGGCTTCAATTTTTGCAAACATGCCCTACTTTTTGTCAACAGTGTTGAATTACTTTAACCAATTGACAAAAAGCATTTATGTGTAAACCCTGATAAGCAAATTGCATGTCCGGTTAGTACTCACAAAACTGTTACCGAATCAATTGTCATTCAACCTCGTCACAAAGTTGTGACACCCGGATATGTTTGTTGCAGCCAATTGAATGCTGAAATTGCTCTTTTCGAATCTGACAATGATTTCATGCTAAGCAAATCACTGTTCATTGCACCAGCTATCATTGACACATCAGTCCCTGTTTTCCCCTATGCATCTGTAATACAACTAAATCACCTATTACCATTGATATCAGATAATTCATTGGTTCCCTAATGACTGAAGCTGAAATCATGTCTCAGGTCATCCTAACGGACGATAGAACTCCAAAACTTTTTGCATCCATCAATAAAGCCTTAAATGGCTTAGCAATTAATGCCTCTCATCAACAACAAGTTTGTGAATTATTTCAGCATTATATATCCATTTTTGCCCTGAAAGGAGAGCCTCTAGGCCAAACACTGCTCATGAAACATCATATAGACACATGTGATAGCCCGCCTGTCAAAGGAAAAATGTATCTTATCCATAATTAGCATCAAAAAGCGATGCAAGGAGTTATCAATAAAATGCTAGCTGATAAAGTGATTTGTCCAACTACAAGCCCATGGGCTAGTCCATTATTCCTAATTGGGAAAAAGGACGGTTCTTTACGCCCAGTGGTCGATTATTGTTGTTTAAATGAAGTTACTAAGACCCAAGTGTACCCTCTAACCCAAATTGAAGACTATTTTGATGCTCTTGGATCGGCAGCATATTTCTCGATGCTAGATCTCAAATCAGGTTATTGGATAATCCCGTTAGATAAAGAATCATGGGATAAAACAGCTTTTATTTGCCCCGTCGGTCACTACAAATTCAATGTGTTACCATTTGGCCTCAAAAATGCGCCAGCAGACTTTCAGCGCTAAATGGAATTAGTTCTAGCAGGACTAAATTAGAACAAGTGCATAGTTTACATTGATGATATCATAGTTTTTTAACAAACTTTTCTAGAACATCTACAAGACCTAGAGAAAGTGTTTAAGGCCATAAATGACACAGAACTGCGCATTAACCCTCCATTTATCATCATGGTTTTGCAGTCAAAGTGCACCATCATAGTATAAACTCCTAGTGCATATTAAGCTATGCCTTCTTAACATCTTCTGACAGCTATTACTTTCATTTAGTGCAATTTTTTATGCTCTTTCTGAATATGATTGTTATTTCCTGTGAAAATTATTTTTGAAAGAGATATATCAAAAAAACTATCACAATGCATAACAATAGGCACCTGTTGTACATTATGCAAAAACAAGAAAAAGTAGATCTCTATTGTGTTAAACACATCCAGTAAATGCATTTAAAGAGCTAAAAAATAAACCACTAAATTTTTCTATTAGAACCTTATTTTTCCCATCTTGAGTTTTTGTGATGTCACTGCAAAAAGGCCAAAAATGTCTATTTCTTACTACTCTATAACTCCTCTTCGAGCTAAACCATTAAAAAGGATGCAACTGAAGCCAAAACGAGGCTAGACAAAGTATTGGACACATAGATAAGGTAGAACGGAATAAATCGCCACAAAATTGATACATTATCCCTCCAGCATAGGACACGGTTAACAGAGGGTTAAGCCTGATAAATGTCATTTTGCCCATCATGAAGCGCAATTTTTAGGCCATAAAATTAGCTCTTTTGGGATCGCGCCAGATCCCATGAAAGTTACCAATGTTCAAAGTTTTCCGACTCCTAGAAATGTGAAAGGCATACAAAAATTCCTTGGACTTGTCCATTGTTTCAAGAGGTTTGTAAAGGATCTTGCAAAAATAGCTAAGCCACTTTTCATGCTATTGCGAGTAGATACACCTTTTGTGTGAACCAAAAAGCACCAAGAAGCTTTTGAAAAAATCAAGGATGCCGTCACTTCTCTGCCAATTCTACAATTGCCAAAGTTTGACGACAAACATCTGTTCATTTTTACAACTGATGCCAGCAATTATGCGTTAGGTGCCATTCTGACACAAAAGTATCTGCCGTCAGGTAATCGCTTTATACTGAGCTATTCAAGCCGGGTCTTGAATTCTGTTGAGTGCAATTATGCAATATCAGAGAAAGAGACTCTAGAAGTGGTATGGGTGATTGAATTCTATGGCTACTATCTCTATGGAACTGAGTTTGTGGTTGAAACTGACCACCAAGCTCTCACCTGGCTTGTCAACGTGAAAGATCCATCTAGTCATCTCCAAAGATAAGGACTCAAGCTTCAAGAATACACGTATTGAGTTGTGTATGTCCCCGACACTTATAATTGTGCCGCCATTTACTTTTGGGTCATCCCAAATATGATTAAAATGAGCAAGAGCATAGAACTGGAGGTAAAGCGATTGTGAACATGACTAATCTAGAATCCGAGAAATATGAGTTGGAAGAGGATGATACTCCGCTCAACATACTCACTACGTCAGACATGAATAGAAATATACCACCTATCTACTGTGAGAGAAATACGCTAACAGAAGCAGAAAAAGCACAGATGCTTACGCCAGCTAAACTGCTAGCAGAGCAATGACTTGACCCCAAAATTGTCAAAATCCACAACTCACACGATGATCTTTCCGAGAAAAAGTATCACAATGAATTTTTCATCAGCTAAGATCTACTTTTTGATGTTTCCAACCTAAATGTAACCCCCAAGTTGTCTATCAGCTCATCATACCTGAATCCTTTTGTTGTTTTATCCTATCCGAGTTTCATGACTCAATTTTAGGTGCTCCAGGACAAAAATTTCGCCCAATATCCAGATAAGATATTGGTGGTCACAAATAGAAAGTGATGTTATTGCATGGTGTAAAAATTGCCATACATGTCTTCAATGTAAGATTTTGTCAATCCCAGCATCGGTACCCTAAAGCCAATTGAAGTCAATGCACCTTTTGATTTTATTGCATGCAATTGTCTTCTCTTGCCAGGATCTATCTCAGGAAATGATCAAGCAGTCGTTTTCATGGATTATTTATTACACAAAATATGTAGAAGTATTTCCTATTCTGGACATAAAAGCAAGTGCAATCACAAATATTTTGCTACATGAAATTATACCAAGACACGGAGTGCCTAGACGTTTTCTGACAGATCAAGGATACAATTTTACATCAATTTTAGTCACTGAAATATGCAAAATCTTGCATATTCAAGAAATTTTTTACAACACCGTATCATCCACAATGTGATGGTCTGGTTGAGCATTATAATTGAACGTTGATTGACTGTCTGTCAAAGCTAAGTGCTGGTGACCAGTATGATTGGGACAATATCTCCCATTTACGTTGTTCGCCTATTGAGCAACGCCTCAAGCCTCTACAAATATATTGCCTTTTGTTCCACTTTATGGTTGACAGCCATCTTTTCTGCTAGACATTCAAATCTTGAATGATTTAACCCTCAACCCTGAATTGTCTAACCAAGTTGAAGCGTACTTAGCCAGCGTGATTCACTCTCTACATGACTTACATGAGGCTGCAGCCACAAATTCAGCAAAAGTGAGTATGCATCAAAAGTGACAATATGACAAAAATGTTTCTGAAATCATCTTTTTGGTTAAAAATGTAGTTTATCTGAATAAACAAAGCAGTTATTCCATCAAATCAAGGCACACTTGCTCCTAAACAAGTGGGCCCATACTGTATCACCAAATTACCAACTTCAGAAACAGCATGGATTGTCTACATATGCAATCCGCTTGTCACTCATTTAGTTCATCAAAATAGGTTGTTGCAATTGCCTAAATTGCCATTTTCTGATTCAATTTTGGAAAAGCATGAATACATTCCAGGCGATATTATGTTAGTTCAAGTCCCACAACGCCCCATTTGCCCTGGGGTAGTGATTGATTTTTCTCAGTTACCAGCATAGGTGGGCAGCACTGAAATTCTGGGGGGGGGGCAGGGTGTGAAAAAAATTTTCAAAGGTAAAAAAATGGTCTCAAAAGTGGTTGTAAGGCAAAAAACACCATTTTTTGATGTTTCTCATCAAGCACTATCCAATGGGATCAAAAAATCGCCAAAATGCAAAACAAATTTTCAAAATTTGAATTGGAAGTGGGGGTGGTATTTTGATTCATGGGGGAGGGGTATTTCAACTTCTAGGGGATGCATATCCCCCAAACCCTCATGCCCATGTATGGTTACCAGCTAGCAAACGCCATAAGAAAGAGTGCATTCCCATCCATCTTCTCGTTATGTCTAAAACTAATCATGCTGTACCTTTAAATAACATTTACCCCTTTTCAGAACCCTATTTTACTCAACTATGTCTGACCAACTGCCAGGAAACTTGGATAAGAACCATCCAGAATTCAACTGCAATGGCCATCCCCTCAAACATCACAGAATTCCTCATAGCCCTGCATGTGGCAGCTGCATGCTTGCAGTTACGTTTAGAGCCTACAGGCCAAGAGACCTCATTGAGTGATCACGCTGGTTTTTATAGCCAACATAGAACCAGTACATTTGCATGCTCATCCGAATTGTTTTTGTCGCATCATGGCTCAACGTCATTGGTTCTTCCAACATTTTAACAGAGTGCCCCTGACCGCTCCATATGTCCCATATCCTGACACATGTGTATCGTTTTCATAGATTCACCTAAGTAGTAAAGCATGGCCTTTTGGCATAGGTGTGCTGAAGCATATACAGTGCTAAAGCATACTTATTCCAGTTGGGCTAGGCTCTGCTACTATGCACAATCTCATTCCGCTTATTATCTCTAAGTGCACTACTTCCACTTATTGTCGCGCCTCTGCTGCATATTATGATGTCACATGACTCACGTTGTATTATCATGCACCGCATCTGCATAATATGATATTAGCAAGTTAACAAAGTGTAGTTTTTATGTAACATTCCAAAGGCATGACTCATACACATCAAATGACTTGGCAAAGTGCCAAGTTTTTTATGCAACATTCCAAAAGGCAAGTTCAAACATGTCTAGGCGTGTTCAGACACATTGGCAGAGTGCCAAGTCCCAAAACCTATATAGGGAGGGCTTTGAAAAATAAGTTAGTCTTAGTGAGGGAATTGCTTTGAGAGGTTGGTTGTATGATTTTCTCTCTGATTTTTTGGAATAAAAATTTTTCAGTCTTACTGAGAATTGCATTGAGCAATTGGTTGTTTCATTTTAGTCTTAAAATTGTGGAAATGTCACAATTTGATAATCTCAAAATTGTTGATGAACGAAATGAGGATAATGAACTTCCTAGCATTCTGAGGAACTCAAAGTGGTTGATGAGTGGCATCCACACATGGGCGTGGGGGTGGTTTGGGGGTATGCACCCCCAGAAGTTGAAATACCCCCCAGAAATCAAAATACCATCCCCCAGAATTCAAATTTTGAATTTTTTGCTTTTTTAGCTGATTTTTTGATGCCATTGGATAGTGCTCAATGATGAACGTCAAAAAATGGTGCTTTTTGCCATACAACCACTTTTAAAAACCATTTTTGACCTTTGAAAATTTTTTCACTCTCCCCCTAGAATTTTGGTGCTGCCCAACTCATGGTGGCATATCCCCTGGACCACTTCTACAAACTGGGGGAGCCAGAGGCTCTGAAGATAAAGCGATTCAATACTGAAGGTCGCTCTTATCTATTGACTTTCCAAAATGTGGACAGCATGAATTTGGAGCACAATTTGCCAGAAATCTTTGATGATGCAATCTCAAAGATTATTGGAGACTCAAATGACATGGTGGGTGTTCAAGTAACCCACCCGACCCTCAAGAAGCACGCCATCATACCATTCCAAAGAGGAACAGAGATCAAAGGTGAACAGATCATGCACACAATTGAAAGGATTTTGCAGTCAAATGAAGCAATTCAACTTGAACAGCCAGAGACACGAATTCGGATAGTTCAGGTTAGTCCTCCTACTGGTTCTGGTCAACATAAACAAAGATTTGTAAATTTAGAAAAAGAAATGAAAGCTAAAAAATGTTTCGTGCAAATTAAAAACAATGATGATTTATGCTTATCACGTGCACTTGTTGTATCAATAGCTCGACTAGAACATGTTATAAATCCTGATGATATAACTATGAAATCATGGTACAAAAATATGTGCAGGAAGGATACTGACAAGCAGATGGCAATGCAGCAAAAAGCTGCAACCGAATTAATGATCAAAGCGGGTCTTCAAGATCACACAGGCCCCTGTGGCATACCAGAATTACAGGCTTTCCAGCAGACCTTGCCTGAACACCAGATCAAGGTGTTCAGTGCAGACTTTTGCAACGCCATAGTTTTTGAAGGACCTTCAGCTGAAAAGGTCCTTCATCTTTACCATCATGACAATCATTTTGATGTCATTGGAACAATGGCAGGTTTTATGAACCGGAGCTACTTTTGTGAAGCTTGCAATAAGGGATATGATCACAAAAGTGAGCACAGATGCTCCAAAGTCTGCCCCTGTTGTCATGGGCCTACATGCCCAAATGTGGCTCTGATAGAATGCAAAGACTGTGGCCGACTCTTCAGAGGCCAACAGTGTTATGAAAATCACAAAAAGGTTGGCAAAAATGGAACATCAACTTGCCAACAAATGAAACGATGTGAAAGATGTGGGCGACACATAAACAGGCGAGATAAAGTAAAGCGGCACAAATGCGACCATTATTACTGCAAGATCTGCAAAATAGATGTGCCAAAGAATGATCATAAATGTTACATGAAGCCGCTAGAAATCAAAAAGGATGAAAAGAAAAACACAAAGTACGTGTTTTTCGATTTTGAAACGCGCCAAGAGAAGATCTGTGGCAATAGCAAAGCTGGACTTAGATTAGAGCATGAGCCAAATTTATGCATTGCACACATAGTGTGCATGATATGCAAGGATAAAGCACTCGGACATTGTGAAAATTGCGGCGAGAATCGCCGAATATTTTCTGGAAAAAATTGCGAAAGCAAATTTTGTGATTTTTTGTTTGACCTAAAAAACGCAATAGCCATTGCACATAATGCAAAAGGCTTTGATGGTCATTTCATCTTGAAATATCTATTCAAACAGGCCATAGTTCCCACAATAGTCATCCGTGGGCTAGAAATCATGAGCTTATCAGCAGGCTCAGTAAAATTAATTGACTCATACAATTTCCTACCAATGGCATTGTCAGCTTTGCCAAAAACTTTTGACGAGCCTGAATTAAAGAAAGGCTATTTTCCACATCTTTTCAACACGGTTGAAAATGAAAATTATGAGGGTGAGTGGCCGGATGCATGGTACTACTCTCCGGCTACAATGAACCCTAAGAACCGAGAAAACTTTTACAATTGGCACAAAGAACAAAAAGGCAAAATGTTCAATTTTAGATCTGAACTTTTGGCCTACTGCGAGTCGGATGTCGACATTTTGAGGCGGTGCTGCCTAAAATTTCAGAAATTATTCATGGCGGAAACGGGCATTGACCCTTTTGAAACATCTTTAACAATCGCCAGTGCTTGCAATAAGGTTTTTAGATCAACTTATTTGCAAGCAAATACAATCGGCATAGTGCCGCATGGTGGCTACAGGAGAGCCGAAAAACAATCGATTACGGCGATCAAATGGCTAAAGTGGCTGAGCGAAGCGCAAAAATTAATATCAGGCATGCGCGAAACATGGGCGAACAAAAAATTGGCAACTACCGAGTTGATGGCGTACATGACAAGAACATGTACGAATATAATGGCTGTTACTGGCATGGCTGTCCGAAGTGCATGAAAAAGCGGACTAAACTTACAGCCGACCAAATCACAACGGCGGAAGAGGCATACCAAAACACAGTTAAACGACGCAAAGCAATAGAGGCTCAAGGATATACGGTAACTGAAATGTGGGAATGCGAGCTGAACAGAGAACTAAGATCAAACGTTGAAATGAATAGATTTTTCAGCTCAATCAAGATCGTAGATCCGTTGGATCCCAGGGAAGCATTTTATGGTGGAAGAACAAATGCCATAAAATTGCTCGAAAAGATCAAAAGGGATCAAAACGGCGCTCCCATGGAAAAAATCAATTACACAGACATATGCAGCTTGTACCCAACCATTAATAAATATGGCATTTACCCGATTGGACATCCTCAGATTTTGACGGAAAACTTTTCAGAAATCATGGCTGAAAAACGGCCCTATGAGGGACTGATCAAGGCCAGAATTTTACCACCTAAAGGCCTATACCATCCAGTATTGCCATACAGATTTGGGGAAAAGTTATATTTTCCCTTATGCCGAACATGCACTGGAACGCATCAACAAGATCGATGTGAGCACAATGATGAAGATCGTGCTCTAGTAGGTGCTTGGGTAAGTATCAAGATCTACAAAGCCCTTGAATCTCGGCTACAAAATTTTAGAAATTTTCGAAGTATGGCATTACGAAGAATCGGAAAAATACGATCCCATTACCAACCCTGATGGCGGTCTGTTTACAGAATACATTGACAAATTCATGAAATTCAAGCAGGTATCGGACGGATGGCCTGCTTGGGTGAAAACGGCTGATGACAAAACTAAATATATATAGAGGAATACAAACAACATGAAGGAATAGAACTTGGATGATACTAAAATAGCAAAAAATTCAGGCTTAAGATCATTAGCAGAGCTAATGCTCAATTCTTTTTGGGGGAAATTTGGTCAAAGGAACAACATGACCAAAGTTTCCTTTTTCACAGAGCCTGAACCATATTTTGACTTGGTTTTTGACCCAACAAATGTCATTTACTCAATAAATGTCATCAATGAGAAGATGATGGCAGTGACACACACAAAAGATGATGATTTCACAGAAGTTATGGGGAACACAAACCCAGTCATAGCCGCCTACACAACAGCTCAGGCGCGCATAAGGCTTTACGAACATCTCAAAAAAATGGGCAATAGAGTACTCTACCTTGACACAGACAGCATGATTTTTAAATCATCGCTGAATAAAGAGGAATACAAAGTGCCCATTGGCTCATACTTGGGCAATATGACTAACGAATTGAAGGACTATGGCCCTGGCGCTTACATAGAAACATTCGTGAGCGGAGGGCCTAAAAATTATGCTTACAAGGTATACTCGGCTCAGGAAAACAAATTTTACTATCACATAAAAGTCAGAGGCTTCACCCTAAACTCGGCTGTAGCATCACAGATCAATTTTCACTCATTAGTGAAAATGGTGAACGCTTTTGTGCAAAAACAAAACGTTCTTGAAAAGACTGTCTATTTCCCACAGATTAAGCAACTACCTGATCATACGATAGTGACAGAAGATGCAAAAAAATTGTACAAAGTTGTATATAATAAGCGTGTTGTACAGCTTGATTATTTTACTTTACCTTATGGATATTAAACTTGTTGTACAGCGCGATTTTATCTAAAGCCAAAAAAAATTAATAAAATGCATGCCAAAAAAACCAAAAAAATGGTGCCGCCGCATGCTCAGCTCCACGTGCTGCCACTGGGCACTGCTTTTGCAGTGGCTGAGAAGCATACAAGGTAAATTATATAAGGTTTCTTCATTTTCAATTTAAACGAAAAAAATGATTAACGATACTTCTATAGAGAAAAATTATTTGCAACCCATTTAACACAAAGTTTTGGGCTGTGTAGTACTCGTAATAGTTTTATCAATTCTAATTTTGTGTAAGCTTTTAAAAAAGCATCTCAAAAAGCTATATAAGGGATTACGTAGCTTAAGATCTAGCAGAAATGAGTCTCCCAAAGTGTCCGATGTGTTCTCTGGTGCCAAAGTCAACATACCATTACAAAATATGCGCCTACCTGCATAAGGAGCCGCATTTTCTGCGCAGATGGTGTAGGTTCTTTGAGCCAGGATGCAACGATTGCATCCTCAAAATCAAAAATGATGAAAATTTCCTAGGTTTCACATTTTCACTATGCATGCAATGCTCTGGCGAAGTCAATGTAATTAAAAAGAATAAATACATGCTGTTCTTTTATTTAGAAGATGTAGATGGACCTCAACCTACTCCAAAAGATATAAGCTTTGCAGTGGAATGCAACGATTGTAAATTAAGAGTCGTTCAAGATCATATAAACTTGAAAATTGACGTAAAGTTTTGCAAAAAGTGCTCTTCTAGATATTGTGCAGTCGCAAAAGGTAAGCACGCGCTATATTTCTATTAAGCAATGGAAAATATTTATTATGAACCAAAAACGGGGTATACAGGCGCAGGTTTACTAGTTGAAAAAGCTAAGCTAAACAAGAAAGCGGTAATAAAATGGCTAGAGACTCAGCCAATTTACACACTGCATAAGCCAGCTTGCAAAAAATACGCATGTAATAAAGTAATAGTCTCTAGGATTGATGAACAATGGGCCATAGACTTGGCCGACTTACAGTCAATAAAAAAACATAACGATGGCTACGCATTTTTATTCAATTGCATAGATGTGTTTAGTAAGTACGCTTGGAGTATACCTGTAAAAAATAAAACCGCCGAGGCTATAATGAATGCATTCAAAGCAATATTAGAAGGCAGACGTAAGCCGGAAAAAATACAAAGTGATGCTGGTAAAGAATTTGTCAACAAACAGTTTCAGAAATTTCTCGAGGAAAATAATGTAGAATTTTTTACAATAAATAGCAAACTAAAGGCGTCCGTTGTTGAATGCTTTAATCGAACATTAAAGGAACGCATGTGGCGATATTTCACAAAAAACAACAAATATAGATACATTGATGTACTGCAAGACTTAGTAATTGGCTATAATAATACAAAGCATCGCACAATAGGGATAGAGCCAGCTAATGTAAATGCTGATAATGAATTAATCATTTTAAATAAAGCTTTCAAAATTAATACAAGCGGCGTCACTTTTAGGTATAACATTGGTGATAAGGTACGTATAACTAAAGTGAAGGGTGTTTTTGAAAAGGGCTATGAACCAAATTGGAGTGAAGAAACATTTGTAATAAAAAGCCGATTAAAAAGAAAACCACCAGTTTATGTAATTAAAGATCAGTTGGGCGAAAAATTGGAGGGAGTCTTTTATGAAGCCAAATTGCAAAAGGTTGAATTAATTGACAATGTCTATGTCATTGAGAAAGTTTTAAAAACGCGTAAAAAGTCTGGAAAAACTGATTATTTTGTTAAATGGAGAGGTTTTCCTGAAAAATTCAATAGCTGGGTGAATCATCTCATAAAAATTTAAGTTTATATAAGAAGTGTGTGATCAAAAAATTGTAAAACAAAAATGGATATACCTTCCGAAGTAGCAAAAATGGAAAAACCCACTGAAGTTAAGCCTAAAATTACTGTAGAAGATAGGCGCCCATTTGGTAGGAGTATTAGACCTCCTATTGAACTGTGTTACCGCAACCTGCCACGCCCCATGTACCCTCTTATGATCGAACTTTGCTATTTTTGTCAAAAAAGTAGCTGTGAAAGAGACTGTTTTGTAACAGATTCGGGCCAAATGTACTTTTCGCTTCAAATGTGTCCAAAATGTGTAGAGTACAACAAGGCGACGCAGGAGGCAGGATGTGTAGTCCTAAGTTGTCAAATTGCTGAAAGTAAGCAAATGGGCAGTGAACCGGAAAAAGCCCCACCGTTTTTAAATCAGTAAGTCTATATAAGACCCTACCTCTCCTCAATTATTGCCATCTGCTACTGAGCAGCCATGCTTCAAGGTGAAAACCTTTTCGTTGGCTTTTGCGAGCAACTGGTTGCAAAATCTGCTACGGGCAGTATGACAACAGTGAGTTGGCGCAACGCAGCATCATATTTTGGAATCGTTTCTCTGAAAATTACAAACAATACTGGAAGCAAGAGGCTGCGGATCACAATGCTGAAAATGAGTTGAGTGGAAAACGCAAAATGCACAGTTCTTGGATTTTTGCACTAAATCTAAAATGTCAGGCACATGATTTTCAAACAAGTCTTTTTTACAAAATATGGCAAAACTTGTGCTATGAATCAAAGTTAGTTTGGATTCTACTAGGCTAAAGTTTAATCAGCTTTGAAATAAAGCAAATAAATGGATGCGATCTGATAAATTATGTGTGTAGCCATGTATTCGTGAAAAAATTAAAAATTAAGAAAAATTTAAAAATTAAAATAACCAAGAAAAATGGCCTGCAAAGAAGCTCCGGGTCCGACGTCCTGCAGGCTGGGCAGCTACACAAGCAGCTGGCTGAGTGGGCTTCATGTATATTAGACTTTATCAGCATTCTATCTATTATTGAACATGGATTTTGAGCACCCATTCACATGCATTGTTGCAGGACCTGCCGCAAAAGCTGAGTAAAACTACTTTTGTTAAGCTTAACTTCGTTAAAAATGCGACTGATTATATTTCTACTGGGTCCCAAAATTTATACGGTTTCTTGCAGAAGATTATGAAGAGATTAAAAAATGTATTTTTGTGAAAGGCCACGCAAATTTTAGTTTAGTTCGGGAGCATTCTTTCAGCCCCAGGTTATTATTATAGACAATCTTATGAAAGAAGCACATAATGATGTACTATTTACACGAGGTTGTGTCATCACTGGAACATTTCTGTTGTACATATGGTACAAAATATATTTTTAAGGGTTTAAGAGCGTGTCACATTAACACAGAATATTTAGTTTCAATGAAAAACCCCTCAGATCGGCTTCAAAGGCAAACATTAGCCCGTCAGCTTTACGCTCATTATCCTAAATTTTTCTAGAAGCCTTTAATGATGCTACAAAAAAAACCATTTTCAATTCCTTTTAGTGCAAGCTTGACTCAATCTATATCGGAAAACTTACACCCTAGAGCTAAAATCTTTTCAAATTGTTCTGTAGTTTATACTGAAAAAGTATAAAAGAGATGTTTATTGTAATTTTTACTCATTCTTAAAATATGGCTCCAAAACGTTTACACAAAAATTTTAGTAACATTGACGTGCTCACCAAGGCTAGACCTAAGCAGTGTAGAGCAATATTACAAACTGCCAATAATGATTTGATCACATGCCTGTGCAAATGGCATTCTCAATGTTCCTAATGGCAATATACCTTTAAAATCCGAAGAAGTTGAAAAATTGATTTAGTACATACTGCTGCTTTGGTGTATAATTGAAAGCAATGCAATGAACAACAAAAAAAGGACTTGCTTGTACAAAAAGGTGATTTTCTACCCATTGTGCCTATATTAGGAATTGCGGGTCAATTATTAGCGGATTGCAATAATAAAACAATGATGCATGCAAACAAGAGTGAGTGCAGTACCACACAAGTTAACTGCGGGAAAAACAAAAGCAATGTAAAATATAGGTCAGATTTAGATAATGAAATGCTAAGCATTTTGCAAGATAAAACATTGCCCGTGATGCTAAAGTAGTAAAAATTAATCAAATTTTGCATAGGTATCAAATTGCTAAGCAAGATTACTGAAATCCGCTCCAATTAGAAATTGAGGAAATAAATAATCAGGTTTCACATGACTTACAAGAAAATAAAGTGATTGATTCTGTAAAGGAGGCAGTCTTTAACATGGTACCAATTAAAGTGGCAAAAAAATGCCATGTTGCTGACACAGTATGCGTGCACAAGTCCAAGCATTAGATAATCTGTCAAAGGTGAAATGTTTATTGCTGGGAAAAAAATTGTTGGTTCAAATATTGTAGATTTAATTGCCAATTTTAGCCGCAAACAGGCAAGTCTGAGCCAGACTGCATAGGAGCTGACATTTTTCTGCAAAAATTGATGGACAATAATGTGCCAAAATCATCTATTGTAAATAGAAAACGTTTAAGCTTTCTGCAAGAAAAGAGTTGTATGTATTCCCAATATGTCTACTCCCTCTGCAATGGACAAAAGAGTTCATATGCAAAGCACACATCAGTAGAATTATGAGGCGCTTATGCCATCAGCGCTTAAAAAAAGACCACGTATGTGCAGTTGGTTGAAAAATTGTGCAAAAATAAGTCTATAAAAAGAAATGCATGCATGAAGAAACAATAAATTTCAAGAATGAGACAACAATTCAGTCCCAAAAATTTTAACATTTGGCTCGAGCTACTATAGCAACCAGGCTTTGCAGGGCCGGCTATGGTAGTATGATTGGGTTTAGGGGAACACCTTACCAACGAGGCGCTGAGTTTGGGTAACTTTCTTTGCTCGTTTTTTTGAATGGCCATCCCAATAATGAAATCAGCGGCGACTAGCATTGGAAAGCGAGGCACTTGCATCCGGCGCTCACGTAGCAGCTGATATTCTGCACGGTTGACCTATAATACAATCATTCAAACAGCATGAAAAAGAAGCCCACATCAAATTTATTAAAACAGGCAGATGGAGTATTACAAATGGGACATGGTCTTGGGGTGCGTCCAAAGTCTATAAAAGAACCTAAGCAGGATATATTTTTGAGTGAAAAGCAAAAACTAAAATTTCAATAATCGATTCACTCTCACTTGCTAGTACAAAGAGCTAATTGGATTTTTTCACTGTCCCTCCTACCCAAGTTGCTGTAAAATGTGGATATGTGGGATGAAATCCAGTTTGACTAACCCGTGCTAGCAGATAAAGGTCCATACAAATTTCATTTTTTGCAACTAAATAAAAGTTACATTTACATGCAACTTTCGTTATCTCCAGGTGTTATGCTAGCAGGAGTAGATGGATAAATTCCTGCCACGCCAGCTGTAGCGCCCATAAATTTAATTGGTAAAACATTTTTTAGACAAGTTAAGTTATTTTTAAATCTTAAACTTGTGCATGATAAGCGTTAAATAAATATGCATACAGAGCTTTCTTAGAGACCGAACTAAGCTATAATTGGGATGCAAAAAACTCACATTTACAATCCGCATTGACATACTCAAGATGATAAACAGGATTCACAGAAGATAATTATTGCTTTAAACAGCATGTTTTTACTTTAAAGATAAAACAATAGTTGGAGTAAGAGCTCAACGCTTCATTTTTATTTATTTTTGCAAGACAGAGTTTTATTAAATTATACCAATTTAAGACTCAAATTAAATAGAAATCTGGATGCATTTGTTTTAGAAAGCCCAGGTGGAGCAATAAATGCTTGTCTGAGTGTACAATAAATGAAATTTTCAGTGAGAAAAATCAAAATTTTAGACAGTGTGCATTTTAGCTGTTGAGCAAGTGCTGACTAAAAATACTGCAAAGTATCCTATTTGTAGAGTAACAATGATGAACTTACACATTCCCAGTACATCTCAGTATCTCAGTCAACCCCACTTAAAACATTATTTTCAGGACAGCTCCCTAGACGCATACGTTTAAAATCCTCGCCATTTAAGGTCTAATCATGTAGCTTAGATGACAGTGCAAAGTGATTTCTGGCAGCGCGACTTTTTCCTTCCCATCCTCTGAAGCTAGATTTTAAGAAAGGGAAGTATATTAGAGTGTTTGATCAATTGTTTGAAGTGCTGGAGATTGCTAGGGACAATAAAGGAAACAATATAACTCGAGAGAAGGGTTCAATGATGGTCAGTGCTTTTTTGCATTTGATCTTACTCCCAACAAAGATGACGGCGCCCGTTGGGATCCTAATTAGGGAAGGTACAACTAGCATTGAGGTTACCTTTGCAGAAAAATTTCAGACACAGGTATCAAAGTAGTAGTTTAAGCCAAAATTTGATAATTTGGCATTGTTAGGCCAGCATCAAAATGTAATATTTGATTATACTGTTCAAAAGATGAATACTATTATGCTAATTAACGTCTTAAAAAGTGACCAGGTGGTTGGTCGAGTTTTTTGTGGAGTTCTTTTGAGCAATAAACTACCACCAACTTTTAGTAAACCATCTGCATTAGTTATGAATGCAGACCCTAGTTAATCTGCCCGGCTCCCACTGGGTATGCTTGTTTTTGAAGGTATGGAAATGATAAATGCAAATATTTCAATAGCTACCGGCTATTGCACTAGTGAAAAAAATGCGTGAGTACGTACTAAAATATGCATCACAGTTAAAATATAATAAAAAATGTGTGCAGGAAACCTCTAACATCTACATGTGGACAATTGTGCGTACTGTTTTTAGTGTGGCACTGCAGAGAAGTGCCTATAAAAATGATTTTTACAAAGTTTAGAAAAAAGCTTTTCTGATGAATTCATTACCGGTTTTGTAATTAGTCTATTTAAACTCAGCACAACAGTTGTAAATGAAGAATTTCTAGTTAATTAAATTGCTAAACAATGGATAAATTCCATGTAACTTTACCCAGTAACACTTTTAGGGATAAACAAAATACCCCATCTGAATTTACTATACATTTACCACAAAAAATTAAATTGACTGGAGATTCAGGAATGTGGTCTATGTCCAGCTAATCTACCCACACTATTGGGAAACGCTAAAAACTGAATAGACTGATATTCATATAACAGACGTTGATGACAACAATCATGTAATTAAGATACTGCTAGGGTGTTAGACTTAATACATGAGTTTGTTGAAGATGATGCAATTCTGCCTTCTAAATGGGGACAAAAAATTGTGAAAAAGGGAATATTTTTTAAATACTTTAGTACGATAAAACAAGTACAAACAATAGTGCTTCAGTGACAGTTGTAAAATCAGTAACATTACACCAGAAATAACCAAAATTTTAGGGTTTCAAGATGGTAAAATAACAAAATCAGCATGGGGCGTAAAATGAACCAAACATGCATGTTGGGGGCATTAAAGTATTGTATATTTACGCAAATATTTTGGAACCACAAATTGTTGGAGGATGTGGCAGATCCCTTATTACGAATTCCTTATCGCAGAAGGGTCCTGCCCCAATATTATTGATAAAACCTTCGTTTTTCCTCACTATGTCCCCATTCTTGTTAAGGACATTTCCAAGTTATCAAAATCAACATCAAAAGACAATTTAGATGAATTTATTCCGATTTATTTCAGGAAGAAGTGAGTTGTCAAGTTGCATTTTTGGAAAATTAAACCTGCTTATTTCTAATAAAGGCTATATAACAGTCTTGCACCCTAATTAATTGCCAGTTGTTGCTTAAAAAGATGGCTACAATGCGGAACGCTGTTTCAAGCGCTCGGCTCTCAGCCAGATTGCTAGATTTGTACAAGATTGCTAAAAGTTGTGAAAACGTTGAGTTCAATCATTGAGCGATTCAATGCTATGATAATACGAATTAAGGAACCAAAAGCTACGGGTCTTCTATTTAGCTTGGGCAAAGCTAGTATGCGTTGGTGCAAAAAGCGTGACTGAAAATAAAATGGCAAATGAAAAAATTTGCAAACTTTTGCAGAAAAAAGCGGCTACAAAATGCAAGTCACGAATCAGCGCATACACAATATTGTTGGTCCGGGCAAAGTTGGCATGAAGATAAACCTGACTCTGTTGCTCGACAACACGCAAAAAAATTGTAGAATACGAGCCGGAATTATTTCCAGGACTAAAACTTGCGTTTCCCAATAGCAAGGCAACAGCCTTAATATTCATTACAGGAAAAATCGTAGTTACTGGGCTGAAAAGCGAAGCTCAGTTACATAGGTTTATATAAAAAGTAATATTCCTGCTCGACATGTCTCAAGACAACTGGGGCCTGATGATCAGATAAAGCAAAATATATAACACAGTGAATAAAAATACAGAATGAAAGTCAATCTACCAAAAGCTTCATTCCTCA
Source organism: Mermis nigrescens (assembly GCA_036768485.1). Taxonomy (NCBI): domain Eukaryota; kingdom Metazoa; phylum Nematoda; class Enoplea; order Mermithida; family Mermithidae; genus Mermis; species Mermis nigrescens. The sequence goes on along the minus strand of JAVLUZ010000154.1, from coordinate 7,003,725 downwards.
TGAAACATTTCTATTGTGAGCTTCATTTATGTTTTCTTTGCTGTTTGCAAATAAAATCATGCAGTATATTTGTCATTGTAATTATGGTCAGTCTAATAATCAGTTTGATACAAATTCCGAAAGGTCGGCGATAGAATACATGAAAGGGTTAACATGGTGTGAACGTCTAGAATTTGAAATAAAAAAGCCCAAAATGCACGATTTTTTCTGTACGTCACAAATTCCGGAATGATAAAGCCACGGCTCTTCTTCGTACTCGATTTTTAACGCCTAATGATCATTCACTGTGGCACATCATCCTAATTGCCTTTTAGTTTTTTCCTAGAGTTCACATAATTTGTTTTAAAATGTGAGTATAAGTCTGATAATTTTGTTTTGTTACATTGTTTTGTCTGATAAACTACACAATACAGGACATAACCAGCTGAGAAGAATTTTTTCTCTGAAGTCTCCCTAAGACTCGACTGGAAAATAATCAAAAATAAGTACGTTTTTTCGCACACTTTGACAACTCAAAAGATCTTTTATTTTCTATCATTAAAATTTTCAGGCGTTCTCCACCAATTTATTAGTTTCAACATTATTTGACTTTAGCAGTAGGTCATGAAACTGAATGCAAAGACAAAAAGTCGATATTGAGAAATTGGTCGTGCAGATCGAATTAGACGGTGTTTGAAATCAACCAAAAGATTTCTTTCTGAAAATTTTCCCTTCACCATGATGATCTCATAAAAAAGATCAAAAATTCCATATAATTTGAGTATTTTCTAGTGCTTCTTGATATATGGAGAGGCCTTCAAAATTTTAGGACCCCAAAATGAAGTCCTAGTTAAGCCTATACAATTAATACATTTTCAGCATTTTGCGTCATTACATCAATTTGAAACGATTGGACCCCAGTGATGTCAATGATGGATTGGATGGCCTCTTTGAATTGCATATCCTGGATATACCTTCAATATCCATGCCCGTGTATCCAGACGAAATCGGAGCAATACCTTCGCCATTTGCAACCGCATTATTTAGGCATTGTACGTAGGCAGCCTAAGCGTTGAAATTATTAAGGAAATTGCTGATGCTTGCAGCAAGACAAAAGGATTAAATATATTCCACGATTTTGCGAATTTTGATGAATTTTACAAAATGAATTCTATTGCTATTCTTCACACATCTTGTCTTCATAATGTAACTGCTGTCAGTAGTTACATGCACCATGGGCGTGGGGGGGATCTGGGGGGGTCTGGACCCCCAGAAACCAAAAGACCCCCCCTTCAGAAATCAAAAGACCCCCCCCCAGAAATCAATTTTTGAAAATTTTTCTTCGTTTTTTCGCAATTTTTGATGCCAATGGATAGTGCTTGATGAGAAACGTCGAAAAATGGTGTTTTTATCGCCATATCACCATTTTTAAGGCCATTTTTTGACCTTCAAAAAATCTTGGACCCCCAGAATTTTCTTGCTGCCCACGTATGGTTACATGCCTATTGAACTCTTCGGTTCAAATGCCTATGACAGGAAGGTAATATCCCAACAGGCATTAAAGCCAATGATGAGCAAAGACGGGCTATAGCAGTATGTCTACCATGCTCACCAGGCAAGCCAATGACAAGCTAAGATGGGCATAGTGGTATGCCTACCATACATGGGCAGCAAGAAAATTCTGGGGTGGGGTGCAAGATTTTTTGAAGATGATGGCACTAAAAATGGTGTACGTGATAAAAACACCATTTTTCGACGTTTCTATCAACACTATCCATTGGCATCAAAAAAATTGCGAAATTTCAAAAATTGAATTCTGGGGGAGGGGGGTATTTTGGTTTCTAAGGGGGAGTGCATACCCCCCAAACCCCCAATGCCCAGGTGTGATGCCTACCAAGCTCACCAGGCAATTATGCTCATCAATTGATTGAGGCACATGTGTTATTCTCTTGGTGTTGCATTTGATTGGTATTGCACACTGCCTTTTCAATGGTGCTGCAGTTGGGGGTTAACCTGTGAGTTTATGCTTTAGGTGGGCATAAAACTAGTGATGTAAAAGATCCAGATTTTTACCCAGATCCAGATCCAGATAAAGATCGGGTTCAGATTTTCTGGCAGATCCAGATCCAGATCAGATAAGCAGATAGGAAAATAACCAGATCCAGATCCAGATCGTTTTGCCAGATCAAAATTTAAAAAGATCCAGATTCAGATCCAGATCCAGATAAAAATATTTTTTGTGCAGCAATTTGTATTCCTAAAAAGGAGGGCATAAGCGCCCGAGCCCACATGGATTTGGGGGGTCTCGGGTGGCGGGCACACCTGGACGTGAGGAGTGGGGGGGGTTTGGGTGGATTTGGGGGGAGGGGGTAACCCCAGAATTTTTGAAAATTTTTTCGCAATTTTTTGATGCCAATGGATAGTGCTCGTTGAGAAACGTCGAAAAATGGCGTTTTTTCGCCATACCAGCATTTTTAAAGGGCATTTTTTGACCTTTGAAAAATCTTGCACACCCCAGAATTTTCTTGCTGCCCACGTATGGTGGCGGGTCTAATATAAAAGCCCCCAGAGGGGTCTGGGATGGACCCAAGGAAAATTTGCAATTAACAGCTTCTACGTATCTAAAAAGTAAAAGCTCACAAGTTTAGACTTTTACCAATGGGCATGAGTCAACCAAAAGACAGTGTAGCACACGTGGGCGTGGGGGGTATGCAACCCCCAGAAGTCGGAATAACCCCATAGAATTCAATTTTTGAAATTTTTTTTGCTTTCTTAGCGATTTTTTGATGCCATTGGATAGTGCTCGATGAGGGTCGAAAAATGGTGTTATTCCGCCATATGACCGCTTTTAAGACCATTTTGACCTTTGAAAATTTTTTCAGCCCTTTCCCTCCCAGAATATCGGTACTGCCCACCACACCTGGGCGTGGCGGTTTGGGGGGTATGCACCCCCCAGAAACCAAAATACCTCCCCAGAAATCAAAATACCAACCCCCAGAATTCAATTTTTGAAAATTTATTTCGTTTTTTCGCAATTTTTTGATGCCAATGGATAGTGCTTGATGAGAAACGTCGAAAAATGGTGTTTTTATCGCCATACCACCATTTTTAAGGCCATTTTTTGACCTTCAAAAAAATCTTACCTCCCCCCAGAATTTTCTTGCTGCCCACGTATGCAGTGTAGTCCACTTTTTACAAAAACGACATTAATCCAAATAACGAATGCAATTTTTTTAAAACATTGCTGCTAAAATTATAATCACTGAAGTCATGAATACTTATTGTACTGTTTGAAAGTTCCTTTCTGTCTCAAAGACATCAACAACAATTTTAATCAACAAATAATTCAAATTTCAATAAAATGTTGGTTCATTTTCAACAAGGCAATATTTTTCAAATTAGTATCTTTCAATCTGTTCCGACGTCCCAAACGCGACAATCCGGCAGCTGAAAAGGCCCTTTCAACGGAAGCGGAGGATGCAGGAACTGAAAGAAGATTGCACGCGATAACGGACAATTTTTCGTATGTATGTTGATTTAGACACCAATATCGGAAAACGTCGGTATCAGGAGCTAGCATTATTTCCGACGCGTATCTAAAGAAGAGTTAAAAAGAATGAATGCTACTAAACGCATAGTACTCAGGGACGGATTTTTGGGAGGGGCGAGGGGGGCGGCCGCCCCTTCATTGGCCCAAAATAGTGCGCAGAATTAAGGATGTTTGAGCGATTTTTAGCAATAAAACAGCTAATTTTTCCGCCCAGGTCAGGGTTCCGCCCCCCCTTAGAAAAATCCTGGATCCGGCACTGATAGTACTGTTTATGTACAGCAAACTTTATAAAACGAATATTATACTCAGAATAAGGGACTAACGTTTTGTGAGAATTAAGAAAAACTAAAAAAATTAAAATTAACTAAAAATCAAGAATATTTGATGATTTTTTTTAAATTATAATTTAAGCAAATGGCAGTGTAAATCTGGCTGGGAGAATCCCATTTTTCGCTTTGTAAAAATTTATAAAACGACATTAGCATTATGGTATTAAAAAACGCTTACATTGGGAATACATAATAATGCACATAGTATATACTTAGAAAAGTCAAAATAGTTTGTCGTTTTAACCCATTTTTGGCTGAGAACATTGAATTTCTCCCACCAAAAGTTTGGTGCTGTTCACCTATAGTCTGTTTACTTTCGAGTTACCAAGGAACGCAGGCAGGGTTTCCATAAAAATACAATTAAGCAATCAGAATCGAAGAAAACACGACCAACACATAAGCATACTGCCAGCTTTTTCATACGCGTTGCTAACGCTGCAAAAAATAGACTACAACCTGCTTAATTCAACGTCTAGTGGCGATGTTCTTGCTGCTGGTGGCGTTTTTGCAGCGCCCCTTTCAAGCTGACTGATAAACAAATCAAAGAGCGACGTGGGAGCTTCAGAAACTTCCATTGATGATGAGCAACTTGCACCTTCAGCCTCAATTTGTTCTTCGTTCTCTTCCAACTTCTGAAGCATGTAATGAAAAAAACAGTATTTAATAGGAAGGTTTCAACGAAATTATTGAAATTTTAAACGCATTATCATTCTGCTCACAGAATATAGTCAATAATCGATAAAAGCATGCTAATAAAGTAGATTGCTAAAATAATTTTTAAAAAATTAGGTTCCAAACAAATAACAAATAATTCTGATGCTCTAAACTAATAAGTATTAAAACAAATAGCTACGTTGGAAAAATCATGTATAAGTATTAATTTTTTTGCTTTGGAGCACCCATTCCGCAGAACACACGTAGGTAGACAGATGCAAATGAATGGCCCCCAATCAAAATTACCAAGTAGGCGCAGCTGACCCTCTCATCACAGAGAAGAAAATTGAACAACAGTATTGATAGAAAAAATTGAGGAAATTGAAACAAGCGAGTAAAAATTAGCCAAAAATCATATTTTTATATTAAAAAACAGTCACTTTGAAATTTTTAACGATTCAAGACACTCAGCTTTTTTTCGTTTTTTTACCATGATTTACCCCACCCACACATTCTCATAGGGGGTGTGGGAGGGGTATTACTCCCACCTCTGGCTCCAAGACTTGAATCACTGTCGGACGATTTTGAGCTATCAAACATTTTCTGCATGATTTTTGGAGTACAAAAGCAGCAAAGATGTTAAAAATTTTTCGGCGCTTCGCGCCGACCACATGGGCGTGGGGAGGGGGGTACGCACCATACGTGGGCAGCAAGAAAATTCTGGGGGGGGGTGCAAGATTTTTTTGAAGGTCAAAAAATGGCCTTAAAAATGGTGGTATGGCGATAAAAACACCATTTTTTCGACGTTTCTCATCAAGCACTATCCATTGGCATCAAAAAATTGCGAAAAAGACGAAAAAATTTTTCAAAAATTGAATTCTGGGGGGGGGTATTTTGGTTTCTGGGGGAGGGTGCATACCCCCCACACTCCCCCCCCACGCCCAGGTGTGGTTCGCACCCCCCAGAAGTTGAAATACCCCCCCCAGAAATTTTTTTGCTTCTTTAGCAATTTTTGATGCCATTGGATAGTACTCGACGAGAAACGTCGAAAAAAAATGTTTTTTTCGCCATACAACCACTTTTCAGACAATTTTTCACCCCCCAGAAATTTTTTCACCCCCCCAGAATTTTGGTGCTGCCCAACTATGGCGCCGACTAATACATTTCTGTTTTGTCTACCCATAAAATACCTAAAATGAACTTAAAATGATCTGAAAAAACAAAATTTTCGATAAATTCTCATATTTTTTTACTTACAAGAGTGACGAAACTAGTCAGAATGGGACAAAAAGTAGTTAAAAATGCAGTTTTTCACAATAAATGACGCTACATATATAGGATGTTTTAGCCATTTTTCATTTTTGACCTGTAGAAAAGGCTAGACTCTAAATTTAATGGTCCTAAATTATAGGATTTCACCCCCTGAACTTTCGACCTTGGGAAACTATGACCCACCCTAAAATGGCAATCTACATAGCCGTACTCTCGTCCATCCCCCCAAGAAATTGTACTTACAGAAGTGGCTTGATGAACCCTGATAGCCTATCAAATATAAATCCTTACATAAGCAAGCTTATGAATATATATAATGGCAGCTTGTTTCAACGGTTCAAACTTTCTGTCAATAGTAAATGTTGCCATAAAACGTGGATCTAGCAGGGTTGCTGAAGCATAGGCTGGATCAAATTGCATCGCCACGGAATTAGTCACAAACTCGAACCGCCGGCGATATTCGACTAACACATCCGTCTTGAAAGGCTCAAAAAGCACCTATAAAGTCAAAAAATGTGATTCTTATTTTCTAGTTCAAATATCGGGGCACATTATATAAATGATGTAAACTTCATTTGGTCCAGACTCCAGACCATACATGTGCTGCATGGGAATTCTGTGGGAGAGTCAAGTCCAAAATTTTTTTGAACCCTCTTAAAATCCGTCGAAAAATGGCCTAGACAAGCTAAAAACAGTTTTTAGACGTTTCTTGATGTCGCGCATCTACTGAAACGACTTTTATAATAATTTTTTTTAAGTTCAAATTTTTTTCGATTTTTCCATGAAAAAGTTTTCACTTTAATTATTTCTCAAATTCTCTATCCTATACCTCATAATAACATTTCAAATCAAATAGGCAATTTTTTTTGGTGCGACCAGAGGATAGAAAATTAAAGATTCACCAACTTTTTTCATAGGCCAGAAACTATGTAATCAGATAGTTTAAGCCCTATTTCACAGCTTATACCAGTCTTTGAGCAATTTTAGTCCAAAGAATTTCAATCCTTGACTCCCCCAGATCAGCCATACCATACCATGCATTAGGGGTGCGCCGAGTACCAGTACTCGACCAAAATTTCAGAACTGGACCCGGACCCGAGGTTGTCCAAAATTTTGGACCCGGACCCGAAGGTTGTCCAAAATTTTGGACCCGGACCCGACCTCAAGGGGTATCTGATCCCGGTCCGACCTGCAATTTTCTTTCAATTCACTAGAATTCGCGATTTTCTGAATAATTCGTAGAAAATGTGCTGTTTTAAGCATTTTTAACTATAGCTCAACAGTATCGAATTTTCACGCATTTTCAACTATATTTTTCTATTTATTCAGATTTTTTGTTAATTTTTTCTAATTGTTTTTATGTTTTTACATTCTAGAAAGATATAGCATCGTCAAAGAAACCAAAAGATGATTTTTCTGACGCGTATCTACCATTTTTAAGCCAAAAAATAATTTTCCAGTTTCACTCCCCATAATTCTCACGCCGTGCATGTCTGCACACGACATCAAGATTTTGAGTGGAAATGGTAAAAAAACCGAACTTTTTGGGCTTTGCGACTAGAGGCAGATTAAGAAGGGGGCGGAGGGAGGAGAAGGCGCCCCCTTCCCTCATTGACCCAAAATAGTTGGCGAGATACAGAATGGATCTGTAATTTGCAATGATTTTTGGCCGTCAGTAATCATATTTTCTCAAATTTTTGGCGCTCCACGATGCATAATACCTATCATCACTGACATTTATTCGTTTTTCTGGTGACCTGTAAGCGACCTTCTTGAAATTTTGGACACAGACCCGGACCCAATTGGGTCCAGCTTTTTTGGACCCGGACCTGACTTTCTTGAAATTTTGGACCCGGATCCGGACCCATTTCTAAAGAAAGCGGACCCGGTACACCCCTAGTGTACATCTTTGTTCTCAACCTGCTTATAAGTACAGACAATGGGAGAGCGGCCAATATTGGCGAAACACGAAGAAAAAGCATGCGGCAAAAATATTAATTAAAATAACAATAATTATCGGTAATAGATAAAAATTACGAAAATTTTCTAGAAAATACTACTAGATTAATAAAAATAGAATAAATCTAGCAAATAAAAATACTTATTACATGTAATAAATGAAAATCAAGAAAAATTAAAACAGATTACTAAATTAATAGAAAAATACAAGTATTCGGAGAAATAAAATTATTAATATATATAATAAGGAAAAGTCAGAAAATTTAAATAATATTACTGAATTAATAAAAAATTAGAGAACTTGAGCGGTAAGATGCACAACTCCCCTTGCATGGAAGTTCCCGCCTGAGAAGCGCGTTAAACAACCACAAAATTAAGGAATTCATAAAAACGTAGGAATATATATATATATATATATAGTTAACTTGGACAAATGCAGATTTAAGATTTGAAATTTTAAATTTAGCAGCTTCCATATGGCGAAAACTCTCAAAAAACGTTTGATTCTCTACTGCCTTCAACAAACAATTAAAAATTGTTTTATGTAGAGTAAGCAGACATGCAAGGCATGGGGAGGGGAATTCTGGGTGGAGGGTGAAATTTTTAATTGCCATCTTTGGGCTCAAAAAACCCGTCCAGTATTTCTGACGATGCTCTATTTTTCTAGAGCAAAAAAAGGAAAAAATCCGATAAATTCAAATAAATTAGGGGAAAAATCAAAAAAAGAGCATACGCCAAAAAGTTAACACATTTAAGCAAATGGACGGATAGCTCCTCTTTAACGAAATTTTTCGGATATTTCAGGAAAGTCGCGAGTTCTCGGCGGGAGGGATCAAAAATTTCTACGGCAAGTAAAAACTCTTCAGGGGAAGTAAAATTGAAATCCCCTAACTCCCCCACCTCAGATCATGTATGAGAGTAAGGCATAAAAATTTATAAGAGAATGTAAAAAATACTGCGTCCAATAAGCATCAATGCATTGCATACTTAGTAGTTGCATATGTACATGTGTCAGGGGCATAGGGGCGGTGCTCCTCGTCCCCAAAGACAAGAAAATTTAGCCCCCACCCCGTTTTTGACAAAATTAGCATGTTTCTCGCAGTTTTTTAGTTTTTTTGGCTAAAAGCTGGGGGTCATTCAAACCCCCTCCTCTCCATCATAGATGATCTTAAGGAAGGGGAATCGGGGGGCGGGGTTCCCACCCGGAAAAATTTTCTACCCCCCCCCCATTTTTTCACTTTTTCCGGAATTAGCGATTTTTTTGAAGTTCCCAAAAATTTTCTAAAAAATTTGTCGAAAAGATGCTTTTTAAGCGTTTTAGCTATCTATTTGCTCAAAAGTTTTCGACGCTTCGCGCCATTATTTAGAAAAAAGTTCAAATTAATTCGATTTTTTCATGAAAAAAGTCCCCAAAAAGTGAATTCTGATGATGATTTAGGTGAAATTGAATAATTTTAAATACATCTTAGCCGCTCAATCTACTTTTATGCTTAATTTCTGAAATTTTCTCTAAAAAAACTAGCACTTTTGGCAATCCTGGGGGCTCAGACGGCATTCTGGGGGGTCAGCTATGGGTCTGGGGGCAAGACCCACCCCCACGCCCATGTATGGTCTAGACATGTAACAAGAGGGGATATATAGAAGGTTTTAACCTATTTCAAAAAAATCTCACAGAATTTTTATACTGTACATGATTGGTCACGACCACACCTGGGCGTAGGGAGGGGGGTTTAGGGGGTATACATCCCCCGAGAAACCAAAGTACCCCCAAAAGTCTAAATACCCTCCCCAAAATTCAATTCTTGAAAATTTTTTTTTGTTTTTGTTTTTTTTCGTAATTTTTTGATGCCAATGGATAGTGTGCTTGATGAGAAACGTCGAAAAATGGTGTTTTCTTTGCCATACCACCATTTTTAAGGCCATTTTTTGACCTTTGAAAAATCTTGCACCCCCCAGAATTTTCTTGCTGCCCACGCATGGTGCCGCCATCACACCTGGGCGTGGGGGGTTGGGGGCTATGCACCAACCCAGAAACCAAAATACACCCTCCCAGAAATCGAAATACCCCCCAGAATTCAATTTTTTAAAATTTTTTGTTGTTTTTTTCGCAATTTTTCGATGCCAATGGATAGTGCTCGATGAGAAACGTTGAAAAATGGTGTTTTTTTCACCATACCACCATTTTTAAGGCCATTTTTTGACCTTTGAAAAATTTCGCACCCCCTGAATTTTGGTGCTGCCCACGTATGCATACCACCATTTTTGAGCGACCCAGTTGACCCTTGACAAAATCAATCTGTTATATACACGTATGATTTGGTCACAAAACTCCTCAAAATTGTCTATGTTTGAGACATTACATTAAAAAAATATGAAAATTTTATAAAAAATTGTAGGGAAAACACAATAAAAGAGCATAACAAACTCATGGGAAGAGCTGGGGTCCTTGTAAAAACAAATAAAAAGTTTAATGAGTATAAAAAGTGGCAATGTAAATGCATTCCTCCCAAAATGGATGTGCTTACTGCTAACTGCTTACTCAGGCGTCTGGGCCTATTAATTACCTTTTTCAGGTGAGTTTCAGCCATAAAAAGATAAGGAAGCACCAATGAGAGTGTCGGCTTGTTTTGAGAAGCTAAGTCTTCGGAAAACTGAGCTAATGGTGCAAGAATCTTTTCCAGTTGCTCCAAATCGGTCCATTGGCTCTGCAATAAGCCATCCCATTTCAGATTATCGACGCAGGCTATAACGACATCCTTCATTTCCAAAAAACGTTCAATAACAAAATAGACGGTGTTCCATCGGGTGACACATAACGAAATCAACTTCTTTTTAGCTTTTTCTAAAAAATATTCAGTCGCAATGGTCGACTTCTGCAGCCGGTGAATTAAGGTTAATGCGCAATTGAGCGACTGACGTTGGCTGCAGTTTTTGAGAATATATTTTACAAGCAACTGGAAACTGTGTGCAAAACATGGCAATCGTAGCAAACCAAAGTGAGCATCATCAAAGTCACTTAATTCTTCATCGAATGACAAATCCAAATTAGGGTCCACTTCTTCACGTTCTAAGCCATCTTCTTCGCAAGCCGCCTTTTCAAATTCAGCCATGTCTTTGAAAGCTTTGACCACATTCGAACCATTATCAGTGACGACCTTTAAAATATTTTCATTCGTAATTCCCCACTTTTGTTTCACTTCGTCAAACATTTCAAAAATTTTTTCAGCTGTATGACGGCCTTCAAGTTTTTCCAGACCTATTGCACATACGCGAATCGCCTTTATGGTACTATCATAAAAATGACAGGTTACGCCTAAGTAAGACGTCATATCTTTTTTCGACCAAATGTCCAGACAAATACTCACTGCTTGAGCTCGTTTTATTGAGGAAGCAATTTTGGTTTCAACATTTTTGCAAAGTTCATCAATACATTTGAAAAGTCCATATCTGCTAGGAACAACGAATGCAGAATTGAGTGATCGAAAAAATTTTGCCAGCCACTTATTTTCCACGAAATTAACAGCCGCAGATGATGTCGCAAATGAAGAAGCTAATAGCTTTTCAGCTTTTCTCTGGTTAAATTGATGTAATGTTTCTTTCAACGATTTTTGCACTGTCGTTTCTCCTTGTTCGGGCTGTACTTTTTTCACTTTCGTATTTGGAATTAGCATAATGTGCGGATGTTTTTTTTCAAGTGCTTCCGCATGTTAGTAATGCAGCCTGAATTAGCTGGACAAATAAGGGTCGTTGAGCAATGTTTGCATTTGACTTGTGTATTATTATTAATATAGTCAAAATGTGGCCAGACATTTGACACAGACTTCCGCTTGGGGCCCCTTGGGGTAGTCTGCCTCTGATCTTCTTCGTCTGTTTCTGAACTCATCTCTACAATTTCTGCCGCCATTACTAAAAAAGTAGGTAAATGTTAGTTTGTAAACTAATGGTCAGGTTTGGCCAAAATCCAAACTTAAAAATTTTGAAATTTGGGTTTTTGGTGGGGTTTTTGATGAGTTTTTGATGGGTTTTTCATATTTGCAGTAAGAAAACAGTGAGGCAACCTTTAAAAAACTACTTGGGAGTGACATATTGGACGAAATATTCCAGCAATACATACATAAAAACAGTTTAAAACAAAAAAATCAAATAATTTTAATCTTACGCTCAGCCGTGTTTTAAAGTTTGTTGGCATTAGCCTCAATAAAGATTATGCCAGCATCTACACAAAAAAAAATTGAGAAAAATTTTATTTGTCAATTTTAAAAATATTTTCCAGAAACTGGTTTCCGGGCAGTGATTTTGTTGTTTCTGGACAATGCGACTGCTAATTAATTAAAATTAATCAATTTTGACCAATTTCCCGATGTTACTGCCTTCACTTCAGCCAATTTTGCAGTGCGTATAGTGCTGGCCTCTAAAAAAAACCATTTTCATGTTTTTGGCTTATAACTTCAGAACAAATAGCATTGAAGAAGTCAACAAACATCTATTTTTGACAACTGCCCTAGGCCTATAACTTGCTACATGGAAGAATTTTTAAGCGCCATATTTCATAGCAAGCTTGCATGAAATACGAAACTTTGAATAAAAACCACTTTTTCCTAAAAAAACCATGGGAACTAAAAAAAAACCACCCCCAAAATGTTATGTGAAGTGCATGGTTGGCAGCGTGAAAGAGTTAGTTGACCTTAAATGATCACAATTTTGAAAAAAATCATTTTTCACGATATTTCCGTTCATTTTATCACATTTATATAAAAATCAATAATTTTTTCTGAATTTCATTAAAAGTTCTATAAATTTCACAAATACAGTCTTCAATTGATAAAAAAGACTCTAAGTAAGTCTCTTCTACATCCTCTGCAAGAAATCAGTGCAAAATTATGAAACTTGATGAGTAATTTTGTTGCTATGGCAACGTATACTTAGCATTGGTCTTTTTTAGGTTACAGTGGTTTTTTTTTAGGTTACAATCGAACTTTTTTGGCAGTTTTTGGGGTGATTGTTATTTTTTGTGAAAAATAAATATCAGGCATCATGAAAGGTGCTACAAGGCACATTCCTGCTGAGTTTTGTAAAAATTGGCGCTGGTTTTTTTTAGGTTACAACTGGATTTTTTTAGGTTTGGCTTTGAAGGTATACTGTAGCTATGTGGATGACATAGAAGAACTAAATTTTTTTCTGACATTAGTCTGCAAGGGAGCCTAACGTGAAAACATAAAAGATTCCAACAAATATGAATACGGGTAGAAATACTGACCCTCAAAAATGCTTTAAAAAAATCATAAAAATGGCAATTTTTAGGAACTTTTCGACAAATTTATATCTCAAGTTTCTGAATGATCCGGAAAGCGACCAGGGGTCAATTGTAATCCTCATGGCATAGCTTGTTCGCCAGTATAATATCATCAGTCATCTCCTTTTGGTTATGGAAAAAAGGGGTGGTTTTTTTTAGGTTACAAATCGACTGGTTTTTTTAGAGGCCAGCACTATACATATAGCAAAAACCCAGGGGCGGAATAAAGAATACTGGAAAGTGTCAAATTTTCAAAAAAGGACATTTTCTAACTGGCTTTGGGATGGGGAGTTCATATTTGAAAGAATTAGGTGGCGGTCGGCATTATTGGCCGAGTTACAGGCAGCTGAAGTTCACGTGCTTAAGGATAGGCGAAAAAGGAAAAAATTGCGTTTGGGGTATTTTTCAGTTTTCAATTTGCGGCGACAGCAAATGCTTTTGGATTCAGATTGGTGCCAGACATGGGCAAAGCCTAAGGCAGAAATGGAGCAAAAAAAACATTGACCTAAACATCTATACATCGACCTAAGCATCTATACATCGACCTAAGCATCTATACATTGACCTAAGCGGGAGCGACCTCGACCTGAGCAGCTTAAAACACATTTTCAGATATACTAAGCCTAAGCCTAAGTATATTGGTAAGCAAAAACTTACATTTTCCATATATCTTATCAAGTAAATTATTGCAAAAGTTGATTATGAAAATCAAGAAAAAAACTGAAGAAAATCAAGGATTATATCATATGATAGATATATCGCAATGCTGTATATACCCTAATGTTAAAAAAGATAGAAAAAATTCGATAGGGGTTAAAGTGAATAAGTGCCCTTTTTCGCCTATCCTTAAACACATGAATTTCAACAGCCTGTAACTCGGTCAATAATGCTGACCGTCGCATAATTCTTTCAAATATGAACTCCTCAGCCCAAAATCAACTAGAAAATGTCCTTGTCATAACTTTCTGGAACTTTCCAATCTCCTCTACTTTAGCCAAAACGCAGAAATCGGGAATTTTTGCACCCACAAAAACCAAAAAACCCAGCTCGTGCCAACTCTGCTGATGGTAGATAATAAATCTGAAAAGTTGAAGTGTACAGCAAGGGAAACAGTTGAAGTAAGCATAAGTAAAAATTCAACAACATTGAGGCATGAAAAATGTAAAACTTATTACAACAGCTTTAATTGAAAACTTTATAAACAAAACGGCATTAAATTTCCACAGGAACGTAAGATGTCTGGAAGTTGGCAACATGGTTGTTAAACAGGAGAAACAAATGCTTCTTCCAATCGCTTGTAAGAAAGAAAGGGTGTATTATTTCAGAGGGATTTCACTGTCAAATAACACAAACCATAAATTACCTAATAACACAAAAGGCAATACTATGAAGAAACCTGCTTAATTTCAATTCACCAAAAAGAAAAACGCTGTTGAAATTCATGAAAAATGACAGATGCACCTTTTAAAAACGGCAGTAATTATTTGCAGTCAACTGCAGGCAATATAGCACACAATGTAAAATTATATGCAGTCAAAAACCAGCGGCCTAGACTGCAGGCAATCTAGCACATAATGTAAAATTATATGCAGTCAAAAACCAGCGGCCTAGACTGCAGGCAATCTAGCACACAATGTAAAATTATATGCAGTCAAAAACCAGCGGCCTTGACTGCAGGCAATATAGCACACAGTGAAAAATTATATGCAGTCAAAAACCAGCGGCCTTGACTGCAGGCAATATAGCACACAATGTAAAATTATATGCAGTCAAGCTTAATGCTTATTGATATAGGGAGCTGGCGCTTCGCTTCTCGAAGCATTTTATTTCTACTACAGTAAAACAACAATTCCTCAGAATGGGGACAAGAAGAACAGCAACAGCTACTCAATATCTATCACGTAGGACCAGAGCTTACGCTGGCCCATCAAAATGCGCTAACGGGCGACTGGGCAGCTATTGAAGCTGCTACCCATGCAGCGCTTAATAAACATTCCCCAGTGAGAAAGTAAATCTGGCAGACCATTTCAAATGAAAGTGCCTTCTAAAACCATCTACTACAGGTTGAAATGCGAGCGAAGCGCCAGCTCCCCATATCAATAAGCATTCAGCTTGACTGCATATAATTTTACAAGGTGTGCTATATTGCCTGCAGTCAAGGCCGCTGGTTTTTGACTGCATATAATTTTACGTTGTGTGCTATATTGCCTGCAGTCAAGGCCACTGGTTTTTGACTGCATATAATTTTACATTGTGTGCTAGATTGCCTGCAGTCTAGGCCGCTGGTTTTTGACTGCATATAATTTTACATTGTGTGCTAGATTGCCTGCAGTCTAGGCCGCTGGTTTTTGACTGCATATAATTTTACATTGTGTGCTATATTGCCTGCAGTTGACTGCAAATAATTACTGCCTTTTAAAACCATACATGTACAGCATAGAAATTCTGGGGAAGTCAAGCACAAATTTTTTTAAACATCAAAAAAGCGATAAAAATGGCCCATGGGCACTAAAACCATTGTTTTTAGACGTTTCTCGATGTCGTGCATCCACTGAAACAACTTTTTCAACAAAAATTTTCCCGAAAACATTCAAAGTTTCCCCATTTTTAGGCAAAAAAATCTCTCGAAGGTTAATACTGATGATCCTTTATGTGAAAAAAACAACCCGAAATACATTTTTTCACTTAAGTTACTTTTCTGCAGAGCTTTAGAAATTTTTCTAAAACCAAAAAATTATGGGGGATTAGCGGCGGGTCAAACAAATTCTTCAGCAGACACCCACGTACACAACTACTTGAGCTACCTACAGTAAATCGTAAACCAGAAAGAATACCATCGCGCGAAAATAACGTTTTGATCTGTTTAACCAGATATAACTTGACTTAACAGATCCAGATCCAGATAAAGATCGGCTTCTGATTTTCTGGCAGATCCAGATCCAGATCAGATAACCAGATCAGAAAATAACCAGATCCAGATCCAGATGATCTGGATCTGGATCTGAATCTGGATAAAAAGATCAGATCCAGATGATCTTTTACATCACTACATAAAACTCAGCCAATCTCGTTTTTGTTTGAGCACTGGTTTGGCCTCGCAAAAGTGACCAAACACTGATCAGTGGCAAACCTTTGGGTCTGCCACTTTTGTGAGACTCTCACAAATGGAGGTCCCACGGAGATCCCTTTGGGTAGCCTGCCTGAAGGTTCCCCCTTCTTTATAAGGGGAGGGTAGTGTAACTGCTGTCAGTAGTTACATGCCTATTGAGCTCTCCGGTTCAAATGCCTATGATGGGGAAGTAATACCCCAACAGGCATTAAAGCCAATGACAAGCAAAGATGGGCTATAGCAGGTGCCTACTAGTGCTCACCAGAAAGCCAATGACAAGCCAAGATGGACATAGCGGTATGCCTACCACGCTCACCAGGCAATTATGCTAACCAATTGATTGAGCACATGTGTTGTTCTCTTGGTGTTGCATTTGATCAGTATTGCACGCCGCCTTTTCAACAGCTCGCTGTTGGGTGTTAACTCAGAGTTGATGCTTTGGGTGGGCATAAAACCAGCCAATCTCGCTTTTGTTTGAGCACTGTTTTGGCTCACAAAAGCAACCAAACACTGATCAGTGGCGGACCTTCAGGTCTGCCCACTTTTGTGAGACTCTTACAATAAGCTGGATTCAATCAGCGAAGGAATTGAAACTCTTGTCTCAAAAATTAGTAAGAAACAATTTATTTTTTACAATTTAATCTATGCTGACTCAACGCCATCTATTTTATTTACAGTCCCTTGCGGAGCTCCTCATGCTTTGAGGTTGCCATGGAAAAATGATTTGTTGTAGAAATCAATGCTTGGCAACAAGACAATTTCATTGTTGTCATATTGGTAAGTTCCATCCAAGGCAACGCTAGTGCAGAGGGTCGCCAATGCATAGGAGCAGCAGCCCTAATTAATCCTGGTTTTGTTGGTCAGCATGTGCATAATGCTGACCAACACAGTGTGAGATGGAACAGTTGCATCATAATTGTATGCATAATGGGCCATGGTAGTAAAATAAGTCATCTTGCATCTCCTTGATATAAATGTTTACGCCGTCTAGTTCTGATTATATTGCCAACTTATGCATACATGATACAAACAATTTGAAACCAATTCAATTGGACAGACTCACAAAATGACTTTTTACTTCCACAAATAAAGCATATTATGAGGGACTCATTTATGTGCAAATGCAATAAAGCAGAAGCTATACACTTGCCCTCATGAGCAAGGGTCAAGCTCGCACATTTAATATTACTGGACACACACACACAATCTCAGTGCCGCCCTTTTCTGCTGGGATATGGCAGGTCTGCTAGATCACACATTAAGTAGCATTTTAGGTTACGGTTCATCTCCACCATACTGCATACAATCAGTCCATATTTATATGACTTAGATCTAGGACTTTTCCAACAAAAGCTATCCCAACATCCATCACTCTAATGACACTGCAACATAACCAGAGGGTAGCTTGGGTCAACTGATTGCTCACTCCCATGTATACATGTATGTACAATCTGTGTGCTAACCACTTACCTGGATCAGCAAACACTATGTTTAGCATGCTTCTCAGATGCCTTATTGTAACCTTGACAAATATTATGAAGCATGCACTGTTTGCATGACAGGCCAATTGGTCGTTGTACATTATGTATAAAAGACATTTATATCTATGTGCACTAAACTAATGCAGCAACAAAGCAAAATACTGCAAGCTGTTCCATACCTCATTAACATATGCTTGGAAATAGAGTAGTCAAGCACTCATTAATTGATTCCTGAGCCAGCCGAGCAGTATATTTAATTAGAATTTTGTGCGCATCTGGACCCTTTTTCATTAAATGATTAATATTGTTGGCTTTCTTTCTTTTTAAGAGCTGTGAATTTAATGGAAGCTTTTAGGTCCACTAATTTTCTATTTGAAGAGATAAAAATTGCTCTCTGGTCCAAAGTCCAAATGTCTTGGGGTTCATATGTGGGCAGCACCCACCTAAATCTTGAAGAGGGTGCAAGATTTTTCAAAGGTCAAAAATGGCCTTAAATGTGGTGGTATGGCAAACAAATGCCATTTTCAACGGTTCTCATTGAGCACTATCTATTGGCATCAAAAAATTGTGATAACAACAAAAAAATTTCAAAAATTGAATTCCGATAGGGAGTATTCCGATTTCTGGGGGGAGTATTTTGGTTTCTTAAGGGGTAGGGTTGCATACACCTTCCCCCAATCCCCACACACCCCAGGTGTGCTATGGTTGTTGTTCAAGAAAATATAGCTAATGAGAAAGTACATACAATCAACAGATGTGGTGAGGAAACACATGACAGATCTTAATTGCAGTTTTCTGCCTTAGAGCCAGCTTGTTTCTGGCCAGACAGTTGTCACTTGAAAATAGAGATAAAAGTAAATTACTTAGCTTAATGAATTAATGAATAACTAGCTTAATGATTGCTCTCATGTAGCCTAATTCATGAGACAGATTGAGATTAAACAAAGATAAACAGATTGAGATGGCAGACAAAAATTGTGTTTTCTCAACAAAAAAAAAAAAAAAAAATATATATATATATATATATATATATATATATATATATATATATATATATATATATATATATATATATATATATATATATATATATATTCAGATAAAAAATATACTGTATCTCATATAATAATGCAAATCTAAGGCAAAACAAAAACATCAATTTTGAACTGAAAACAGTTTCATTTCTTGTAATGGCAAAATTTTGAGATATCACATAGTGTATTAAAATTGTAATTAGGACACTTTCAGACAAGTTTATCTCAAATGATAGTGCAGATTAAAGATTTCAAAATCCTTGGCAGAATAATAGTATATTTCTTCAAAATAACAATCTATCACATGTTAAAACAACCAACTTAGCCATGGTGAGGGAATCCATCCAAGGTGTCAGTCATTAATCTAATGGCCAATGTCAGCAGTAAGACACAATTATTGGTTCTTTGTTAAACCTAGCAGCATGAACACTTCCAGCAGTTGTCAGCACACATGGGCGTAGGGGAGATTGGGGGCATGCACCCCCAGAAGTTGAAATACCCCAGAAATCAAAATACCCCCCCTGAATTCAAATTTTGAAAATTTTTTTTTGCTTGGTGTTTTTTGCCATACAACCACTTTTGAGACCATTTTATTAACCTTTGAAAAATTTTTCAACCCCATCCCAGAATTTTGGTGCTGCCCACCTATGGTTGTCAGCCAAACTTTGTACATACTGTGGTCAATTTCGCAAAATCGTAGCTCATGGGCTAAATTGTCCACTCTTTGCTTGACTCTCAAATCAACACTTCCTGTGAGTGGGATCTGGGACCCAGTTCCCTCATTTGCCACCCAGAAATGTAAGATTTAAGGTTTTGTGATCCTTACATTTTGGTTTAATTTGTCTAGTGGTATAAAGTTTGCTTATCAATCATTATCCTTGGAATACTACTATCAGAATTAACAATCATAAGATTAGTGATATAAGTTGTTCATGGGCAATGCACATTTTTGCCCATGGCCCTCAATGTATAGTTTGATCTGAGCTAAATGATATTCTGCTGTAATCACACATATGCCACATTGTAAGCATATACTATGTAGCTGGCCAGCATCAATCCTAAGTTACATATTAGTGGAGATCTCTTGGACTGAGCTATCTACTAGAGTGCAGGGTGGTATTTAAGCAACAGATAGTAAGGGGAATTACGAGTATAGAAAATAGGCAGTACACCTAGTAAGTACCTAGCTTAAACATAATTAGATGAACACAAAATAAGACTGTTAGCTGTTGAATGTATTGGCTTTTTCACAAAGACAAGCAGGGTATGCTCAGGCAAGGGATGTGGTGGCTGAATTGGAAAATACGTTGATGAAACAAATAGATCGCAAACTATATGTTGATGGATAGAGTTAAGCAAGCTGAGTGCAGTAAAAAAATTAGCTGTCAGTCAAAATTTTTGAGTGAGTTATGGTCATTTAAAGATTTATTCTTCCTATGGGGCACCAATGGATAATTTTTTGGCAAAGATTTGGTTCAGACAAATTGTTGCGAACTGCATGATGATGAATAAGTCTTAGTGAGCTGAGTTGAGTAAAAGAAGAATTAGCAATTGATCTAAAGTTTTGAAGGAGTTACAGTCATTTAAAGTTTCAGATTTTTTTACAAAAGTACATTCATCATCCTTGTTACTTTTTCTGTTATCAAGGCGTTAGACTTAGGCTTACAGTTTGCAACACCACTGACATTCCACTTTTTCAACTGATGGGAAAATCAACCAAATAAAAAATGGTTGTTCTTGGGTCCATGTGAAACCCTAATTGACCTTTTTTCAACCGTTTTTCCAACTATTGGCTTGTCTTTAGTGAGATCATTTATAGCCAAATTGTGTGAATGAGTAAGAACTTGTTATTCTGACACACAGCAGGAGTCATCTATGCAAATAATTAATTAGGCAGGTTAAGTGTAACATGAATGCTTTGCATACATCTGTATGTAGTAGGTATATATGTAATGCCTACATTATGTGTACCATGTGTGTCTTATTATTGATGTAGTAAGATATACCTATTGTAGCATTGCAACAAGTTTGCTCTTATTTTACTTTTTTAAGAAACATCCCACATGGTTAGATGGATAGCTTATTTATATCATTCAAAGGGCATCATTTATAAAATGATGCTGTCCTACGTTTTTGTACCTATGTTTGCTTCAGGAACAGCTATAAATTGCAAGAACAACTAAACTTGTACCAAAAACTGCCAAAATTGCAAGGATTTTAAAGATAAATCAATGTCAAAATTTTTGTGGTACCCGTATAAACCCAAACAGGTTGTTCAGCTCATAAAGTTTTCTTTCTAAAAATTTTTGCTCTGCCATAAACTGACTAGCTTGTGGAAAATGTGGGTTTCTTTTCGGATTTTATACACTTATAAGTATGTGAGCAGAAACCAATTTTTGGGTGTTGATTAAAAAATAGTAAAAATTGCTAGCAAAACGTACAAACAGATCAATTCTAGGAATAAAACTTCTATTTTCCTACATCTATATGTATCTGAAAAAATTATATTGTACCTACTGGAACTATGAATTATTTCTAATAGAAGAGCAAAAGTCACTCATGAATACCTCTTTACACAAAGCAGGGATGATTGCAAATTAAAATTTTAATATATTAATCATTTGTTTTCATATATGTATGCTGAAATTCATTTACTTGTTAATTTTACTCAGGCTTATAAAATTGTTGGGAATTAAGTCAGCTCCAAATAATTTTAGATAGTAAAAAGTATCTTTACTGAACAAATGATGATTATGCGCTAAAAAACATCATTTTCTAACATTTATGATGACCGTAAACCATGAAACATTATAAATCCAATACTTTGCGCCATAAATCACAGAAATGCTTGAAAAAGTAGGTACATTATCAACGATTTTTTAGGAAGAATAACAATTCTTACAGGTCACAACACAAGTATTGTACAAGGAATGACCAGCACCCATAGGCAGCAAACCCTCCAAACCCCAGTAAGTCACACAAATTGTATTACTAGAACTTTTCTGTTTCTTAATTAAAACTTCTGTTTATTTAGGCCTGCTCAGATGCTCAGATTTTCACTTTCAATTTGATCATTTCCTTCATTTCTCTCCCTCTCTGTCAGAAATATAATATAGCTGTGGGGTACCAGTACCCCAAGAATTTAACTTATTTTTGAACAAGTCATCTGGAGGGAAACATTTAAAAGTCTTAAAATGTGTGAAAGATTACAAAAATCAGTTTCTGGCTTAGTTCAGCAGCTAGAAGACAAAATTTTTGACCTAATGCCAGATTTAATATTTTTAAATCATTTTTATCAATCATATATTGCAGGCTTTCATTAGATCTAGTAAAATAAATCCAAATTTTTGACTGCTTCTGCAAAATTGATTTGAATCTTTGCTATGCTTTCTATGTGATTTCAGCTGCCAGAAATTTTTACTGTCATAGATGAAATGTTTAGATATCCCTTAAGCAAATGACCTTTCTTTATGTGAGCCATGAATAAGGCAACATTTTTTCGATTTTCATGTGTAATTTTTTCTCCAACATCATTGATCTATTGAGATACTCAAAAACACAATTATTATTGCCTATCTCTATTGAGATATTTGACTTTACAGAAAAAAATTCAATATTGATTCAGCATTCATTTTTAAAGTTTACGTTCCTGAGCAAAGAAAGCAAAGTGATAATATTTCTACCTTTAAAATTATTTTGAGTAAAGAACCAAGATTTATAAGTTGATTTGATTTCGATTATTTCAAATGACTCTATTGATGTGAATCTTTCTGAGTGGAAAATGTGGCTTTTTTATCGCAAACATTAATAATGCATAGGGATAGGATGCAAGCTACTACCAAAACATGGCAACTAGCACCACAACAAGAACAAAAGAAGCAATAATTGCAAAAACGGATGGAAATGGTTAAAATGTGAGGCAACAAATAAAAAAACAGCCAGATGAGGGACCTTAGTTGTTCCAACTGTAGCAATGCTTTCTGATGCGTTTTTCAGTCGGGTAATCTTGTTTTTGTTGAGTAGTGATGAACTGATGGTATCATGATGCCATTAATCTGCTCAATAGAGCTATTTTATTTATATCTTTGAGGATAAAAGCTGTAAATTAGAAATGGCTGTAACCTTTGACAGGGTTGAGATCAACTCTTAGTTTTTATTTAGAATGCTCATATTGTCAAGTTGTACAAAAATATATGTCATGAGCAAATTTGGGTACATGTATTTGCCAAGAATTCTAGGATTGGGTAGAGAACATATTTGATAAAGGACAGAGAAAGGTAGAAAGAATGAGTTTATGGTCTGAGTAAAGATTAATACATCGGAAAGTACATCACATACATAGACAAGATGCAGCAAAAAGCAAGCTTGTCAGATTTGTTGCAGTAAAAAGGAGAAAAATGGTATGTAACAGGGAACTAACACTATAATTATGTAGAATACAAGAACAAAGCAAATAAAACAGTAAAATGAATGATCAAAATGAAAAGCTAGGAGTTACAAACATGTGCACACACTCTGCAATGAAATGTAATAGTCATCCTCAAAACAAAGCCCACATTTGAGAAAAAGGTATGATCAGTAGTTTGATTATACAAAGAGCCAGCATGCTTAAAAAACTATGAATGGATCTGTGCTACTGTCCCTACAACATTTGAGAAACATGTATTTAGCAAGGTTTCCAGGCAAGTGGTACTGACAGCAACAAGAGCTGGACATGGTGGATTTAGCAGCATGCCAGCTACCCACAATAGCATTGGTATAGGCATCTTAAAGATAAAAAGTTGACTAGGTTGAGACCTATGACAAGAAAATAAAAAGTTATACCTGGTTTCAAGATCTTTGGAGCTAATAGAATAGTTGACTATTAGGTGCTTAAAGCCTTCATGATCTAGTGAGTCAAGCTTTCCAGCAGTCAGAAACAATAGTAGT
The DNA here is from genome assembly GCA_036768485.1 of Mermis nigrescens. Taxonomy (NCBI): domain Eukaryota; kingdom Metazoa; phylum Nematoda; class Enoplea; order Mermithida; family Mermithidae; genus Mermis; species Mermis nigrescens. The sequence continues at coordinate 6,980,136 of JAVLUZ010000154.1, read as the reverse complement.
GCCCAACAATTTGAAATCTTGTATTATCAGCAAAGAGTTTTGACACTTCCAAAAATATTTCATGTAGAAATGTCATTACAATGCTTTTGTAAATAGCAAACAAATGGGTATTTTCTAACACCTCTAATCTTTTCTTTGTTGTCTACAAAAGCACTGTAAACAAATTCCCTGCAGAGAGAGCTCCAATCTACAGCAGTTTTCATCAAGATTTCTAGCTGATTAAAAATAACATTCAATTAAACATTGCTAAGTGAGGGCTTAAGAAATCTGAGGATATGAGACAGTTAATTTAGAATTGCCAAAAAAGTATTATACTGGAACTCAGCAGTATAGGAGCAATGCTGTGCTATCTGCTTACAAATTGAAACCTTGTTGAGACAATTCCAGCTCCGACCATTGGTGCTTAAAATGCAAAAATAGTTTTTGGTTATTGGAATTCATTTTGAGAAGAAGTTTTACCAAGCAATGTCTTTGCAGATGGACAATGGACCAGTACAATGTGGATAATGTTGTTTTCACTATACAATGAATAATTTCAGGGTTTTTAAACTTTCCTTAACAAACTAGAAGAATTAAGAATATGAGACATAGCTCATTAGAAAAAGCAATAAATTTTCTAGCTATTTACAAAAAAATTGAAAGATGTCAGAAACTCCCAGAATAAAAGCTGAAAACATGACAGCTTTTATGGCGGCCATATTGAAAACCTGGAATTCTTTAGTAAATTAGACAAGTAGGATATCATCCAGACAACCTTTTCTGGGCTTTCTAAAACATGCTTAAACATTTTAAAATATTCAAAATAGCGCAATTGAAATGCATGTCCTATGAGAGCAGTCATATTGGAATAAAATTAAATTGAAATTGCAGGACAAACTATTCACAAACATGAAAAACAAAAAAGAGTGGAATTTACTGTAAAAAATTTCTAAATTTCTGGCTATTTTCTAAAATTGGAAACTGTACCTGTATACTTACTGTAGTGACCAAGCAAAGTTCAAGCACTTTTTTGAGCTTAGCTTACTGTAGACATAAATGAGCTATACATTTTTTTAAATTGTCTTCATTCAAAATTGTCCATCTAAAACACTTTTCTCATTAAAATGCATACAGTAGCTCTTGAGTTCATCTCAAAAACCTAACTTCACTGAAATGAGTTTTTCAATGGTGATCAGGTTCATTAGCTTTATTTATAATTGTTGTTTTGTATGTACCCAGTGATTTCAAAAAATGTAAGATAGGGTTATCAGTCAGTTATTACGGCAGTTTGTTGTGTACAAGAAGCATTTGAATAGTAAGTAGGCACATAATACATATGTTTCTCAAGATGCATAATTTAAAGTACATAAATGTTGGCTAGAATGCAGATACTGTAGTTTTGTAAAATTATCATGATGAGGATATACTGTAGGCAATTGGTGGAGTGGTTTAGAGAGTGGATGGCATCACAGTGAGATGCGAGCATATGCAACAGTGTGGGTATCAGAAGGCAATGTAAGTGAGAATATAAATGTGGATCTGAGGTGTTTTAAAAAATAGAGCATTAGGAAAAGTCTGTGGCAATGTGAGCTAAAAGGATTGAACAATTTACTCTGGATATAGATACATTAAAGTTGCTTAGGAATGTCAAAGTATGAATTTTGAAGCACCATAACTCTGTGAATCTTGTAATGATTTAGACTGATTTTTTCCGTTTCTTTTAGTGACATAAAGTATCGTTTTTGCACAATTGTATGGCAGTTCTGCCAGAATGATGAAGAATCAATTCACACCATATTCTTCAAAACTCCATTTTTTTGTTACTCACTCAATAAATTTTCTTATCTTATTGTCTGTTCTCTTTTTTTAGGCTTTGCTATCCTTTTAAAACTCTCCCCTAGGTTTGAGCTTCGAAAAGTGAATTGCCTGAGGTACTTGCATGGGGTACTTGTACACATTAGGACCAATCAAATTTTTTCTGTTTTTTAACATTAAGGTATAGGCAAGCTTTAGGCATTGGCTATTTGCACGTCTGCAGCAACTAGCCCTCTGCCTATTGGCATGAACATCTACAGTAAACAATTACATGCTTTTTATTGTGTAAAAGACTTAACTAGCATACAAAAACAAAAATGATAATGTGATAATATGCATAAACATAACAATGTTCTACTGTTATCTGCTGAAGTCTGTCATTCCTAACAACCCATTTTTTTGCTAAAGTCGTTTCACTGTTATAAATTTGCACCACACAAACAGCTTCTTCAATTACGACTTTGTAACAGCTTACTGCTTTAAGCACTTTGCATTGATGTTCAATTTGCTTAGTTTAATATGTTGTACAACTGACAGACTGTTGCATAAAACTAACCCCTAAAATATTTGTCTACAGTAATAAGCCATAAAGCAAAAATGGGCCTATTAGAATAGAACAGGCTTTACATAGTATAAAATTCAATATGCATGCTGCATCTGAATGTATAAAGACTGCACCCAGAGCATTTAAAAAACATATCTAATGTTATGATTTTTTTCTGTTTTTTGGCTCATTGCTTCCCAATACTGATCTTGTAATGTAAGGTGGTTAATCCTTAATTCTTGCTTAGGCTTAGTCATTATGAAAAGATAAATCAGTGACAACCAATTTTCTGTGTCTTGAACACACTGACTGTGGGTTTTAGACACTCAACATGCCTGCATTTCACTTGCTGTGCAGAAGCAAAAAGCTACAGTAAGTAGTACATCATCGCATTGCCTGACTGCTTTACACCACAGCAATAATTGGGCTGAAAAACAAAATTGATATACATACTTTTAACCACAATTTATTAAATATATGCATACTAAGCATAGGACATGATATTTTTAGAGGTCTATCCCCCATCCTACTTTAAACTTAGTCTTAGTCTATAGTCTGTTCCATTTATTTGAGAGCTCATTCAGTTATCTCTTTTGAAGGGTACAGTACCAAACACAACTGACGACCACAACCCGCAACTCTTCCACCAGTTGTTTGGTTGCCAACTGGATGGACACCCAGTTGCTTTTTCATGTAACACAACTTTACACACCCGGTTGGCGGATGATCAAAAGAAGAATTTCATCAAGCGATGTGCCAACCCAACTAATTGCCTGGCAAATGGCTGTGGACAGATATCTAGCCAGTTGCACCCGGACCTAAAAGCTGGTTGGCAATCAGATGCCTTCCAACCAAATGTGGATTGATAGTTGCGTTATTGACTGTACAGTATGCCTTACTAGGTGACTTACTGTAACTTGGCTGAAAACTTCAGTGGGGTTGAGCAGCCGCCATTCTTTCATTTGAAATGCACTGAACTGTTCACTTAGACAGTGCAGTGACATACTACAGTAAGTTCGCTAAATAACAATCTTGCAGCAGAAATTGAACATGTGTCGCTTTAATGACAACCACACATTCCATCACTGCACTGAGTGGAACTTTTTGGCGATTTTTAAAATGCTTGTCTATTGTGCTTAATGGTCGATTTATGACAAGCTGAATGTGCAAATCCCATTTGCATGTTGCAATAGGTGCTGGAAGACAAGAATAACTCATGACAAAGAAATTTTATTGAAGAACTCCTGCCTTTCTATATAACTACAATGATCTTTAAATGACCTGAAAAATTAAAAAAGTACAGGAGCCTTGGAAAACATTTGCTGAAAAAGCTCTCAGATATATGAAACAGACTAAAGTCTTAGTTTAGTCTGAGGTAGGCTTATTAGCCTGTCCCCCTAACTTTACAGTACTTAGCTTATGCTTATAGTCTGTTTCAGTTTATCAAATCTTTTTCTGAGGCAACAGCAACTCTATCTTCTCTACTTACCATAGGTCATTTAAAAATCACTGTAGCTACATAGGAAGGAAGAGTTTCTGGATAAAATTTCTTATGGCTTAATTTATCCTTGTATTCCAGCAGATCATAGAAAATTTGGATGGAATTCATGCATTCAGCTTGTGATAAATTGACTGTTAAATGCAATAGACTAGTATTTTAAAGATTGCCAAAAACTTCCACTTGGCATAGTGGTAGATGGTCTGATTGTCATCAAAGCAACGCAGGTTTGATTCATGCTGCAAGATTTTTATTTAGCCCACTTACAGTCAAGACCACAAGTAATGTTGCTCAAGTGCAGGCATGACAGGCCACAGGCGCCTGTGACCTGCTTGTGACAGCCAAAATTTTATATTGGTAAACATGCACATTGAAAGGAAATAGCCTGTGCAATGCCTCTCACTTTGACTGCCAGGCGCCTGTAGGACATGCGCTTGAGCAATGTTACTTGTGGTCTTGACTACTGTAGTATGTCACAGCACTATTTAGATAATTGGATTAAGTCTATATGAATAGTTTAGTGCATTAAAAATAAGAGAATGGTGGCCACTTGCCCGACTCAAATTTATGTCAAGTTACAGGAAATCACTAAGTTATGCATACAGTAGCCTCCAAAAAATTCCTGGAAAAAGCTCTCAAATAAATGAAACAGACTGTTGCTACAAGTTTGGTTCTTCCCTGCACTTTACACTTATGTGGGCTGGAATTATAGGCTTGCAGTCCTCAACTATTTCAGTATACAAATTAAACATTGCTCATCTTAACTTCTTATCATTAGTGTACTAATGCATTTCTACACCTATTTGCGACAAGAGGTTACAATAATTAAATATCAAATCAATGCTATAATCACAATCTTTGTAGGCTTTGGCTACTGTACTTAATTAAGTGGAACAGACTATTAACACTTACTCTAACTATTCAACCTGTGCATATTTAAAACTGTTCATAAACAGCCATGTATATGTAGATATGAATAGCAAAGAAAAATGCTCCGATGGAAGAAAAAAGATGAATATACTTGGAATTGTGGATTATTAAGGATGTAAAAGGAAGGGACTAGGAAGAATCTACCTGAAGTCGCAAAATCTGCTAGAAATCACACTTTCATTAAGCAACGCAAAAATCAAGTATATTCTGCGGCCTCTAAAAAGTGTCTTTTTTAAATAATTTTCAAAATTTCAGATAATAAACGAGTTCATTTTATGCATAAAATATAAAAAAGAGATTCTTGTAAGAGATTAGCAAGATTTGGCTTTGCTGGGAAAGACAGAATTGTGACTGACTGCTAATAATGCACAGTACATATGTATTTGTATGCTTGTTTTGGTACAACTATTGTTTTGGTACAACTATCACGGCACTGTCTAAAATTTTCCCACGCTCTATGCACTTTTTCAGTACCTATTTGTTCTTACACCAAGGGTTCATACAGATAAAAATTATCGAGCAATGAATTTTTGCTCTTGGCTAATACATTATTTCGTGAATAACGCTCGATGGCGGGTTTGTGTAATGTGTAGGTGGGTTGCTTTTCCAACCATCCTTTCACATAGGACCGGTCTATTTTTGGCTTTAGTTTTTTAGCCCTCTCATATATCTGTTCCACGCTGCTATACCCCATTTTAGGGTCATAATGTAGTGGATTTAACACTTTTTCCATTTTTTTAATTCATTTTATTAGTCATAACAAATATTTATACTAAACAACAGCAAACATAATGCAAAATACAGTTATCATATAAATGCTCAAACATATTCTTTCCATTTGCATCGAATCCTTGCCAGAGACCATACATTTCCTCAAGATCTTTTTGTAGGATGCAGCGTCTTAAATCCTGAGCAAAATTCCAGAAGGCGTCCTTTTTATTGGCCTCCTTCCATTCTGCCTTAAACTCAGGACTCATTAATGACCAAAAGAATGCGCCTATTTTTTGGGTATCCCTAACGTGAATGAATCGCGCATTGGCCATTTTGACTAGCTTTAGAACGAAGTGATGATACAATAGTTTGCCTGGAGACGCCATTCTTAAATATGTAAATGGCTAAAAAAAAACGCAGTCATATTTATAGACTGTTAGGTCTTGGTCTTATCATCCTTGACCAGCTGCTCAGAGTAGCGCTTCAATACTCTCTGCCCTGCTTCTTGCATTGCCCTATTGAAATCGCAACATCTAGGGCATAACTGAATGTTAGCGTACCAACAGCCGCCATTGGTTTCAAAAAATTCTTGCTTTGAAGATGCTTTTTGACAAAAATAACATAACTGAATCATAAGAGGGTACATGGCTCTCTCTAAATTTCTACCAAAAAGCTCAATGGGGGGCCTGATAGACCTCCATACGGCTTGTTTTCCATATCAGTACAAGGACGTTTTAACTGCTCCTTAACGTCCATAATAGGACGTTTTGGCTGTTGCTTAATTACCATAATAGGCTGTTCCTTAATTTCCTCCACTTTTTGATTTAAGAAAAACATAAGTTTAATCAACCCAAGATTACTAGTATTTATGAGACTTTCTTTATAAATATCATTGAGTATTGTATTTAAAAACCGCATTATAAAAAATGGCATCCAAAGGAGAATGTATTTACAAACACATTTCTTTACACCTTGTCAAGTACAGTAGAGTAGACAAAGAAAAACTAGGGAGGTACTTTTGGCCAAAAATTAGACACGCATATAGAGAAAAACACATTAAGGAGGTATTCGTTAATGAACTGAAAAGATGTATAGAGACTGAAGATTTAAAAGCACTATGCAACCTTTGGAAAGAGTTTAGCAACGAAACAAAAGTGTATTACAAAAACTTCTTTGAAAAATGTATTGATGATCATATTATTTACGATATACTGTTAGGGTAAAAAAAGGTATATAAAGGGAAAAACCAGGAACCAAGATCATTGTTGATTATTTTTCTACACTGAGCAGTCGGTTATGGAGTCCTTTATCGTTTTTTTGTACTCAGCTTGGATCCATTCACACTTATGATAACAAAGAGTTGGTACGCATAGCTGTATATTTTTGGAACCGATTCACCGATCACCACAAGGGTCAATGGAAAATAGACGCAGAATTATACAGTCAAGCCAGAAATTTGACTGGAAAAAGAAAAATTTGCGGATTTTGGCACTTTGCTATTTTGCTAGAGCGAACCTGGACAAATTACGAAGAAGGACTTTTTATTACATTTGGGAAGGACTGCATCCGGACTACTCGGCCAAATGGACACATAGCAATGCACAGATAGTTGATTATGAAATTAATTGTATAGTAAATTTGTATGAAAGTTTAATGTTGTAATAAAGAGAAAAGAAAAAAGTGAAATTGGCTCAGAGAGCTGCGGTCATAGACCTAGACTATGAATACATAATTTTACATAAGTAAGATAAAAACGGTTGGGTCTTTGTTTGCCACCAAGTGGCTTAAGCCCGCTGCGCCTACAACAAGGCGCCCAACCATGCAACAGGTCTTACCTTTCTTTGTCCCATTCTTCTTCTTCCTAAAAACAAACTTTACACTTTACACTGTTAATACACTTTACACTGATTTAAATTGGGCAGGTGCCCCCGTTTCCGAAACCCCTTTGAGGCCTTTAGGCACGTCTGGGCTGGGTCTAGGCCGGTAACCCCACACTTTACACACTAGTCCTTAAAATTAACTTTACACTATACACTGCTTTTCTGGACCCCTCCCCAGGAACTGCTTAGGTTTATGGGCATGTCTGGGCACGTCGGACAACTTAGGCCTATGGGCACGTTTACCACCATCCCACCCCATGGGCAAGTCCGGGCAGGCCAGACCCCTATCTTATAACACTACAACGCTATAAGATATGAGTCTAGGGTGGCAACTGAAAAAGCAGTGTAATTGGCATACTGTAGGTTGCGCGCTAAAATTTTGTACATATCATATTTCACCTACCATACTCTGAAAATTTGAGCCTAATCCTATTGTTGCTTCTTGAGTTACGCAAAAGTGTAAACTGATGCTGGTATACTGTAGTTTACACCCTCGCATCCTAGAAATGATATGTGTGATTTGTTTCCACCCTACTCCCAAAAGTTTGAGTCCGATCCGTTAGTTATTTGTAGAGATCTGAAGCAGTGTAAAGTAAAATTGGTATACTGTAGTTTACACTCAACCAACCTTGTCATTGCATGCCTAACTTATTTCTACCCCACACTGGAAATTTGAGCCCGATCCGAGCAATAGATCTTGAAATACAAATTTCACTCCAAAATCAATAATCAAAAGTTTTCCGGGAAACTCCCTTTCCCTGCCCCAGCTCCCCCTCCCTGCCCCTGGCCCCGGTTGACGCCCTGACCCTGACCCTCCTGGCTGACCCCAGATGGCTCCTTGGGCGTGCTCGGGCATGTCCCGCCCTTTGCTCCCTGGCTTTTTTCTCAGGGAGCAGATTATGACGTCATCGCCTATCTTATAACACTACAACGCTATAAGATAAGGTTCTAGGGAAGCAGGGTATACTACTACTGAGAATTTTGAGGATAATCGGCCAATTTATGTGGGAGGTCCTGAATGAACCCTGATTTTGCGCAAAATAGCTTAAAAACATGGAAAATTTTATCGAATTTCGATAAAGATTGGGAGGAAGGGTAAAAGTTTTTTAATTAAGGGGCTGCAAATGATTACATGCATAGGCGTATGCAGGATTTTTAAGGAGGGGAGTGGTCCAAAAATGGTTATCCTATATTTCAGGATTTGTTTGCTGGGGCACCAAATAAAGTGCATTTTCTGACGTTTCCAAACATGCTCTATCTGTTTAGCTCATAAAATTCAAACATTTTGGAAATAATTTTCATTATCTATCAATAATCTCTATATGGAAAATTACATTTTTGGCCGTGCTTGGGCCAAAATTAACGGATATAATGATTCTACTACGGCGCGAGCGCTGAAAATTTTGAGATTTCTTACGAAAGGGATACCAATTTTCTTGCATTTCCTTACCTTTCCAATTTCCATAAAATTATTTTTGGGATAAGGAGGCGGCCGCCCCACCCTGCGTATACCCTTGCATACATGCTACGATTTAAAATTTTGGGGGTTTGGGTCCTTTCTTAAGGGAGGGGTCAGCTTCAGCTAGCGTAGCAAACCTCTGATTGTCAAGGGATGGTGAATAATAGCTAACATTTTTTGCCTGAATCTATGGTGTGAGATCACAATTTTTCCCATTGGGGGATGAGGGGGATAGCCACCTTTTTTGGGGTTCCCAGCTCCATCCACCCTGTTATATGTGGAGGATGGGATGAACAGCTGACATGGGGGCTTGGAATAATAAATATTTGCTTATTTGCTTACTGCTTATGCTTCTGTCAATCAATGGTGACATAATTGGTACCATCAATGGGTTTTCTGATAACTCAGCATTTGTTTCAGCTTTAAATGTGAAGAATATACCCGTACAATCGTTCGCGTTTCCTGGAGTAGGTTTTCAAAGTTCAAAGTACTTAAATAGAAATGGATCTGGAAAATCTGTGCACTGATTTAAAGATAGGTCTTCTGTTCCTCGGTTATCAATTTCTCGAATGAGATAATCTTCCGTAGTTTTGTATTTACTACACAGATCTTCAAAAGTACTACATTTGTTGATTGGCGTTTTTCTGCCAAATATGATCATGTTGACTATATCTTCTTTGAATACTTGTTGCATAGCATCATTGATATAAACTTGCTCTTGGTTAGCAAGTCGTCGCGCTTTATTGTCAAGAGAGGCAGCATCATTCCCACAAATTTGGAGTACTATAGCTGTGTATGGTGAATTGGCTTGCTTTGTGAACAAGTTTAAAGTACGTTGTCCTGTTTGAAGTTGTTTACTGCGGTAGAAAACGCGCGCATTATTGAATTCTAAATTGACCTTGGGGTTTATTGAGTGTTCTTTAATAAAATATATTTTAATCAATTAATTGAAAAAGTTTAGTATAGCTTATAGAAAACTAGATAAAAGAAACGAATATGGTAAAGTTAAAAGAATTTATAAAATTTCAATTGATAAAATCCTTTCTAAATAAACTGTATTGCTAAATAAATAATAAATTATAAAATTCTATATACGATGCTATTATTGTATAAATTTCATCAATAAAAAGATGCACTAGTAAAAATCTTAATATAATTTACGCAGACATTATCCTTCTAAGATCTTCATCTGTGACGCTGCTTAAAATGGCGTCAAACTGAGTCTTTTAAAGTTGAGTTGGCCTTTGTAATCGCATATAATTTTGTCTTTCATAAAAGCTTTTGTTGTAAAAACACCTCTGTTTAATATTGGCAGATTTTGACGAATTTGTAGTCCTGGCCAAGATTGCTCCATTGATATTTGCATTAGACGATTATGGTCGCGGATAGTGAAAAATGAGTAGCTAAATATGAGAAATCGCTTATAATGCAGAATTTACCATATAAAGGGGGTCTTATATTATGCGAAAATTGTCAAAAGTTTCAGTAAAAAAAATTGTTCGTTGGCACAAATTGAACCAAATTATCGTTATTTATTGTCAATTTTAATTCAAAACCTATTGATTTGAAGAAAAATTTTGGACATTCTTTTGGAATAAAGGCATTTTGTAAAAAAGGTATAGTTAGCTTTTGATATAAAACGTATATGAAATAATAAGAGTTAGCATACATTTCATGGATTTACATAAAACATATACTTATTTATATTTTAGAAATGTAAAATTTTTATTTAAAAATTTAGATAACAGTTACAGAAGGTATATTCCTAGGACCAGAACAAGTTTGTATTCCTTCTACTATAGGTATTAATAAATCTCAAAAAACCTCATATAAATACATCTTAAATAGAAAAAATTTGCAGAAACATATTTGGTTTAGCAATAGCATTAATTTAAGGTTACAAAAAATATATACACATTCAGCCAAAAACTTTAAATTAAATAAATGTTAATATAAAGATATGAGTAATACAATGATGGAATTAATAAGGTTTAAGAACATAGCTTAAGATAATGTACAATTGAGAGTTAACCATAAGTTACCTGATATCAAGCTCTTCAGTCTAGCTGGATTTTGTGCTTGACGGAACTTATCCAGAACGGATAAATACGCAGTATCTATAAAATAAAAATCTAGATAAAAGAATTAATAATGGAGTTAATGTAAACATTCCTCATATATTACCAATGTATTAACTTATTTTTGAAGAGATTGATAAGTAATATATACTTTTGTGTGGCTTAAACTTGCCGGGATTACGTATTCATGTATAGAGAAATGTCATTAAGTACGTTTAGCGCATTGGTACTACAGCCATAGGTGGGCAGCACTGAAATTCTGGGGGAGGGGTGAAAAAATTTCAGGGGGGGGGTGAAAATTTTAAAGGTCATAATTATCTTAAAAGTGTTTGCATGGCGGTAAAAAAACCATTTTTCGATGTTAATTTGAAAAAACTAATGGCATCAAAAAATTGCTAAAAAGCAAAAATAATTTTTTCTGGGGGGTTTTTTGATTTCTGGGGGTATTTCAACTTCTGGGGAATGCACACCTCAAAACTCCCCCAAGCCCATGTGTGACCACAGCTAATATAAAAATTTGAAAATAATGTTTACATTTTGTTGTGTCGATACATGTGCTGGTGATAAAAATATTTTGAAATAGTTTTGGCTGTATCACAAGATTAATAAATGTTTTGTTCAAAATAGACAAATGCAATAAAATCTGAATTGAATAAATATACATTTTTCTAATAATACAAAAAGGACTAAGACAGACTTTATGTACCTTGAGTAAATCAGGTAAATTGATTGCTAAATTAGTTTTAGTTTAATGTACTGTAATTGCCTTTATGTGAAGCAGGCAGGTAACTGGATCCGAAGGCCATCTGCAGGAAGTCCGATTCCTCGGCATTCTTGCCGGACTCGGAATATGTATGGAGGATGAATTGAGTCCCCTGATTATGTGTGGTGACTGAGCGACTGTTTCAGTTGTGGCAAGCGTCCAATTTTGTCTGATGATATCTCCTATGAATTCAATGAAATATCCGTTTACATCATAGGATATGATAGATTCATCCGAAGTCGTACTGAAGATATACAGATTCAGAAGTACAGCAAGTTATTACCGGTTTGTGACAAACTTCTGGTTTTCCTAAAATGGATTTAATACAAGTTTTAGAAATTGAATACTACATGAATTCATTATATTGTAATAATAAATATATAAGAATTTAAAATACATCATCACAGAGACTGAATTTAAACAATACTAATTTGGTCAAATTAAAACAAAAAAAGAACCAGAGTAAATACACTGAAATATCGTCAATGCAATGAAATATATTATCAAAAACCTGTGCAAGGACTATAAAGGCGGTTTGCACTTACTTATAGTCTAAGGTAAAACTGTGCCGGAACCAGAGGCTGGGAAAGATGCCATCGTCGTCGTTGTCGCCGCCGCCGCTGTTGTCGTGACCACCGCTGACGTCGTCGCCGCCGTCATTGTCGCCGCCGTCATCGTTGCCGCCGCGGACATCGTTGTCGCCGCCACCGTCGTCGCTGTTGTCGCCGCCGCCAATGCCGTCGTTGCCGCCGCCAATGCCGTCGTTGCCGCCGCCGACTGCCGTCGTCGACGCCGTCGCGCGTCGCCGCTGTTGTCGTCACGGTTGTGGCTGCCGCCAACGCCATTTTCCTTGCCACTGTCATTGCTACCACCTTCGTCACTGGTGCTGCCTTCTACAATTCGTTCATTTGATTTGTCTAAAAATAATCCTTATAGTAATGTTACCAAAGGTTTCAAACAAGGAGTATGGTGCAAAGCTCAAACAATGTAAGATAAAAGAGAAAATGCGGATACCAGATAAAGTAACTCCAGCCATGAGCCCATTAAATGAGGAGACGGTAGAAAAATCCTAACATATGTCACTAGATGAACATATTGACAGAAATCGTAATGTATAATTACGTAATAAGCTTGAATTTTGGACCAACATAAGTAGAAACCATTTTTAGAGATAAATGTAGTAATGAGGACGCTATATTAGTGCTTAAAATATGTTTTACATACTTTTTTTCTCTTTTTCAATAATAACTGTGAGCCAGCTAAAAAGCGCTAAAAAAGCCAAAATAGAGGCTGAATAAAACTGACTACTGCAAGAATTAATACTTCGAGAACATTATCCCATAGTAAAATTAATAGCGCCATGATACAACAGGAGTAGATTCCAGTCATCGAAAACTACGTAGAATATAGGTGTGTGACGAGAAGATGTAGCAATCTAAGATTCCGTTTACCTAAGCTTGAGAGCATTCATAGATGAATACTTGGTATAGAAAGAATGACAGAAAATTCATGACAAATTATTGAATTTGTATCATAACAGAAGAGATGCATGTACATGAAAATATATGTAAATAGATAAAGCAATAGTGAGAACTTTAGATAAAGGTTTCAAATCCGATTAAATACCCAGTCAAATACAAAAGCAATAGCTTTTTGTTTTTCAGTCAAGTAGAAAAATTGTATAGCAGCAATACAAACAATCAAACATTTATGACTATATCTGATTGACAAAAAAGACCAAAACCAAGTTTATGACAATATAAAGGAGTCAAATATGCCTATATTCAGATTCTAGTATCAAGGCACCTGAATGTCAGCCCGTGTGATACATGCGATCGAGTTATAGACCAGTATCGGTAGACTCGCCATCCCACCAGGCTAGCAGTCTCATAGACAATAATTGCCGAATCTCTATTTAATGTCCATTTTTTGAGCATTTTAACAACTTAATCAATTCTATGCAGGCAGCACTTTCTCAAGAATCAGCTGACAGAAGATTATTTAATTTGACAAGAATTAAGGCTGCTTGATGCTATGTTTGAAAAAAGTCATGCAACAAAAAACCTCTAAAATTGCTACGCCATTGTCTGACGAACTCGTATCTCATAGTTCAAGTATGAAAAAATTCAATGTCCACTATACACAACTAGTCAAATATGCAGTCAAATAGGAAAGCGATGGCTTGTTTATTATCCAGTAGCATAGAGACAGCAAAATAACATTTATGACCATTTCTGATTGGCCAAAAGACCAAAACAAAAGACAAAAGTGTTTACTGACCTAAATATATATTTTGCAAAACGACTGGACTTAAGCGACATCAGTGCTTTTGAAAAAGGGTAGTCTCCAGCATTACGTTGGCATAAATTGTATGGTCGGGTTTTGACCCCAAAGTTCAATTTAGCCATTAAATCACCCATGATATTGAAATAAAATAGGACATTTTCAATTGCCAAACTCCCAAAGTTTTTGCGCTACCATGCATAAGATCTCTAGGAAAATATTTATGGTGCAAAGCTCAAACAATGTAAGATAAAAGAAGAAAAATGCGGATACCAGATAAAGTAACCCAGCCATGAGCCTATTAAATGAGGACGCTGTAGAAAAATCCTAACATATGTCACTAGACGAACATATTGACAGAAATTGTAATGTATAATTACTTAATATGCTTGAATTGGACCAACATAAGTAGAAACCATTTCAGAGATAAATGTAGCAGATGAGGACGCTATGTTAGTGCTAAAATGCGTTTTACATACTTTTTCTCTTTTTTTCAATAATAACCATGAGCCAGCTAAAAAGCGCTAAAAAGCCAAAATAGTGGTTAGGCTGAATAAAACTGACTACTGCAAGAATTAATACTTTGAGAGCATTATCCAATAGTAAATTAATAAAGTGCCATGATACAACAGGAGTAGATTCCGTACCTGTCGGAAAACTACGTAGAATATAGGTGTGTGACGAGAAGATGTAGTAGCACTCTAAGATTCCGCTTTTACTCTTAAGCTTGAGAGCATTCATAGATGAATACTTGGTGCATAGAAAGAATGACAGAAAAATTCATGACAAATTATTGAATTTGTATCATAACAGAAGAGATGTATGTACATGAAAATATATGTAAATAGATAAAGCGATAGTGGTTAACTTAGACAAAGGTTTCAAATCCGATCAAATATCCAGTCAAATACAAAAGCAATAGCTTTTTGTTTTTTTTTCAGTCAAGTAGAAAATTGCATAGCAGCAATACAAACAAACATTTATGACTATATCACTGACAAAAAAAGACCAAAACCAAGTTTATGACAACAATGTAAAGGAGTCAAATATGCCTATATTCAGATTCCTAGTATCAAGGCACATGAATGTCAGCCTGTGTGATACATGCGATCGAGTTATAGACCAGTATCGGTAGACTCGCCGTCCCACCAGGCTAGCAGTCTCATAGACAATAATTGTTTAACTTTATTTAATGTCCATTTTTTGAGCATTTTAACAACTTAATCAATTTACGAGGCGGCACTTTCTCAAGAATCAGCTGACAGAAGATTATTTAATTTGACAAGAATTGCTAAAAGGAACTGCTTGATGCTATGTTTGAAAAAAGTCATGCAATAAAAACCCTCTAAGATTGTTACGCCATTGTCTGACGAACCTTCCGTATCTCATAGTTCAAGTATGAAAAATTCAATGTCCACTATACACAACTAGTCTAATATGCAGTCAAATAGGAAAGCGATGGCTTTGTTTATTATCCAGTAGTATAGAGACAGCAAAATAACATTTATGACCATTTCTGATTGGCCAAAAGACCAAAACAAAAGACAAAGTGTTTACTGACCTAAATATATATTTTGCAAAACGACTGGAATGTATGTACATATATGTTACACAAGGAACTTCACAAATTTTCCATGCAAATTTCTGCATATGGTATTTATCTATACTTAAGTATTTATCTATACTTTATCCCTACTTATCTATACTTTATCTATACTTTATACTTAAGCGACATCAATAGTGCTTTGAAAAAGGGTAGTCTCCAGCACATGTTGGCATAAATTGTATGGTCGGGTTTTGACCCCAAAGTTCAATTTAGCCATTAAATCACACATGATATTGTCAAAATAGGACATTTTCAATCGCCAAACTCCCTAAAGTTTTTGCGCTACCATGCATAAGATCTCTAGGAAAATATTTATGGTGCAAAGCTCAAACAATGTAAGATAAAAGAAGAAAATGCGGATACCAGATAAAGTAACTCCAGCCATGAGCCTATTAAATGAGGAGACGCGTAGAAAAATCCTAACATATGTCACTAGACGAACATATTGACAGAAATTGTAATGTATAATTATGTAATATGCTTGAATTTTGGACCAACATAAGTAGAAACCATTTCTAGAGATAAATGTAGCAGATGAGGACGCTATGTTAGTGCTAAAATGCGTTTAAGCACACTTTTTCTCTTTTTTCAATAATAACCATGAGCCAGCTAAAAGCGCTAAAAAGCCAAAATAGTGGTTAGGCTGAATAAACTGACTACTGCAAGAATTAATACTTGAGAGCATTATCCAATAGTAAAATTAATAGCGCCATGATACAACAGGAAAGTAGATTCCACTGCTGAAAAAACTACGTAGAATATAGGTGTGTGACGAGAAGATGTAGTAGCACTCTAAGATCTCCTGTTTTTTACCTAAGCTTGAGAGCATTCATAGATGAATACTTGGTGCATAGAAAGAATGACAGAAAAATCTGCGACAAATTATTGAATTTGTATCATAACAGAAGAGATGCATGTACATGAAAATATATGTAAATAGATAAAGCGATAGTGGTTAACTTTAGACAAAGGTTTCAAATCCGATCAAATATCCAGTCAAATACAAAAGCAATAGCTTTTTGTTTTTCAGTCAAGTAGAAAAATCGTATAGCAGCAATACAAACAAACATTTATGACTATATCTGATTGACAAAAAAGACCAAACCAAGTTTATGACAACAATGTAGAGGAGTCAAATATGCCTATATTCAGATTCCTAGTATCAAGGCACATGAATGTCAGCCTGTGTGATACACGTGATCGAGTTATAGACCAGTATCGGTAGACTCGCCGTCCCACCAGGCTAGCAGTCTCATAGACAATAATTGCCGAATCTCTATTTAATGTCCATTTTTTGAGCATTTTAACAACTTAATCAATTCTACGCAGGCGGCACTTTCTCAAGAATCAGCTGACAGAAGATTATTTAATTTGACAAGAACTGCTAAAGGGGACTGCTTGATGCTATGTTTGGAAAAGGTCATGTAATAAAAACCTCTTAAAATTGCTACGCCATTGTCTGACGAACTCTGCATTCATGGTTCATGTATGTGAAAAAATTCAATGTCCACTATACACAACTAGTCAAATATGCAGTCAAATAGAAAGCGATGGCTTTGTTTATTATCCAGTAGCATAGAGACAGCAAAATAACATTTATGACCATTTCTGATTGGCCAAAAGACCAAAACAAAAGACGAAGTGTTTACTGACCTAAATATATATTTTACAAAACGACTGGAATGTATGTACATACATGTTACACAAGGAACTTCACAAATTTTCCATGCAAATTTCTGCAAATGGTATTTATCTATACTTAAGTTATTTATCTATACTTTATCTCTACTTATCTATACTTTATCTATACTTATTTATCTATACTTTATACTTAAGCGACATCAATAGTGCTTTTGAAAAGGGTAGTCTCCAGCACACGTTGGCATAAATTGTATGGTTTGTTTGACCCCAAAGTTCAATTTAGCCATTAAATCACCCATGATATTGTCAAAAAAGGACATTTTCAATCGCCAAACGCCCTAAAGTTTTTGCGCTACCATGCATAAGATCTCTAGAAAATATTTATGGTGCAAAGCTCAAACAATGTAAGATAAAAGAAGAAAATGCGGATACCAGATAAAGTAACTCCAGCCATGAGCCTATTAAATGAGGAGACGCGTAGAAAAATCCTAACATATGTCACTAGACAAACATATTGACAGAAATTGTAATGTATAATTACGTAATATGCTTGAATTTTTGACCAACATAAGTAGAAACCATTTCTAGAGATAAATGTGGCAGATGAGGACGCTAGCAGTGAAGTGAAATGTGCTTTTACATAATTTTTTCTCTTTTTTCAATAATAACTGTGAGCCAGCTAAAAAGCGTTGGTAAAAGCTAAAATAGTGGTTAGGCTGAATAAAACTGACTACTGCAAGAATTAATACTTCGAGAGCATTATCCAATAGTAAAATTAATAGCGCCATGATACAACAGGAGTAGATTCCACTGTCAAAACTACGTAGAATATAGTGTGACGAGAAGATGTAGTAGCACTCTCTAAGATTCCTGTTTTTTACCTAAGCTTGAGAGCATTATATGAATACTTGGTGCATAGAAAGAATGACAGAAAAATTCATGACAAATTATTGAATTTGTATCATAACAGAAGAGATGCATGTACATGAAAATATATGTAAATAGATAAAGCGATAGTGGTTAACTTTAGACAAAGGTTTCAAATCCGATCAAATATCCAGTCAACATAAAGCAATAGCTTTTTGTTTTTCAGTCAAGTAGAAAATTCATAGCAGCAATACAAACAAACATTTATGACTATATCTGATTGACAAAAAGACCAAAACCAAGTTTATGACAACAATGTAAAGGAGTCAAATATGCCTATATTCAGATTCCTAGTATCAAGGCACATGAATGTCAGCCTGTGTGATACATGCGATCGAGTTATAGACCAGTATCGGTAGACTCGCCGTCCCACCAGGCTAGCAGTCCTTACAGACAATAATTCGCTCTAATCTCTATTTAATGTCCATTTTTTGAGCATTTTAACAACTTAATCAATTCTTCGCAGGCGGCACTTTCTCAAGAATCAGCTGACAGAAGATTATTTAATTTGACAAGAACTGCTAAAAGGGAACTGCTTGATGCTATGTTTGAAAAAGGTCATGCAATAAAAACCCTTTAAAATTGCTACGCCATTGTCTGGATTTAACTCGTATCTCATGGTTCATGTATGAGAAAATTCAATGTCCACTATACACAACTAGTCAAATATGCAGTCAAATAGGTAAGCGCGATGGCTTTGTTTATTATCCAGTAGCATAGAGACAGCAAATAACATTTATGACTATTTCTGATTGGCCAAAAGACCAAAACAAAAGACGAAGTGTTTACTGACCTAAATATATATTTTACAAAACGACTGGAATGTATGTACATATATGTTACACAAGGAACTTCACAAATTTTCCATGCAAATTTCTGCATATGGTATTTAGTATCTATACTTAAAATCACCCATATATTTGTCAAAATAGGATATTTTCAATGCCAAACTCTAAAGTTTTTGCGCTACCATGCATAAGATCTCTAGGGAAATATAAAATTCTTGAAGAAAACAGAAACATATGCCTATTTCGAACAAAAATATTTGCCTGGAAATGAAAAAAATAGCCATCTTTTTTGTAATAGTATTTAAGAATAGGTATCTTTTTGGTAGTTTTATGTACACCCAACCACAACCACACATAAGCATATAGGGAGTCATGTAGGCAGAGCACATCCCTGAGAAGTCAGAAACCTCAGAATTTAAATACCATCTCTTTAAGAGCACTGACGTGCAACAAAAAAAATTGACGAATCAATCCGGAAATTTTGCCTACTAAAAAAATTTGGGCGATCGAAAATTCTACCACCATAAAAACACGCTGTTTCGTCGAAATAAGGCCATGTAAGTACTAGCCTCTAATTCGTACACTGTAGGTTGTTTTTCCTCCATAATCCAAAGTCGCCAATCATTTTATCCGACTTGTGCATACACTGTACGTATTTGGGGGGGTTTCCGACCCCCCCCAAAATTCGGAAAAATCGGAAAAATAGGACTTTTAAACGTTATTTTGTGCTATTTTTCGGGCTTAGTCCCCCAAATTGATGTGGTCACCCCAAAATAGGACGACCAGCTACGCGCTCTGTGCATACATATCTCCTATTGCCAAATTTTCATTGGTTTTATTTATTTATTTTAGATTCATTTATTTTTACCTTATTTATTTATTTATTTATTTACTCAGAAGCGCATGCGCGCCAACTATTACTTGATATTCCAATAAAGGCAGTCGCGTTTAATGACCATAACAACGAATAGAAATGAGTGCTGACGAATAAATGAGGGCCGTCGGATCATTTAGCCAGCCACAGTTCCAAACAGCTTTGCAGCAAGGATAGGCCCACTTCCTGCGTAAATCTCCACCGGTGTAAACAATAATAGTGTAAACAATGGCAATGTAAACTAAAATTAAAATAATAACGATAATTACCTTTCTGTGTAAACGGAACTAGCGCAGACTGTCAGCGGAAAATCACTTTTGGCTCGATCACAATGCCAGTCATATTTAGTAGTAGAGAAGGGACGTAAAATAATACACAGCACTTACGTAAACTGAAGTAAAATAAAATATTTTTGAAATGTACTGTGAGCGTGTTGAATAAAATTCAAAAAATGTAAACTGAATTCGTACTTTGCATACAATAAATATCCTTTATTAAATACGTTTCTCCACCGATTGTCTTTTATTCGCATTTTTAGCTTAAACAGGCCGTCATGCATATAAGTGGAAAATGGAGCAGCAACAAAATTCGGGTGGGGGCATACGTGGGCAGCAAGAAAATTCTGGGGTGCAAGATTTTTCAAAGGTCAAAAAATTGCCCTAAAAAAGGTGGTATGGCGAAAAAACACAATTTTCCGACGTTTCTCATCGACCACTATCCATTGGTATCAAAAAATTGCGAAAAAAAAAAAATTTCACAAATTGAATTCAGGGGGATTGTTTTGTTTCTGGGGGGAGGAATATTTGACCTTGTGGGGTGCACACCATAGGTGGCAGCACCCGAACTTCTGGGGTGGGGGAGGGGGTGGAAAAATTTCAAAGGTCAAAAAATAGTCTTAAAAGTGGTCGTATGGTGAAAAAACACAATTTTTCGACGTTTCTCATCGAGCACTATCCATTGGTATCAAAAAATTGCGAAAAACACGAAAAATTTCAAAAATTGAATTCAGGGGGATTGTTGTGGTTTCTGGGGGGAGGAATATTTGATCTTGTGGGGTGCATACCATAGGTGGGCAGCACCGAATTTCTGGGGTGGGGGAGGTGGAAAAAATTTTCAAAGGTCAAAAATAGTCTTAAAAGTGGTCGTATGGTGAGTGCACACAATTTTTCGACGTTTATCGAGCACTATCCATTGGTATCAAAAAATTGCGAAAAACACGAAAAATTTCAAAAATTGAATTCAGGGGGATTGTTTTGGTTTCTGGGGGGAGGAATATTTGACCTTGTGGGGGTGCATACCATAGGTAAGCAGCACCGAACTTGGGTGTGGAGGGGGTGGAAAAAAATTTTTCAAAGGTCAAAAAATAGTCTTAAAAGTGGTCGCATGGTGAAAAAACACAATTTTTCAACGTTTCTCACTGAGCACTATCCATTGGTATCAAAAAATTGCGAAAAACACGAAAAATTTCAAAAATTGAATTCAGGATTGTTTTTGGTTTCTGGAGTAACATTTAATTTTGTGTGCATACCATAGGGGCAGCACCGAACTTCTGGGTGGGGGAGGGGTGGAAAAAATTTTCAAAGGTCAAAAAATAGTCTTAAAAGTGGTCGTATGGTGAAAAAACACAATTTTTCGACGTTTCTCATCGAGCACTATCCACAAATGCACTGCGAAAAACACGAAAAATTTCAAAAATTGAATTCAGGGGGATTGTCGGTTTTCGGGGGAGGAATATTTGATCTTGTGGGGGTGCATACCATAGGTGGGCAGCACCGAACTTCTGGGGGTAGGAGGTGGAAAAATTTTCAAAGGCCAAAAAATAGTCTTAAAAGTGGTCGTATGGTGAAAAAAACACAATTTTTCGACGTTTCTCATCGAGCACTATCCATTGGTATCAAAAAATTGCGAAAAACACAAAAAATTTCAAAAAATTGAATTCAGGGGGATTGTTTTGGTTTCTGGGGGAGAATATTTGGATCTTGTGGGGGTGCATACCATAGGTGGGCAGCACCGAACTTCTGGGGTGGGGGGAGGGTGGAAAAAATTTTCAAAGGTCAAAAATAATTTAAAGTAATGTATGGTGAAAAAAACACAATTTTTCGACGTTTCTCATCGAGCACTATCCATTTATATCAAAAAATTGCGAAAAACACGAAAATTTCAAAAATTGAATTCAGGGGGATTGTTTTGGTTTCTGGGGGGAGGAATATTTGACCTGTGGGGGTGCATACCATAGGTGGGCGGCAATCGAAACTTGGGTGGGGGAGGTGAAAAAAAAATTTTCAAAGGTCAAAAAATAGTCTTAAAAGTGGTCGTATGGTGAAAAAAATTATTAAATTTTCGACGTTTCTCATCGAGCACTATCCATTATATATCAAAATTGCGAAAAACACGAAAAATTTAGGGGGATTGTTTTGGTTTCGGGAGAAGATTTTGATCTGTGGGTGCATACCATAGGTAGGCAGCACCGAACTTGGGGTGGGGGGAGGGTGGAAAAAAAAATTTTCAAAGGTCAAAAATAGTCTTAAAAGTGGTCGTATGGTGAAAAAAACACAATTTTTCGACGTTTCTCATCGAGCACTATCCATTGGTATCAAAAAATTTCGAAAAACACGAAAAATTTCAAAAATTGAATTCAGGGGGATTGTTTTGGTTTCTGGGGGAGGAATATTTGACCTTGTGGGGTGCATACCATAGGTGGGCAGCAAATTCGAACTTCGGGTGGGGGGAGGGGTGGAAAAAATTTTCAAAGGTCAAAAAATAGTCTGGAAAAGTGGGCCTACAGAAAAAAACACAATTTTTCGACGTTTCTCATCGAGCACTATCCATTGGAAACAAAAAATTTCGAAAAACACGAAAAATTTCAAAAATTGAATTCAGGGGGATTGTTTTGCTCGGGGAGGAGGAATATTTGACCTTGTGGGGGTGCATACCATAGGTGGGCAGCACTGAACTTCTGGGGTGGGGGGAGGGGGTGGAAAAAATTCTCGTAGCGTCAAAAATAGTCTTAAAAAAGTGGTCGTATGGTGAAAAAAAACACAATTTTTCGACGTTTCTCATCGAGCACTATCCATTGGTATCAAAAAATTTCGAAAAACACGAAAAATTTCAAAAATTGAATTCAGGGGGATTGTTTCTCGGTTTCTGGGAGGAAGGATGACCTTGTGGGGTGCATACCATAGGTGGGCAGCACGAACTTTGGGGGTGGGGGGAGGGTGGAAAAAAATTTTCAAAGGTCAACAAATAGTCTTAAAAGTGGTCGTATGGTGAAAAACACAATTTTTTTCGACGTTTCTCATCGAGCACTATCCATTGGTATCAAAAAATTTCGAAAAACACGAAAAATTTCAAAAATTGAATTCAGGGGGATTGTTTTGGTTTCTGGGGGGGAGGAAGGCCGACCTTGTGGGGGTGCATACCATAGGTGGGCAGCACCGGACTTCTGGGGTGGGGGAGGTGGAAAAATTTTCAAAGGTCAAAAAATAGTCTTAAAAGTGGTCGTATGGTGAAAAACACCATTTTTCGACGTTTCTCATCGAGCACTATCCATTGGTATCAAAAAATTTCGAAAAACACGAAAAATTTCAAAAATTGAATTCAGGGGGATTGTTTTGGTTTCTGGGGGAGGAATATTTGACCTTGTGGGGGTGCATACCAGGTGGGCAGCACCGAACTTCTGGGGTGGGGGGGAGGGGTGGAAAAAAAATTTTCAAAGGTCAAAAAATAGTCTTAAAAAGTGGTCGTATGGTGAAAAAAAAACACAATTTTTCGACGTTTCTCATCGAGCACTATCCATTGGTATCAAAAATTGCGAAAAACACGAAAAATTTCAAAAATTGAATTTGGGATTGTTTTGGTTTTGGGGGGGAGGAATATTTGACTTTGTGTGCAGACCATAGGTGGGCAGCACCGAACTTCTGGGGTGGGGGAGGGGTGGAAAAAAATTTTCAAAGGTCAAAAATAGTCTTAAAAGTGGTCGTATGGTGAAAACACAATTTTTCGACGTTTCTTATCGAGCACTATCCATTGGTATCAAAATTGCGAAAACACGAAAAATTTCAAAAATTGAATTTCGGGGGATTGTTGGTTTCGGGGGGAGGAATATTTGACCTTGTGGGGGGTGCAGACCATAGGTGGGCAGCACCGAACTTCTGGGGGGGGGTGGAAAAAAATTTTCAAAGGTCAAAAAATAGTCTTATAAGTGGTCGATGGTGTAAAAAACACAATTTTTCGACGTTTCTCATCGAGCACTATCCAATGGCATCAAAAAATCGCTAAAAAAGCAAAAAAATTTCAAAATTAGAATTCTGGAGGGGTATTTTGATTTCTGGGGGTATTTCAACTTCTTGGGGCTGCATACCCCCCGAACATACCCCCTACGCCCATGTGTGGTGCATACCTCAAACACAGCTCCTATGCCCACTTGTGGTTTTAGGTTTATTTTCGTCCAAATTTTGAATTTCAAAATATTCGAAAAAATCAGAATTTTGCAATTTCAAATTGTTAATCAAGTGGTTAACAATTAAACCTACGAATCGCAAGGTTCTAGGTCCGAAACCACGTTGACGCAGTTCTTTTGGCAGGTCAACCCAGCCTTTCGTCCTCCGTGTCGATGAATGGGAAGCTGCACTTGTGTGGCGAAGGTTAAGCCCTTATGAGTCGCGACCATACGTGGGCAGCAAGAAAATTCTGGGGGTTGCAAGATTTTTGAAGGTCAAAAAATGGCCTTAAAAATGGTAGGCGATAAACACCATTTTTCGACGTTTCTCATCAAGCACTATCCACTGGCATCAAAAACTTGCGAAAAAAACCGAAAAAAAAATTTTCAAAATTGAATTCTGGGGAAGGGTATTTTGATTTCCTGGGGGGGATATTTTGCTTTCTGGGGGTGCATACCCCCCAACCCCCCCACGCCCAGGTGTGGTCGCGACCCCTTGCGCTATTTCAGCGAGAAACACGTCTCTGACGTGCGGGCAATGCCCAGAAATGGGTGAAAAGCCCGTCTTTTAACCTTTTTTACCTTAATCAACTATTCAGCCTCTAAACTGAATGCCCTTTTTCCCAGAACGCAGAAACAGTAGTCAAAAATTTAAAAACATATATATGGAGCAGATCAGACCTGGAAACAGATGATCCGGACAAATGGTATAGCTTAGCTTCATTGCACAAGCATCGATCCTGTTTTTCCCGGCTTATTGGACAGACAAATTAATCGCGCATTAAAATCTTTTTAAATTTCGGAAATGTTTACATCAGCGGATAAAGATTAGCAAAAAAACGTCTAGAATGGTCTTCTGTTTAGCATAAATTTTTTCAGAATTTTGAAAGATCAAGTTGAGGTGTCGAACCCTATTAAGAATTTTGGCGACAATACGTGCACATAGGGGGGGGTGGACGAGGGTAATATCCACACGAAGGCGAGGGGTACGACCCACCCCCAGAAGGCCGAATAATTTCAGAAACCAAAACACCACCAGATTCAATTTTTAAATTTTTTTCTTTTTTCGCAATTTTTCGATGCCAATGGATAGAGCTTTCTGAGAAACATTGACAAATGTTGTTTTTTCGCCATACCACTATTTTTAATACCATTTTTAGACCTTTGAGAAATCTTGCACCCCCAGAGCCTTTGTGCGGCCGACCTATGGCATTAGCTCCCGCTGAAGGGCTGGGTCAGCCGGACGGGTACTACTCGGCGATTTTAGGGTTGATCGAAGGTTTGTTTGCATCATTTGTGAGGTCAAAAGCTGTAAAATGTCAAAATTTTTCTTGCGTTTTACAAAGGATTAGTACTTTTTATGAACGTTTTACCAAAAAACGCTCGAACTTGGTCCATTTTTCGCGTTTTTTTAGGTGTTGCAAGTGATTATAATTCAGTCAAAATGGCTAAAAAGGCTTTAAAAATATGAAATCACCACACCATAAGTGGGCAGCACCAAAAATTCTGAGGGGGGATGCAAGATTTTCAAAGGTCAAAAAAATGGCCGTAAAAATTGTGTTATGACGAAAACACCATTTTTCAACGTTTATCATCGAGCACTATCCGTTGGCATCAAAATTGCGAAAAAACAAAAATATTCAAAAATTTAAATTTGGGGTGGGGGGTATTTTGGTTGCTGGGGTGGTATTCTGGTTTCTCGGGATATTCCGGTTTCTGGAGGGTGCATACTCCCTCATCTCAAGCCCTCACGCCCAGGTGTGGATATCACCAACGTCTTAGAGGCAATATGGACCATTTTTGATCGTTCAAACAGATCGTGAACATTAAATTTACGGGTTTGATTTCGCGATTCCCCCTTCCCTGCCGACTCTGACATTGTGCACTCCATGGCTACGCCCACATAGGCTCAAATTTTTTACTTCAATTTTCAGAATGCTCCGCCTATTGCCGATTGTGCGTGCGACCACATGCAGACGTCTGGCAGGGTCCAGCGATACGTAAAATGAATACATGCGTGTAATAGTTCATTGTTGGGGGCAGAGCGGGATTGGAAATGACCACTTATTCTGGCCAAAGTTAAAACCGGAAAGTTAAAAAAATGTCCGTATTTCTGGGATGGTGTGGTGACCCCACATGGGCATAGGGGGAGACTATGGGGTACATACTTCCCAAATCTAATAATCCCCCGGAATTGAATTTTTGGCAGGTTTTTTTATTCTGCCGGTTATGACGACCAAAGAATTTGGGTGCTGCCTTGTATGATGGTGACGGACTCGTCGGATACCCCGCACTCGCTATTACACATACATCAACGAGGTCAGCCGAAGCTATGTACAATAGAATAGTGTTTAAATGGCTCCAAGAGGCTCGATAAAAGTTTGCCTGCTCCCTAATTCTCCCAGATAACTTATCAATTTTCCTAAGAGACTAAGCAACACCTCACAAGCCAAAGTTGGTAGCGAGCACACATGGGCGTGGTGGGGTTTGGGGGTATGCACCCCCAGAAACCAAAATACCCCCCCCAAGAATTCAATTTTTGGAAATTTTTTTCCTTTTTTCCGCAATTTTTCGATGCCAATGGTTAGTGCTCGATGAGAAACGTCGAAAAATGGTGTTTTTTCGCCATACCACCATTTTTAAGGCCATTTTTTGACCTTCAAAAATTTTTTGCACCCCCCCCCAGAATTTTCTTGCTGCCCACGTATGGCAGCGAGCGACAATGAGAAGGCCCGGCTAATAAGTTCCAATGTGTTCTGGCAGAAAAATTGCCGAAAAAGTTCACCTTAATGAGCAAAAAAAGTCGTTGACGTTCCTCATCGTGCTTTATCCGTTGGCGACAAAAAAAAATCTCGAAAAAACATGAAATTCATGCAAATTTTTCACGGGTTCGGAAGAGGGGTCCCAGGAGTTTGTACTATAGATGGGCACAGTGGCGGATCCAGGATTTTCTCAAGGGGGGTACCCCTAGGGGGCGGAACCCCGGACTTGGGCAGAAAATTAGGTTGCTTTAACCCAAAAATCGCTCAAAAAATCTTTAATTTTTGCACTATTTGGCCGATCGGGGGGGGGGCGTGCCCTCGCCCCCTCCTAAATCCGCCTCGATGAGCAGCGGTCAAAAATATTGATCTGCAGAATATCGTGGCATTCTCAAACAGCTGTAGACAAAAAAAGAGAAAGTTGAGTATTACATGTGAAAAACTACTGTGCTAATATAAGCCATCCCGTGCTAATGGAAAAAATTTTCGTAAGCACAAGTGCTATGTAATGGGGGTCGTGCTAAAAACCGCTGATTCCATCAATTTTTCGACCATTTCCTAAACCTTACAATGTTTCGACATACTTCCGTATGTGTGCTACAGTAATCCATGGTCAAAGCAGGAAATTGATTCCATGCAGCAGAAAATTAAGAGCGGGGTAACCGACCATTTTAAATGAGAAGGGGTAACACCTACCCGTTGGCAAAAAATTCATCAAATAGCCTAAAAGGGCAGGTTTTTGCCCAAAAAAGTCGGGATAGGGTAAAATGCGCTCAGAACTCGGGACCGGATACGAGGCACGACTGGCTTCTCGGGCGGGGAACTCCAAACCTATTACACCCAATCATTCAATCGACGGTCCCATAATGCAATTGTGGTGTATATTAACTTTACACCATAATACTATTATGGTGTAGAGTTACTTCCACACACACCGTTAAAGTGCCCTTGCCGGATTCGTCTACGATAAGTAATGATCGCCGGCCGGCGTCGGCGACGGCCGAGCTCATTTGGCGGACATCGACGGCAAACGTCGACATGCCATTGAGCACCGAGTCTACGGTATGCATTTGAGTGGAACGTGGTCCAACAGGCCTGTGCCGTTACACTCGATGCCGGTACTTTGAAGACTTATCCTTTTTTGTGGGCAACGATTTTTCTCATTGATTTCTTGCAGGCGAGTCAGGTAGAAATATGTTTTTGAGCTTTTTCTGAGCGAAAGATGTATAATTTTACAATACTATTCCATATATTTTTATAGTTTTATAAATGATTTTCATTTTTTCATAATATTTTTCTAAGGATTTTTATTACAGAACATTTTGGAATCTTTTATATGTTTGAAACACATCATTTTCGGAATACGATGGCTATTTTTTATATATTTTTGACGTTTTAAGAAAATTAAGTGTTTCGTTCGCGGTTTTCAAATTTCTTGATTCGCCATTCATTTGTTGTATTTGCATGCATTACATACTATTCGCATTGATACTTTTATAAGAAATTGACTCATCCGTCAGTAGTTTGACGGAAAATTATATGTACATTCGAGGGCAACGCTAGAATTAAGGGTGATGGTACTTAATAACACATGGGCATGAAGGGGTTTGTTGGAGTTAGCAGCAGAATCGAGTTTTTTATTTTATTGTTTGCACTTTGGGATGATCGCAGTGGGTGTTTAAGTTTTATCTTTGGCTTTTGAAACACGGTAAAAGCAATCCGATTTCATCTTTTTGCAGCTCATTTCGCTAAATTCTATATAGTCTTGTTTTGTGTGCGAGTAATGTAGAGTAGAGTAAATTGAGTAATTATATATATATATATATATATATATATATATATATATATATATATATATATATATATATATATATATATATATATATATATATATATATATATATATATATATATATATATATATATATATATATATATATATATATATATATATATATATATATATATATATATATATATATATATATTTTTTTTTGTTTGTTTCTTCATTATCTCTTGTTATGCAGACAGTATTTTTTATGCACTTTAAGTCGATTTAGTTAAAATATTGTTGAATCGCCCTTAGTAAATACAATTTATCCTTGAATCGTCGTTGCCTTAAATCGATTCAAATCTCGATTTAGTATAATCGATTTAAGACCTTAAATCGATTAAGGCTTAATCGCCTTTGTGAATACGGCCCTTACTTAGCAAATCAAAGTTTTCCTTTTAGAAGCATTAACTTATGGCATTATGTTAATATAGTTTCGTACGAATTTAATAATTTTCTGCTCTGTCAGACTTTTAGTATTAACAGAGCTACAAAATGTTAAGGGCGGTAAAAAATGATTAAAATTTTGGGTCTTTTGAGCCTCTCATAATTTTCAGTTTTTCAATGAAAAACGCCGTAAATTCTGGGAGAAAACGGTAAAAATATGAAAAATTTTCTGCGCTTATTGACGCTTCACAATTTTTTGTATTTTTGATCGTTAGAAACCCATAAATCAGCTAGGATGCACTAAAAAAACGTCGAAAAACTTAATCTTACTATACATCGCGTGTTACTGTTCAATATCAAAGCATTCATTAAAAAGTAGTGTTGTGTATGCGCCTCCGAAGCCAAATCTTGGCAACGCCTCTGAAGACATTTTTTGAGCATTTGAACGTGAAATCCTGTTGCTACGCTTGTGGGGATAGATTGGCGGAAAAGGTCATTTATTCGTGAAAAGTATTGAAATACAAATCAAAATTGCTGAACTTTGAACAAACTAAGAAAGAGAAAATTGGAAGAATATAATATATTGGGAGCACACCTAGGCGTGGGGGTTTGGGAAATTATACCCCACATAAACCAAATTACCCTTCCCCCAGAAACCAAAATACACTGCAGAATTCAATTTTTAAAATTTTTTTCATTTTTCCCCAATTTTTTGCTGCCAATGGATAGTGCTCGATGAGAAACGTTGAAAAATGGTGTTTTTCCGCCATACCTCCATTTGTAAGGCCATTTTTTGACCAATGAAAAAACCTTGCAGCCCTCAGAGTTTTGGTAACGCTCATCTATGGTTGGGAGACAACATAACGACGGATAGTATGCAGAGTAGTGCCAAAATTTATGGAAATAAGATAGATCGATAATGTCCGATTTTGTCAATTCTGGGTGATTTATGAGCTAAAATAAACTTTGCACGTCATTTCCAGCGTACAATGAAGATTTTTGAAAGTTTTTAACATTTAACTTGATATCTTGAGAACAAAAAGTTGATTATTAATCTAATTTTATTAAGCATAAAATTATCAGGCTATTTCTTGAAAAATTTTGAAATACATTAAATTTAAGTGCCTTCTTCGGGGTTTCCAAAAAGCTCCCAAACATTAAATTATATGGAGTGTACAATGGCTAAAATGCATAGTTTATCGGGCGGGTTGGAAGAAAATTAAATTAAGAATGCAGGGCGAATTTTTAGGAAACAGGATAAATATATATAGTTTAAGAGTAGAGCACGAAAGTATATAACTTATTCGCTACTCTTCAAATTAAAGATCAAAATCTGTAATCTGTGGTGGCGACGCAAAGTTCGGGCGGTTTTGAGAGCATAGCTTACTGTATACATAAGCTAACACAATTGTTTTTGACAAAAGTTTTACTTAAATATGATTTATCTAATTAAATATTATTGTATTGAAATCAATCGTTAGGTTGTTGAGTTAATCTTACAAATTTAATGGATATTGTAGGTCTTTAATAAAATCCACTTGGACTATTATTTCCGAGAGTCGAATGAATTTTCTTCATTTATTGTTTTTATTGTATTCCTTAATAACAATAGATCTAAAAGAAGATAGATGCGCCAAATTTGTGAATTTATATAAAAACAGTGTTTTGGGGCCAAACCCTTACCAAATCCTCATGTTTGCATTGAGATTTATTGTTTCAAAAGCACTGCTGATAAATTAAAAGTTTGTTTCACGTGAGAGGGATTTTAATTGGTATCGTAGTTATTGGTTGCACATTCAATGATTCGCATCGAGTATGTACATAGACAGTTAGGCATGTACTATGTACCCACATGCAAAATTTGCATGGAAAATTGGTGATATATGTACGAGCATGTAGTTTTGCTGTGGACACATGAATGACGACAAAAATAATTATTCGGTTGGCACCGCTTATGACATATTCTATGCAAATATCTACTATTTGTTTTTTCCGCATCCGGCGTCTAACAATCAGATAGTTAAATGGAGCCGTCTCGTTAGACTCACTTTATGGGCAGACCCACCGGCTCGTTAGTCCTGTTGTTTTTTTACGTGTACAATTTAATTATATAGTTTTACAGATAATCAATAGGCTTTGTGAGGGTTTTGATCGCATAGCCTTTTTTACAGACATAGCATATTAGAATTAGTTCCTTTGTATCTACCCTTGCTAAATTTTATAATTTTCTGTCGAATGTTTCTTGGGAAACTACTGCTTGCGTACAAGTGACTAACTTTTTAAATTGCTCAATTATTGGAAATTATACACACATCTGACATTCGATATTTGATGCAAATGAGGCGTAACAGGAAAGTTTTTTAGAAATTTATTACAGCTTACTGGAAAGATCAATAATTATTTTTTTCATGAAATTCCCTACCACTAACGATTTTGCACCAGGTTTCTATTGAAGATTTCTGCTCATATTTTAGAATTTTGTATTTTAAGCACATAATTAATTTAACATAACAGGTGTTTTCTAATGAATCAACGGTAAGAATAGCTTGAATCGTCTTTTTAATGACTCGCTCGTCGCCTTTTACTGTACGTTTTTACTTTATTTACCGTAGTTTTATTACTCTCTTGCATCCTTCGTAATTTTCGCGTTTTCAGCGAGAAATAATTTCAGTTTAAATCATAAAATTTGGTTATCTTAGCTAAAAATGAACGATCTGTAACACAATCTGTGAGAAAAAGTTTCCGCAATAAATACAATCTGAAAATCTATGACATTGTCAGATATTTTTCCCACCCAAGATTGGAAATTTCAAAAATTTAATACGTTTTCTCCTATACTTAAGTGCATTAATTTTTTGAGGGCTTATATACATTGCTTTACTGTGTATATGATCGGTTAATTCTAGGCGTGGAGTATTTTCGTTTTCTGAGCAAAAAACGCAAACTCCACCTAAGTCATTAATAAGCAAATCTGACAGTTTCAGATTGGAGTTCCAATTGGAGCTGGATTAGATAAGAATGTTTAATTTTTCGTAATATTTTTAAGAATTTTGATTAACGAAATTTTTGAAGGCTTATAAAGGACGAAAAAACGTAATTTTTTTGTAAAGGAAGCCTATTATTTAGTATTTGATAAAGTTTTAAAGAAAGTTAATTGTTTCTATAATCGATAATTCGCCCTTGATTTCTTGTGTTGGCATGCATTTCTTGGCATTAAGACCAACGATAAATTAATCGTTTCTGTGTAGATTAGTCGGAAAGTTGGAATATTAAAGAGATGGTATTTAAATTCTGAGGTTTCTGACTTCTCGGGGATGTATACTTACTCGTACATGACTCCCTATATGCTTATGTGTGGTTGTGGTTGGGTGTACATAAAACTACCAAAAAGATACCTATTCTTAAATACTATTACGAAAAAAGATTGCTATTTTTTTCATTTCCAGGCAAATATTTTTGTTCGAAATAGGCATATGTTTCTGTTTTCTTCCAAGATTTTATATTTTCCTAGAGATCTTATGCTTGGTAGCGCAAAAACTTTAGGGAGTTTGGCGATTGAAAATGTCCTATTTTGACAATATCATGGGTGATTTAATGGCTAAATTGAACTTTGGGGTCAAAACCCGACCATACAATTTATGCCAATGTGTGCTGGAGACTACCCTTTTTCAAAAGCACTATTGATGTCGCTTAAGTATAAAGTATAGATAAATAAGTATAGATAAAGTATAGATAAGTAGAGATAAAGTATAGATCAATACTTAAGTATAGATAAATACCATATGCGAAATTTGCATGGAAAATTTCTGAAGTTCCTTGTGTAACATATATGTACATACATTCCAGTCGTTTTGCAAAATATATATTTAGGTCAGTAAACACTTTGTCTTATGTTTTGGTCTTTTGGCCAATCAGAAATGGTCATAAATGTTATTTTGCTGTCTCTATGCTACTGGATAATAAACAAAGCCATAGCTTTCCTATTTTACTGCATATTTGACTGGTTGTGTATAGTGGACATTGAATTTTTTCATACTTGAACTATGAGATACGAGTTCGTCAGACAATGGCGTAGCAATTTTAGAGGGTTTTTATTGCATGACTTTTTTTCAAACATAGCATCAAGCAGTTCCCTTTTAGCAATTCTTGTCAAATCAAATAATCTTCTGTCAGCTGATTCTTGAGAAAGTGCCGCCTGCGTAGAATTGATTAAGTTGTTAAAATGCTCAAAAAATGGACATTAAATAGAGATTCGGCAATTATTGTCAATGAGACTGCTAACCTGGTGGGACGGTGAGTCTACCGATACTGGTCTATAACTCAATTGCATGTATCACACAGGCTGACATTCATGTGCCTTGATACTAGGAATCTGAATATAGGCAGTCATAAATGTTTGTTTGTTTGTATTGCTGCTATACGATTTTTCTACTTGACAGAAAATAAAAAGCTATTGCTTTTGTATTTGACTGGGTATTTGATCGGATTTGAAACCTTTGTCTAAAGTTCACCACTATCGCTTTATCTATTTACATATGTTTTCATGTACATGCATCTCTTCTGTTATGATACAAATTCAATAATTTGTCATGAATTTTTCTGTCATTCTTTCTATGCACCAAGTATTCATCTATTAATGCTCTCAAGCTTAGGTGAAAAACGGAATCTTAGATTGCTACTACATCTTCTCGTCACACACCTATATTCTATGTAGTTTTTCGACGAGTGGAATCTACTCCTGTTGTATCATGGTGCTATTAATTTTACTATTGGATAATGTTCTCGAAGTATTAATTCTTGCAGTAGTCAGTTTTATTCAGCCTACCCACTATTTTGGCTTTTTTAGCGCTTTTTAGCTGGCTCACAGTTATTATTGAAAAAGAGAAAAAAGTATGTAAAACGCATTTTAGCACTAACATAGCGTCCTCATTTGCTACATTTATCTCTAAAAATGGTTTCTAGTTATGTTGGTCCAAAATTCAAGCTTATTACGTAATTATACATTACGATTTCTGTCAATATGTTCGTCTAGTGACATATGTTAGGATTTTTCTACGCGTCTCCTCATTTAATAGGCTCATGGCTGGAGTTACTTTATCTGGTATCCGCATTTTCTCCTTTTATCTTACATTGTTTGAGCTTTGCACCATATTCCTTGTTTTGACTCCTTCGAGCAACATTACTATAAGGATTATTTTTAGACAAATCAAAATGAAGCGAATTGTGAAGGCAGCACCAGTGACAAAGGTGGTAGCAATGACAGTGGCAAGGAAAACGGCGTTGGCGGCGGCCACGACCGTGACGGCGTCGGCGGCGGCGACGACGGCATCGGCGGCGGCGACGACGGCATCGGCGGCGGCGACAACAGCGACGACGGTGGCGGCGACGATAACGGCGGTGACGACGTCGGCGGTGGTCACGAGAACAGCGGCGGCGGCGACAACGACGACGATGGCGTCTTTCCCAGCCTCTGGTTCCGGCACCAGCCAGGGTCAGAGACTGGGAAAGACGTCAATGACGACGGCGGCAGCGGCGGCTTTGTTGTAGGCGACAACAACGACACGAATGATGACGACAATGGCGGCGACGTCGACGGCGGTGGCAATGACGGCCGAGTCGGTGGCGTTGGCGACGACAGCGGCAGCAGAGACAACGGCGATGACGTCAACTACGAGCATTCAAAGACGTCAGCAGTCTGTAATTTCAATTTTTTTCTCCTTGAGATTATGCAAAACTTGAGCTCATTTGTTATGGTCTTATAGATATCGATTTTAACGAGTTGTTCACAGTGTGTAATGGCATCACTCGATCAGTAAACTCGGTAAAGCTAAAAATACCTAAATCTCGCTTAAATTTAAAAATGTATTGTTTTGCAAATAGACTCCCTCCTCTTTGGAATAATTTGCCAATAGAAGTTGTAAATGCCCAGAACTTTCCCTCCTTCAGCAGTCGTTTAGAGAAAATTAGTTTTACCTTAGACTATAAGTAAGTGCAAACCGCCTTTATAGTCCTTGCACAGGTTTTTGATAATATATTCCATTGCATTGACGATATTTCAGTGTATTTACTCTGGTTCTTTCGTTTTTTTTAATTTGACCAAATTAGTATTGTTTTAATTCCGTCTCTGTCGCAATAAACTATTTCTTTCTTTCTTTCATAAATAGTTATCAGATTTTTGGGGCCTATATGTACCGAAACAAAGTAGGGTAATTCCTACTGCAAGTGAAAATTTTCGTATCCAGGTATCGGATTTGGAAGTAACACGCTGTACGTATTGGCAGAAGAGAAAACTGGAGTATTTCTCTTCACTAATGTAAAATTTTGCAAAAAAGTTAGCAAATCTGAGATATTAGATGGGACATTTTGACATCAGGGGATGATAATGATAATAAAAATTTAAAATGTCTGCTTGATCGTCTAATTATAAATGAGATGTATGCCCCCAATAGTAACAAAAATCACATAAAGCGATTTTATTTTTCCATTCTGGAGTCGGGACTTCTAGACCCTCCCAGGTGCATTTCTGGTCTACACCCCCGCCCACTCGTTATTGTGATTGGACCCCTAGTGTACAGTATGACTGGACTATTGGGGTCAGTTGGTCTGTTTGGTCCAAAAATTAGCTTTTTTCGGGTCAAAATGATGTTAAAAATTTGTATAGATGGTGATAGCGACGACAGTGGAAAAGTACGAAAAGCGTCATAAATACTTCTAGAATTTAGGCTTATTTTTAGGCTTTTATTCTATTAAGTTTCTGGAATCCAAGTAATCTAAATTTCTCACATATATGTAACACACAATCTTCTATACTCTATTTGCGTTATGTATATTTTGATTAATCGAAAGTTTTTATAATCTAAACTGCTCTAACATCAAATACACAACTAACATATATGTTACACCATCCCAGACACTTGCTCTAAAGCTTTTGTCTTAGTTATGTTAACAATGGATGAAAATTTCAATGTTTGGCTTATTATTTGAGCTGCTTTTAATTAATGAAGTTTCCAGAAGCCAAAAAATTAAAATTTCTCACACTTGTCACAATATATTATACACCCTATTTAGGCCATATTTTTTAATTATCCGAAAGTTCTCTTAATCCGAAGTGCTCAAACAGCAAACACGTAACATATATGTTACACCACCCCAGTGCTAAAAAATTGTATAAATGGTGGTAGCGACAGCAGTGGAAAAGTACGAAAAGCGTCATAAATACTTCTAGAATTTAGGCTAATTTTTAGGCTTTTATTCTATTAAGTTTCCGGAATCCAAGTAATCTAAATTTCTCACATATATGTAACACACGATCTTCTATACTCTATTTGCGTTATGTATATTTTGATTAATCGAAAGTTTTTATAATCTAAATTGCTCAAACATCAAATACACAACTAACATATATGTTACACCATCCCAGACACTTGCTCTATAGCTTTTGTCTTAGTTATGTTAACAATGGATGAAAATTTCAATGTTTGTTTGGCTTATTATTTGAGCTGCTTTTAATTAATGAAGTTTCCAGAAGCCAAAAAATTAAAATTTCTCACACTTGTCACAATATATTATACACCCTATTTA
The DNA here is from genome assembly GCA_036768485.1 of Mermis nigrescens. Taxonomy (NCBI): domain Eukaryota; kingdom Metazoa; phylum Nematoda; class Enoplea; order Mermithida; family Mermithidae; genus Mermis; species Mermis nigrescens. Next base: position 6,943,364 of record JAVLUZ010000154.1, on the reverse strand, counting down.
GGCCATATTTTTTAATTATCCAAAAGTTCTCTTAATCCGAAGTGCTCAAACAGCAAACACGTAACATATATGTTACACCACCCCAGTGCTAAAAAATTGTATAAATGGTGATAGCGACGACAGTGGAAAAGTACGAAAAGCGTCATAAATACTTCTAGAATTTAGGCTAATTTTTAGGCTTTTATTCTATTAAGTTTCCGGAATCCAAGTAATCTAAATTTCTCACATATGTGTAACACACGATCTTCTATACTCTATTTGCGTTATGTATATTTTGATTAATCAAAAGTTTTTATAATCTAAACTGCTCAAACATCAAATACACAACTAACATATATGTTACACCATCCCAGACACTTGCTCTAAAGCTTTTGTCTTAGTTATGTTAACAATGGATGAAAATTTCAATGTTTGTTTGGCTTCTCATTTGAGCTGCTTTTAATTAATGAAGTTTCCAGAAGCCAAAAATTAAAATCTCTCACACTTGTCACAATATACACCCTATTTAGGCCATATTTTTCAATTATCCGAAAGTTCTCTTAATCTGAAGTGCTCAAACAGCAAACACACGAAACATATATGTTACACCACCCCAGATAATCGGTATAAAGTTTTTTGTCTAAGTTCAGCTTTTATTGTATGAAATTCGTAAGAAATCTAAGGGGAGGAATGCAGCCAGTCTGAGGGTCAAATATCGAGCTTTTTTGGGCCGAAAGGACCTCAAAACCTGGTACAAACACTAAAATTGCGTTAAAACTACATCATTAAACAGTTTTTGATCACATTGAAGCACGTTTGAAGAATTTTTTCAATTTTTATCTGTTTTAGCATTCATTTTGCCTTATTTTTCACTGCAAAATTTTCCATATTTAGTATCCTGAGGAGGGCGGGGGTTTGGAACCCCAAACTCCCCACGTGCATGTCTGGTAAAGACCTTTCCTAAACCCCTACCCTAATGTGAATGTTATTTCACATTTGTATGCTCATCCCATATCAATGTTATTATAGAATCTTTAGGAAATTAGCAAGGTAAATTGTGAAATTTTTTAGACTTCTGGCCGATCACTCGAACTTGGTCATACAGTGGATTTCTGATCTTCGCTTGTTAGGCGGAATGAGCGCGGACACAGTTTCGAATTGCTTCAATGTTTTCAAGCATTTGGCGAAATATGTCGACGAATATTGCCCTGAACTTGACAAAAAATCCAAAAAGAAAAATTGCGGAACTACCACAGAAAATGTCGCTTGTTCAGAAAGGAATATCTCGGCGTCGAACCCAGCGCTATCAGTCAAAGGTTTTAGAGAAAGCTACGAAGTCCTTGAAGATCGATGACGAATTCAAAAATCTATTTTACAACCCTGATTATAAACGATTAGACCAGGAATTGAGGAATAAAACGAAAGCCGGACAAATAACATTCGATGACGAGGAAAAGATCTACCGTATCTGCATTTCCATAATATTGGGCCGAAAGTTTCAAAGACCATCTGTCGCTAACAATTTGACCCTAGATGAGTACATGTCCGAGCGGAGCAATCTACAAGTGTTGGTGGCTGAGCACAAGACAGGACAACAAGGTCCCGCTACATTTGTACTGGACTCCGATGAAAAATCTTACTTCGAATATTACAGGATTCATATTCGTCCTAAACAGTATTCTAATCTATTTTAAGAATATGAATAAAAATTTTTTTCCAACTTACTATGTAAAATATATTTTCACTGTAATAACAAAATTTTCTATTGATCCTTTACACCAGATTGCTTACGGTATATTTATTAACCAAAAAGTATATATACAGTGAATGCTTTATTATTATTAAAATGATTTTTCTTCATATTACTAATATCAAGATATTAATTTTTGAAACTTAATTATTAAAAGAATTAATCATAATTTAAATTTACTAATTATTAATAATTCAAAGTATTAATATTGTATAGTAATAATATGATATTTATTAAAATTTAATAAAATAAAAGGCTATATATTTCTATTCATGATTCAACAGATCGCTGATGTGAATTTATTAACCAAAAAATGTATGTTCGCTGTATGCTTTATTAATGATTTAGATGTTTTTCATGTCTTACTTTATTTCACATTAAATAAGATTTATAATACATACTTGTATTAATTTTTAATATATTCATTATATTATTAATAATTTATTAATTTATTTTACTATTCATCATTAATATATTTATTTTATTTTGCAATTTACTATTAATTAATAAAAATAAATATTACTATTATTAATAAATTAATTATTGGAATTACTCATTAATTAAAAGAAAAAGTATGTATAATTTTCAAGTAATCAATTAACGAAGATAAATTATGTATATTTAATAACCAAAAAATTGTATAATCATTATGAGCTTTATTAATCATTATAATACGTTTTCCTTCATAATACATTATTTTATATGTAATTTTGAAATTTACTATTAATTATTAAAAATAAATATTACTATTATTAATAAATTAATTATTGAAATTATTCTTCAATTAAAAGAAAAAATAGGTATAATTTCCAATTAACCAGTCAACGAAGATCAATTATAGATATTTAATAACCGAAAAAATGTATAATCATTATGAGCATTATTAATCATTGTAATAAGTTTTTCTTCATAATACAATAATTTTACATATTAATATGCTGTATTTATTTATTATTAGTATTGATATATTAATTATTCAAATTATCAGCATTAGGAATATAGTAATACAAACCATAACACTTACATTAAAAAAAACTAAGGGATTAATCCATTATTTTAGGATTAATCGATCATTGGATGATTCTCTAAAAAAATACTTTTTCATCAATTTCACTGGATCGAAATTGAATGAGGCCGTGAAACACTTCAACATATTCCAATCAAAAGACCTCGCTAGGCGACGGGTATATACAACCACTGAAATCCGGCAATCCATCTCAATGCTCGGAGCACTGGAAAATGACAAGGAAACAAAGGCCAACGTTAATATGTACAATTCATTATAATTTAATTAAATGTTTTGCAAACATTAGCTTTATGATTTTCGGGTTAAACTATACATTTGTTATTTTTTATTGATTGAAAAAAGTTTTAAACAGTATTGCTCTATTCTATAATTCTTTCCCTAGTATCATTTTATTTAAAATTATACATATGTATCAAAATAACTAAAATTATAGATTACATCTAAATGTTATTGCAGAATTTAGGAATAAATGTTTAGTTTTTATCAAATTTAATTTTTTATTCAATTTGTTTTTCGAAACAACATAAAATATCTGTTTTTTAGATATACATGTTTAAAAGGAAACCTAGATATTTTGAATATGTAAATTAACATAGCAGCAAAGCAGGACCGATTAGGGGTCTCATAAATTGAGGCTCTTTTTAGGCAAAATGACGTCAAAACTTAGGTAAAATAGCAAAAAGTACATTAATGTACAGTGTTTGATTTTAGCTTAATTTTTGCCAAACATTATGGCTGTGTTTTCATCAGATGATTCTTGCCATTCATTTTGGCTATACTTTCATCATATTATCTTTAATTTTATCATTCTTGTAGTCTAGACATTAGAATGCATGTCTGATCATAAATATTTATGATGTTTTCAACAAAATTGAAATAAAATACTCGCACTCACTCAGACTTTTGGCGCTGCCCATTTATGCTGTATAGAATTTTGAATTAAAAACATAGTTATTAGTAAAACTTATTCCATTTTGTGTATTATCATATCAAATGTAGGATTATCTTGGCATTTTATTTTCTCGCAAAGGTACATGCAGCATTCCGAAGCAGTTTCGAAGAAACATTATGAGCCACCAAATCTACAATTAACCCGCAAAATTGTAGAAACAACTGATCAATTACTCTACGGACAAGGTAATTATACTCATATTTTACCTTTTTGTATATCATGACTACTTATAATGCAGAATTTACGTATACATAAGGTTCAATTTTATTCTTATAGGTCATGAATGTTCCTTAGATAATAATATATAATCCGCATCATTGAAGACATTTTGTTAAAAAAAGATTAGCTTTTAATAAACCGTCTCTAGATATAATGTTAGAAATACTGCACATAAATTATTATTGAACGCCAAACAGCATTTAATATGACGGTAAAAGTATTCACAGCAATCTTATTTTACTAATTTTAGTTATCCTAGGTCTTAATATGTAACCAAAATCTTTGACGTCAAATAATATGACTTCTGCCATCAAAATCAGAATTTAAATGATTCATGCATTTCTACAACTAAAATCACTTAATTTTTAATAAATCATATTTTTTCGATACTTTTTAAGCAATTTAGATTATGACTTTCCCATTATTACTATAAATGAGATCAACGATATTTTCCGGTAAAATTGAGTCTAATGATTCTTATTAGTTTACCATATTCAAAAAGTGTAAAAACATTAATTTGTATGTTGTTCAATTTACTGCAATTTAAATGTTTTTTAGCATATCTATACTTTTAAATATTTTTTTGCACATCTATTGTAGAATTAATACATATTTATCAATTTAAACAAAAAAAAGTGTAATTATTCCAGGTTTAATTTCTTTTTAATAAAACATCAGACGATCTTATATTAAACCTAAACCATAATCAATACATTTTTAATCCTCATCTAATAATTATTCTAAATATTTAATTCATTATATTTAATAAATAATTACTTCACATTTTATTCAGTTGATAGACAGCAACCCAAATTTACGAAATCTCTCAAAGACTTGAAGGTCAATGAGGGGGAATTGGTTCAATTTGAATGCTCATTTAAAGGCATACCCCGTCCAAGAATACAATGGCTAAAAAACGATGAATATCTAATTCCCGCCGAAAATATGGCAACTTCTTTAGCATCCGACTTTGCCACCTTGACCATTGCAATGGTATTAATGGCGGACGCAGGCGAGTATTCATGCCAAGCATGCAATGCAAGCGGCTTCCAAACTACCAAGGCACGACTTACAGTCAGAGGTACATCCTTCTGATTTTTCTTAAAATTATATCGAATATTTCAGTTTAAAATTGTATAATTTGTTACGAACAAAAAAATCTGACACCGTTTCCCTTATTTATTCCTAAATTATTTATTATAAATTTCACCTGAAAAAGAGTACTTGTGATAAGCAACAATACTAACTATTTTGCTAAATGTGTTCATATTCGATAATATCTTACATTTCAAGGAAATAAATGACTATGTGTATTAAACTTCCATCAAACATGCACCCAACCAATCATTATAATTGAATAATCATGTCAAAAAGACAATGTAATATGTGAATTCATGCAAATCAGTACATTATTTCATTATGAGAAGCTTAATGAATTATAGAAACTGGGAGTGGCGGCAATGACGATGGCAATTTTGATGAAGATGGCGATGATGATAACAGCAGCTGCGACAACAAAGACGACAAAGACAACAGCAATAAAGATGAAGATGTTGGCAATGACGTCATTGTTGTAGGTTGCGACAACAATGACGGCACTGGCAATGATGACGAAAACGGCGGAAGCAGTGATAGCAACGATGGCGATGAAGAGGATTGTAGCCTCAACAACGACAACAGCAATGACTTTTACAGTCTGACTGATGTCGTGCCTTGTGTAAAAGCCTATAGCCACAGAACACCAACGCCATTGTTATTTTCAAACAATGGTAAATAATTGTAGTTCATATAGTTAACATTTAATTGGTTAAATTTGATAGGTAATAAATTAATGTTTTTATGTTTCTCAATAAGGTTATGCAGAGTTCATTGGAATACCTCGTTCTCTTTTGTGATTACTCTCGCTTTGACCAACGTTCTAGATGTCTAATTCTATTTTATTTATGCACTATATTGTAGTCTTAACTATAGAAACACAGTAGGCCTCGATCTTAGTGTAGGGTGTCAGACGTATTATCAATGGATCCTAAAATAAGCTTATCCTGAACCCAAATTAAGTCCAAAAACATGTTTTAATGCTGAAATGGCAGAAAAATTCATGTACTCGTAAAACAACACCCTCTAATTCATGTGAAGGGAATTATTGAAAGTGGTATTTAAATAAACTGAAATATTCGAATTTTTAAATAAATAATTTATGAGCAATTATATCGCTCTAATTTTAATTTACCTGTTATTATTTAATTATAAATTATTTCTAATTGTTATGCTGAAAGTAGTATAACAATAAATTTACAGTATTTATGTTTAGAATCTGGCGACAATTCGTTTGAAAGAGCCTGCGATCCATCCGGAGTCGTTAGTTTTCTTATGAATGATGGTAAATGATATTTAACATATTTTCAATTATATAATCAATGAAATTAATAACTAATAATTAATTTACAAAAGTGAATAGTAATATTAATGAATAACAAAATTATTCATATATTTCCCCATATTATTAGACGAGAACTTTTTTTTTAACACCTGAAGTGTATATTAATAATTGAAAGAGTAACCTAAAAATACAAAATTAATAAGTTATTTAGTGAAATAATTATATTGCAGTAAATTTTCGGATAACGCCTAAAATCCTACTTTAATTTAGCCTATTTATTTTAAATATTAATATTTAGCATAGAATGTCATACAAAATATAAGACAATATATTACTTCAAATGTTAAAATGTAATAAAATATACTTATATTTCAAGTGATGATGTATTTTAAATTCTTATATATTTAGTATTACAATTTAATGAATTCATGTAGTATTCAATTTCTAAAACTTGTATTAAATCCATTTTAGGAAAACCAGAAGTTTGTCACAAACCGGTAATAACTTGCTGTACTTCTGAATCTGTATGTCTTCAGTGGACTTCGGATGAATCTAACATATCCTATGATGTAAGCGGATATTTCATTGAATTCATGGAGATATCATCAGACAAAAATTGGACGCTTGCCACAACTGAAACAGTCGCTCAGTCACCACACATAATCAGGGGCCTCAATTCATCCTCCACATACATATTCCGAGTCTTGGCAAAGAATGCCCGAGGAATCGGACTTCCTAGTTGGCCTTCGGATCCAGTTACCCTGCCTGCTTCACATAAAGGCAATTACAGTACATTAAACTGAAACTAATTTAGCAATCAATTTACCTGATTTACTCAAGGTACATAAAATCTGTCTTAGTCCTTTTTATATTATTAGAAAATGTATATTTATTCAATTCAGATTTTATTGCATTTCCTCCATTTTGAACAAAACATTTATTAATCTTGTGATACAGCCAAAACTATTTCAAAATATTTTTTATCACCAGCACATGTATCAATACAACAAAATGTAAACATTATTTTTCGAATTTTTATATTAGCTGTGGTCACACATGGGCGTGGGGGTTTAGGGGTGTGCATTCCCCCAGAAGTTTAAATACCCCCCCCCCCCCAGAAATCAAAAAATCCCCCAGAAAAAATTGCTTTTTTAGCAATTTTTTGATGCCATTGGATAGTGCTCTACGACAAACATCGAAAAATGGTTTTTTTACGCCATGCAAACACTTTTAAGATAATTTTTGACCTTTAAAATTTTTTTCACCCCCCCCCCCTGAAATGTTTTCACCCCTCCCCCAGAATTTCGGTGCTGCCCACCTATGGCTTTAGTACCAATGCGCTAAACATACTTAATGACATTTCTCTATACATGAATACGTAATCCGGGCAAGTTTAAGCCTGAAAGTAAATATTACTTACAGTTATTTTCATTAATATCACACCGCTACCCGATTTGTTCCGATGAGTACCGTTGGTTATCGCTTCCACCGGTACCCGCGAGTACCGCTTATACTGTAGCCATTTTCGCGAGAAGGGACGGGAAAACGTACAGGGTGGCTTGTTTGAAGTTCTACCTTTGGTTTTCGACTTGTGCGGCCTTCTTCCTCGTCGTGGATTGATAATTAGATTAGAGCAAAGTTTTCGGGTTGAAGTTGTGGTATGTTTGTGGCTTTTATAAGGATTCAATCATTTTTCGAAAGACTGAGTAGATAGATATTTCGATACTTTCTTACCTACCTACCTAAATACCTATGGAGTTTCGAGGGTAGAATAGGGTAGAATTTTTTTCGAAATTTGATGAGATATGGTCAATTTCTGGCTAATATTGAGAATAAGGTGGCCTCCTAGAAATTAACTTTGCATGGATGATTTAATCTAATTAAGGGTCAAGAAATTCAAATCTGAAAGAATTAGGTGTCGGTCGGTATTATTGACCGAGTTACAGGCTGTTGAACTTCATGTGTTTAAGGATAACAAATTAATTGAGACGAACTGGGCTATTCTCAATATTGCCATTTTTACTTCTATTATACTTAGGCTTAGGCTTAGTATATCTGAGAAGGTGTTTAAAGCTGCTTAGGTCGAGGTAGCTCCCGCTCAGGTCAATGTATAGATGCTTAGGTCCTAGTAAATTTGAGAAGGTGTTTAAAGCTGCTTAGGTCGAGGTCGCTCCCGCTCAGGTCGATGTATAGATGCTTATACTTAAGTACAAATTTTCAAAAAAAACGTGATTTGATGCCTTTTCAAGCAATAATCTATAACGTAGATGTTGAAAGCACGATCTGTCAACCATGAGAGTGAAAAAAATCTTTGACAAGAATTTTTTTTCCGAAAATTTTTTTTCACTCACATGGTTTTCTGACAGTTTTTTCGACTTCTAAGTTAAAGATTATTATTTGAAAAGGCATAAAATCACGTTTTTTTTGAAAATTTGACAAGGTCACCTTATTCTCAATATACTCCCAATTTCCATACGCTGATCACGAATGCGAGATCGCTTCTGATCGCAGACCATTAGTTTTCTAAAAATTCAAATTTAATTTTTTTTAATTTTTGAACAATTTTTGAATACACAATTTTAAAATTTTAATAATTGACGAATAAACGATCTTCGTTCAGAAGAGATGTTGTAATTGTGAGCAGCGCACAAAAATTTATCATAATCTAAAAAATTGGCAAAGACTGAAAAAAATCTAAAATTAAAAAAAATTAAAACACGAATTTTTCGGAAATCATTTTTTAGCGATGAAAAAGATGTCATATCCGTGATCAGCATGTGGAAAGTTCATCAAATATCGAAAAAATTGAAAAATGTTACCCATACCTATCCCCAAACACCAAAAGTGCTGGTATTTCTTAATGCGTTGCTTAGAGTTGTGTCTGTGGTTTTCGACTTGTGCAGTTTTCTCGCTTGTCCTGGATTGCTAATTCGTGTGAAACTAAGTTTTTTGGTTGAAGTTGAAGTTGAAAGTGAAGGTGAAAGTTTATTACGACAGCGAAAATACGTCAACAGATTAAGTACATGTATTTCCTAAGATTTCCTGCACACTTGAGTTTGCGGTTTCAGGCTAATAAATATTTCCATTAGTAATTAATTACCCGAAATTTTCTAAAAGTGACATTGACTACGGCACACTTGCTTGCTAAAAAACATTTTCAGCGAAATTTGCGTAAAAAACTGTTTTTTTACATTTACTGGCAAAAATTCGAGTTTTTTTGTTGCAGAATTAAGGCAGGATACCTGAGGATGCTTTCGCTTTCTGAAGACAACTAAAGTATTCGCACTAAATTTAAAACCATGCTGATTAGTCGAAACATTTTTCTTTTAGTTTTAAGGGACAAGTATGTAAATGTAGCAGCTTATTAGCTTATCAGCCAAGATAAGCCACATGTTATTATCAAAACATAGCATTTTTAGGATGTGCTCACTTGCTAGTTGTGAAGAAAATGGAATGTAGTATTATTTACTTGCCACATGCTTTGCTGGGTTGTGTGTTATGCTAGATACTCAAAAGAAATTGCATAAAACTGATTTGATCAACATGGTAGGTACCCAGGATTTGCAAAGGATGTCAAGTCTTACTTTTTCTTCATCTTAATATTCCTAGGCTTATGCTTAATTTAAATGCTATCCTCTTCGAGATAAGCTTAGGTCAAAATACTACCGCCTAGGTCGACATAACAGCAGCATAGTTTGACTTGAGTGCTTGTTTATAAAATTTGCATAATTTTCAAATGCTCAAATCAGAAAGTCATTTTTTAGTTATTATTTGCATATTTGTGCTCAGCATGTCGAGCGTATTCAAAAATTTAGGCATTTAAAGTAGGAATACTTCTTTTGGTTCTTCATCAATGATAATTCTCAATTCTCTGTTGACATGTTATTCAACTTGTCATTTCTTAGCAGGTATACTTATCTGCATGCATGTAACAGCTCGAAATTTCACTTGTGGGCAGGCCCGTATCGAGGGGAGAAACGGGGCACGTGCCCCTCCCACGATATGAAATATGAGAATGATCTTTTCCTTAACTATATACCCCTTTGCCTTTTCAGCCAAAAAATTGCAAGAAATTTTTGGCGCTTTGCGCTGAATTTCTCAATTTGATCAGAGTCTATTTAGTCGCAAGCACAGCGCTTAAAACACTCGATTTTTAGTCTTTATACAACCTAAAGCGTATTTTGCATATATTTTCTCTGTTCTGCACAGGTTTTATGCAGAAAATGAGCTTAATTCAAGAGACTATCTATTGGATTCTCACCATATTTTAGGCGTCTGGGTAGCAAAATTTACAAATTGTACAGCTCTTGTGGGCATAAAATGTATTTTAATTTATCCTTTGGTCCCTCCTTGTGTTTTAAAAAATTTTGGTTGTGCCCCCCCAAACAAAATCCTGGATACGGGCTTGCTTGTGGGGTCTCCAGCTAGTTTTCTTCCAGGGGAAGGTAAGTTACCAGCAATTTCTAGCCAAAAAAGGCCGAAAAACATAATATAACGGCCAAAAAACGCAAATTTTCCCAAAAATTGGGATGAGGGTCAGAAAGTTTCTGTCTTTGTGGAGGGGGTCAAAAAAAACTCCAAGGGACATGGGTGACCAAGTTTTGATGGGAGATCTCTCCCCATCCCCGTCACATATATGATTATCTGCCTACATTGATTTGCTCTCACTTATGTAGTTAGGCTTTCTTATGTTTCTGTTTTAAATTTCAACTTACGGACAGAATCTCACCATGCCTGGTATCCTTCAGCCCCATAATTGAAGCTCTGTGTTCTGGTCCTTATTTTCTGTTTAAACCTTTTATGCTGTATGCTGTTTTTTAAATAATCGATGCATGGAAGGGTTGGCTACTAATTGTGGATCTAGTGGAATCAAATTCGGTTATATATAACTTAGCTTCAGCTTTTGGCCAAGACTTCAAAATCACGTAAAAATGGCTTGAAAATGCAAATTTTTGTCAAAAATGATGGTCAGTAAAAAATTTTAGTCTTTATTGGGATGGGGAGAACCAATCTAGTGAGGATCCCCATATCAAAGTCGCAGCTTGCAGTCATTTAAAGGTATTTTTGAAAATTCATTTGTAATAGATGCACAAGGTCAGAGTCGGCAGCATTGGTGGGTGGCACCAAAATTCTGGGGGTTGCAAGATTTTTTAAAGGTCAAAAAAATGGACCTAAAAATATAGGAATGGCGGAAAAACACAATTTTTCAACGTTTCTCATCTGAGGGGTATTTTGGATTTTTTGGGCGTATTCGGCCTTTTGGGGATTGCATACGCCCCAAACCCGCCTCCATGCCCAGGTATGGTTGGTAGGGGGAGGATAAAATTAGTTTTCAGGAGTTTTGTTCCCATTCAAACGAAAAAACTTGTCAGAATAGCCTATAAAACGTTTTTTGTGGTAATATCACATTTTAAAGTCAAAGTATGAGTATATGGCGTGAAGCACCAAAACTTTGACACTTTTGAGCAAGCAGATAGCTAAAAACGCTTAAAAGATACCGTTTTTACGATTTGTTTTTTTAATTTCTTGGAAGATCACAAATTCTAAGGGGAGGGTGAAAACTTTTCTGGGCCCCTAACATCATGTATATGTATATGGTAATGCTACATATTTACCCTTTACAAAATTCTAGAATAATTTTTTATTTAGGAAATGGATATGCTTAACAAAATTTATGTTTTGTGGTATGGCAATGATGATCCAAAGCGCGATGGTCAAACAGCTATTATACCCTATTCAATGATTTTGACACCATCGAACAATGCTGACTTAATCCCAGGAGCTATAATAACAACGAAGCTTTGGGGCGAAAGACGTTATCAGGGCGTTTTAATGCACCCTGAATCAGTTTCACCTATTGAAAGCTCTCTTGCAAATGCAAAGCAGGTAATATTGCATCGTTGATCAATGTAGTCACGGTCTTATTTAGAGAGGGGTGGGCGGTCTTCTTGGCTGAAAACAATATTTGGAACGTAAGATGATGCACGGAAAGATGAAAATATCCTTTTTTACAATCGCGAAAAATCAAGTTTTTTTGTACTTCGCGTCATGTGTAAATTATTTTCAAGAATTTGCCTCAAGTACAGCCCATAAAAACAACACTGTTTACTGCTTGTTCAGGACCAAGTAATATCAAGCTATAGTATTGATTCTTCGATCGTGCAATATTAGAATCTAAAGAAATTAAACAATATGATTGCTTTACATGTAATTTTAGTGATTTTTTAAATTAAGCGTACGCACGGTTAAAACATTCGATTTTCAATCATTAAACTATCTAAAGTATATTTTTGGTGTGCGAAGTGCTTTTCAAGAATAATGATGAAATCGTTTGCAATTTCAGCTGATCTGTTTCATTTGAATAAAGGTGTGATGCATGTGTAGCTGTAGTTGTTTGTGGGGCGATTCCTGAAAGGAAGCTTTGTTTCATTCACATTGAAGTTCCTTGGTATAAGCGAAAATCTTCCTAACAGGTGCACAAGGTCAGGGTCATAAGGGGGAGGGGTTAAATCCCAGGAATCCAAAGCAGCAAATTTAAAGTTAATGATTTTTTTGCTGTTTAAACGAACAAAATAGTCAAAATAGCCTGTAAAACGTTATTTCGTGGTAATATTGCCTTCTTAAAGCATGTTTAGTCCATTTTGACTGCATCATAACACTTATAATTATGAAAAACACAGAAATTGATCAATTTTGGGCGGTTTTTGAGCAAAAAGTACAAAAAAGTACTAATCCGGCGTGAAGCGCCAAAATACCCATGCTCATACACTAGGGAATAGCAAGTTAAAATAAGACTTTTGGCCTAGACTCCGAGAAGAAGAATGACGGAATACTTTTAAAAAATAAGATGATTGACACAAAAATAAATAAAAATAGAATTTTCTTACAGAGCCAAAATTATCCATTAGTGAAAGGTTGATACTTCAATAAATCTTTATACGTTTCACAATTAGTATGCAATTGTTGTACATTAACATAATATTTAAACTCTTTTCCAGAAAAAGTTGCCAGATGAGAGACTAGTTGTTAGGACAACTGCTCCAAAAATACGCGGAACTACTCCTGAAGGCTCCGATTGTAACGAAGCTGGGTCCGCGCCATCATCGGGCAGTTTTTCTACGTTACCCGAAAGTATGGTTTAAAGAAACCTTGCTCTTTTTTAGTTTTGAGCAGCATGCACACATTGGCGTCAAGATGTTGGTCTGGACCATAGGTGGGCGGCACCAAAATTCTCTGGGACTGCAAGAGTTTTTAAAGGTGAAAAATGGTCTTAAAATGGTGGTATGGCGAGAAAAAACCATTTTTAACGTTTCTCATTGAGCGTTATCCATTGGCATAAAGAAATAGCGAAAAAAAACAAAAAAAATTTTAAAAATTGAATTTTGGGGGAACTGGTTTTCTGGGGGGGGGTGCATATTCAACAAGATCCCCACGCCCTGGTATGGTCAGGATCAGACATGCATGTATAAGGGGCAGGGGTTTAAGGGTCTGGATCACACGTCGGGGGCATGGGGTTTATACCCAGGAGCACAGATGCACAGCATGGCCGATCTGGGGGGGTCAAGAATTGAACTTTTGTGGGCCAAAATGACCTCAAAAATTGATATAAGCGCTAAAATAGCGTTAAAACGACGTTATTAGACAGTTTCTGGTCAATTTGAAGACTTTTTATAGAAAATTTCCATTTTTTCATTCTGGGGGGGGGGTCAGGCAGGATCCCACAAACCCACCTCCCACGTGCTTGTCTGCCCAGGAGAATTCGGTAGACTCCCCAGACCGCCTCACAGAATTAAATTTTTAGCTTGTTTTTTGGGATTCTCGCCCCTCCCGTGCCCCTCATACATAGACAAAGGCCAGTCTTCCTAAAGATACCGGCTGCCCGATTATTTGATTGGTTGCCCTTGTACTAAGTGGTTACTTGACTGGTTGATTGGTTGCTTAGTGGTTAATTGGTTAATTATTGATTGTTTAATTGATTATTGGTTGGTTAGTCATCAATTTGTTGGTTAATTAGCTTATTTTCAATTGATTTTCACGTATTTTCGTGGATTCATATTCCATTTTCTAGTTGATTGACTGATTTTAGAGTCATTTTTGTGAATTTCCATCATTTTTCTTCTATTTGTTCAAAATTTCTAAATTTTCCATTGATACCGGCAGCTCTTCCCATTTATACAGACGCGGTCCTCATTGATACCGCGTTGAATGAAGTTGTACAATTTGTCCAAGTATGCCCACTAGATACAGCCCTGCTGATAGATGTAAATAGCGTGAGGGGTATCACCATAGGTGGGCAACACCGAAATTCTGGGGGGTGAGAAAATTTCTGGAGGGGGTGAAAAAATTTTCAAAGGTCCAAGAAATGGTCTTAAAAGTGGTCGTATGGCGAAAAAAACACCATTTTTCGACGTTTCTCATCGAGCACAATCCAATGGCATCAAAAAATCGCTAAAAAAGCAAAAAAAATTTCAAAAATGAATTCTGTGGGGTATTTTGATTTCTGGGGGGGGGGGATATTTCAACTTCTGTGGGGGGGGGGGGTGCATTTCAACTTCTGTGGTGGGTGAATACCCCCCCCCCCACGCCCACTTGTGGGTATCACCCCATATGGAGTCAGATAGACAGTTGTTGTCTGGCGCTTTTGAGCTGACCAACAATTTTTTGCATCATTTTCGAGGACAAAAGCAGTGAATAATGTTAAAATTTCTCTGTCACTTTATGCTGGATTTATAATACGCTATTTTGTATTTACTCAAAAATACTCCTAGAATCGTTTTAGAGTGGTCTAAAAAGTCAAATTTTCCTCCAATTTGTTAAATGTCTTACTTTTTAGTAAGAAAAATCGATGTAATGCAAACACTATCAAAATGAAGTAAAAATGTGGAATAAAAGCACTTTAGGCAATTTTGACAATTTTTTTCCTTTGATTCGCATTAAATTTACCGGTCCGGATTTCTTGGATTTTATCTTCTCTGACGGTTCTAACCATGGACGTTTATGCGATATCCCCGCTTAATATTTTGAGCCATCACCACATATCAAAATTTTGGGTAGGGGTCCTAGACTATTTTTAGGTGGGAAAGGAAAAAACGACCTCCAATATTTGGTTAAAAACGACAAAAAAATGCTTTAAAATGGCCAAAGAAAATCTTTTTGTTTCCAAACATCGGGGGGGGAGGAATCAAAACTTTTATGGCGGTGGGGTGATGGGCCCATCCATAAGTGGGCAGCGACCAAATTCTGGGGGTCCGATGGGGCCAAATTGACAAGAATATTACCAAAAATTCAATTCTGGGGGGTCTATCAATTTTGGGGGGTCCCCTGGATTTTGGGGGTTCAGCAGACCCCCGGACCCCCACTTCCATGTGTGGGCCCATTCCCATGTTACATGTATGACTCTGGCCTAAGTGACCGAACGAAGCCACCAAAAATAAAAGTTTTGAATCATTCATTTCGTTTACATGTTAATAGTGATCGACTGGGCCGCCCTTGGTCCTGGCAATCACACGTAGGCCTGGGGGGTATGCTCCATAAATGGGCAGCATCTGAATTCTGGGGCGGGGTGCAAGATTTTCCAAGGTACAAAAATGGTCTTAAAAGTTGTGGTATGGCGATTAAAACACCATTTTTCAACGTTTTCCATCGAGCACTATCCATTTGCATAAAAAAATCGCTTGAAAAAAACAAAAAATTTTCAAAAATTGAATTCAGTCTGGGGGGTGTTTTGCTTTCTAGGGAAGTATTCAGCCTTCTGGGAGGTGCACACCCCCAATCTCCACCCATGCCCATGCATGGTATGTAATGCACCCCCTCCCCCAGAAGGCCGAATACCCCCTCCTAGAAATCAAAATACCCAGTGGCGGATTAAGGTGGGGCGGCTGCCCCCTCCCACTGTCGTCAAATATAGTTGGACGCAATTAAGAGAACATGCGTATTTTCTGATGATTTCAGCCAATTTTTTCATGATTTTTAAAATTTTTCCGGCGCTCCGCGCCGGATAATGACGTTTACTGACTTTTTTTCGCTCTATAACCGTGTTAAAACCTAACTTTGCATGGTTTTTATAAAAAACTTTCAAGAAATTTTTAAAATTTCCAAAGTTATTGCATCGGAAATGATTTCGCCTATCAAAAGACGACAATAAAACGTTACTTTAAGCACAATGGACGGATTTTTTGAATTTTTTTTGACAATATCTAGAAAATTTGGGTTCCGCACCCCCGGTCAGAAAATCCTGGATCCGCCACTTAAACCCCCCCCCGGAATTCGATTTTTGAAAATTTTTTTTTGGTTTTTTCGCGAGTTTTTATGCCAATGGATAGTGTTTGATGAGAAACGTTAAAAAATGCTGTTTTTTGCCATACCAGCATTTTAAAGACCATTTTTTACCTTAAAAAATCTTGCACCCCCTCCCCCAGAATTTTAATGCTGCCCACCTATGCTGGCGATCCTTCAGCACCATTAAGCTTCCCAGCTGGGACAAACCGTCAAAATGGCCAGGGGTCGAAGAAACTAATGCATTTGTTCTGTCATTTCAACTTATGACTTTACCTTAAAAATGTTGTACACAGTGGCGGATCCGGGATTTTCCTAAGGAGGGGGGGGCGGTACCCCTAAGGGGGGGGGCGGAACACTGACTTGGGCGGAAAAATTAGCCGTTTTAACCAGAAAATCGCTAAAAATCGCTCAAAAATCCTTAATTTTGCGCACTATTTTGGGCCAATAGGGGGGGGGCGGCCGCCCCCCGCCCCCCTAAATCTGCCTTTGGTTGTACATTTCAAGTTTAAAAATTAAAAAGTTTCATTTTGACTCAAGTAGCTTATTACGTGCAAAAGTGATCATAATGTAAGCTAATTTACATAACTGACGATCTACCTTTGGAATTTCAATGTAATGCCTTTCTACTAGCGTGCCCGAAAACTACTAATTGTTTTACTGCTCGTTTTCAATAATCAATCAATCAATGTTTCAGATGAATCTGCTCGGAGAAGAAAATGTGTCCCAAAGCTGTCGAATATGACGAAAATGCGAATTATAGAAGAATTCAGAAAAGTCGGCTATAAACCGAAATTGATTGAACGTAATTTGAAGCTTTGTGGATATCAGGCGCATAAAACCTCGGTTATTCGACTTCTGCACAAATACGAGGAACGAGGATCTGTTTCAAGGTTGCCCGGCTCCGGCAGAATACCAACATTTGATGGAAACGTTTTGGCGGCAATTAATAAGCAACTTGAAAACAGTGACGAGACGACTGCACAGGGGTTGCAGAAGCATCTATCGAAATTAGGCTATGAGCTTAGTCTGCAAACTATTTATCGATGTAGGCGGCAGTTAGGATGGACTTATGCTTCGGCAAAGTACTGTCAGCATATTCGTCCAAAGAACATCGATGCCCGGCTAGTTTGGGCAGAATCAATAAATAGACAAATGATGAATGGTTACAACTTTGACGACGTAATATTCGCGGACGAAGCCAAAATCGAATTAGAGAGACATTTGAAAAAGTCTTATCGTCGAAAAGGATTCCCTATCAAAATGAAAGGTACTTACAAGCACCCGTCATCAGTGCTAGTTTGGGGTGGTATCTCTGCACGTGGTGCGACTGAATTGGTTATCTTTACCGGTATAATGGATGCGCGCTTCTATGTCGAAGAAATTTTGAACAAGGAATATCTGAGGTTCGCCAATGAAGTCTACGGAGGTCAATGCAGGCTAATGCAGGACAATGGTAATTAAAAATTTTAATTCAAGGCAGTTTTAATATTTGCATAAGCATTTGAAGTGGTTCTCTATAAATTCTACCAATTTGCTAGTTGGCGGTGAATGGCTTTATTTTTGATCGAAATGACAAAAAACGCCTAAAAATGATAACTGTTGCTTAAAACTGGTGGAAGCTTAAAAATCTTAACTTTTTGGGAATAGGTGAATTAGCAACTTATAACTGGGAATCTCCATTTCCCCACATAAAACAATTGTAGATACCTACTTTGATTCTTCCTGGTTACAAACGCATCAGCTTCAGACTTTGGTTGGAACAGCTGCTATTTCAGAAGATTTTTGCCCAAACTTTGTGGAGATAAATTTATAGCTTTTTGGAGAAGAGCGACTAACTTACGTACGTATAGTGGCAGATCCATGACAAGACATGCATGTGCGGGCAGGGGATGGGGTTCCAGACCCCCAGAATGGAAAAATGGAAAATCTTGTGGGGGAAAAAGTGGCAAAGTGTCGGCCAAAAATGGATTTAAACTCAAAATTTTCTTCAAAAGTACTTCAGATTGACCAGAACCTGTGTAATAACGTATTTTTAACATTATTTTAGCGCTTATATCCGTTTTTGAGCTCACTTTGGCCCGGAAAAAGCTTAATGTTTGACCCATCCATATACAGGCTGACGCTTTCCCTAGATTGGCCGTGCTGTGCATCTATGTCCACGACTTTCTGACGGGGTGTAACGGAACCCCAAGTTTTCGTAATAGTATCGGGAACATTGCAAAACTGCCTTCCATTATGCGTAAAGTAAATAATTCCTTTTGTCAGCTTTGAATAGGCAGAATTGTTTAGGATGCAAGAAAATTTATTTTAAAGTTTGGAAAGTTTTGTATGAAAATGCGGTTGATTAGTCTGAAATTCACTGACTATTTATTGCAAAAATACATATGCTTAATGCGCTGAGGACAAATGCAAAAAGGTGCTGAAGCATAGAGCTCCCTACTATAATATTTGTGCTTAGATTTGAATAAAATGGTACTAAACAATATGAAGTGGTGCACGGGAAACTGAGTAAATGTTATTAATGAAAGTCAAATTTGTAAAATCATGATAAAATAGCTTGAATGATAAAAAGTACTAAACATTTCATTATCGCGCCTATATGTGTAAGGGTTCGGAATTTTGGGTCAGGTTCTTGGCCATTTTCATAAAAATGGATAACTTATGTATGAGTTTTGGCCAAAAATGGGAAAAAGCACCTAAAAATAGTCTTAAGACTCAAGGTTTTGCTTAAAATCTGGAGGGGTAAAACATTTTCTGTCGTTGGCGGATGGTGGATGACCAGCTTTGGGCGGAGATCTCTCATACCCATGTTACATTCTGACAGCGTCCACTGTTTTCTGACGATGGGGCGGCTGTCCTCCCCACCCCCACCGCCACCTGAATCCTGTGTGTGTGTGTGTGTGTGTGTGTGTGTGTGCACATAGTGCAGTACAAAAGCCACCCATCTCTTAATTAATTGCATTATTCTATTATACACATTTGTATAATTCACATTGATAATAAGATCTTCTTCTGTGGTCCGGTGACGGATAACATTTTCGTAAAGGGATGGTGTCCGTACCTAACTTTTCCTCAAATAGTCCAAGATAGCCACAAAACAGCCGCTATTTACATACGTGCAATATAACATGCTCTACACATGTAGATCAGAGAATTTGAATTTTTCGAAAAAGCTTTTTTACACAAAAAATGTTGTTTTCGGTCGCGCTTAGCCAAAATCATGGGACATACTGCACTGCTCATACGGCGTGAAGCGCCGGAAAATTTTGATATTTTTTATCGTTTTCAGGTAGAATTTTTGGCCGTTCCGCTGCAGTAATATAAAAAAATTGCCTTGCAATTCCGTTTTTCTTCAAATCGCCTGATTATTTTTAATTTCTAGGGGCTCCCTTAAATACGGGCCAGCGTATATGTTCCGGAAGTATTGCTAATGAGATAATTCTTTTATTAGATCCGAAGCACACGTCAAAACTTGCACGAGAGTTCTTCGTGAAAAATAAAATACGCTGGTGGAAAACGCCTGCTGAGAGTCCGGATATTAACCCGATTGAGAATGTTTGGTATGCTGTAGAGCATAACATTCGGTCTAGTGTAAAGCCGAGCAATGAAGAGAGACTTATTCGAGGACTTCGCCGATATTGGTCAAATTTAACGCCAGAAAAATGTCAAAAGTACATAAGCCATCTACACAAAGTGATACCAAAAATAATAGAAACTGGCGGAAAACCTACTGGTTATTAGTTATTGTTAATCTCGTATAACTTGTTCGCGTTTTACTATTCATGTATACGTGTACAGGATCACCCACCGCCGTACATGCATAGCATGGGAATTATGTGGCGGGGGGGGGTATAAATTTTAAAGTTTCTCTTTGGGTGCAAAAATGGTGGATATGCGTCAAAAACATCGTTTTTGGCGTTTCTCACGATGCTCTATCTATTTAAAGCATAAAAACATGAAAAAATTTCGGAAAAAATCAAAGTCTAAAAATTAAACAGCATATAAGTCAAAACATGAGTATTAGGCGCGAAGCGCCGAAAATTTTACATTTTTGAGCAAATAGATATAGCTAAAAACGCTTAGAAGAAGTACTTTTTCTACCGATTTTCAGGAAAATATTGGAAAGTTTTGAGAATTAACCAATTCTGGGGGTGAAAATTTTTGTGGGGAGGGGTAAGAAACCCCCCCAAGACCATGTATGCCCACCGCCGCGTTTAGCATTTTTTGTACTGTTTTTAAGACAAATCAATCGCTCGATTTACGAATGAATGCTTTTAAAAAATAAGTCAGTCCCAAAAATGTAGTCATTAGCTAAAAGTGGGAATAACCCTGAATTTAGGAGGTTGTAAGTGGAGGCGTATTTATGTGTTAGTCGGTCGAATGCTGACTTGTTCTGTTTATATGCTGTTTCTTTTCTTGCTTATAATTCTTATTATGTAGACACGTTCATCAGCATGAGAATTGTAGGTATGTCAGTCCCAAGGAAGTTTTGGGCTAAAAAGGATGGGTCACATAAAATACTCTAATTTTTGACGTTTCTGACAATATTTTGTTAAGCTAAAGAAAGTGTATTAAAAAATTAATGAAATTGAATGGTAGCCTCTCACTTGATATGCTGGAAACATTGATATTTGAGTTGAAGAAATAGGCTGAAATACTTTAAGCAATATTATCCTGGGTTTTTTGGAAAGTCTTAAAAGCTACAAGGAGTCAGCTAAATTTGTGTGGCTAGTCATTCTGAGGTTATTCCCCAAAGTTCCGAGGACGCCTAGCTCCAGAACTCCGCTAAAGTCAAGGAAATCAAAAATTTTTGCACAAAATTGCCGAAAATTTAAAAATTTTTTGTGAAAATGTTGCGTCAAAAGCATAGCTTGGCGTGGAAGGGTTTGGGGGAGTATGCTCCCACTGAGAAGAAAAACCGAAATACCCCCCAGAATTCAATTTTTGAATATTTTTATTGTTTTTTTTCGCAATTTTTCGATGCCAATGAATAGCGCTCAATGAGAAACGTTGAAAAATGGTGTTTTTCGCCATAGCACCATTTTTAAGACTAGTTTTTACCTTTAAAAAATCTTGCACCCCTCTACCCCGGAATTTTGGTGCCGCCCACCTAAGGTCAAAAGTGATTTTGAAGCAAAGTAGATAAAGTAAAAACGCCAAAAAAACACTATTTCGCTCAGGTTGGTTCCCCGCCGCCCTTACAGAAATCCTAGATTAACCCCAAATAATTGAATTTTTGGCATGCTTTTTTGGGATTTTTTGCCGGTTTTACCACCCTCCCCCAGGGTTTGGATTGGATGCTGGCTGCTATGCAAACCCTTGCAAACTGATTGCGACCCCTAGAATAATCTTTTTTAATTGTATAAATTGCGCTTTATCCATTTTTTGACTATTTTGTACAATTTACTCAAATTTATTTGAAATTTTTACGCTTCTACATTCTAGAAAGAACGAGCAAGTCAGAAATATCAAAAAACAGTGTTTTTGACATGTACCCATTCAATCGTTTGTAGCTAAAAAGATATTCCTATGGTGTACGTGTTCGTTTATGGCCGTTAATGATGCAACATATAATATGCCACTTGATGCGAGTTGTTTTTCTGTCGTAATGGAGGAATAAACGCGAATCGGACAAAAATCAATAAGGCACATATGTGTGTACGCTTCCTCATGGAATAGGTACATGCATGTACGCGTACATAGGATAATATGATGGTGCATCTGTACATATGTACGCGTGCGACGTTCGCATGCGAGCATGCCTCCTAACATGTAACGCTCGCGGAACAGCACGTCTCGTAACCACGCTATGCACACTTTACTTGCATAGCAATGAAAAAATCAATTACGCGAGGTTCTATACTCTAGTCTGGCTGGACATTTTCAACTTGTTGCTTTTGCAAGCAAATCAAAATAATAAATTTAGCTCCTGCACATTTCTTTACGTGCGTGAACATGATGTAGGTAGCTACATTTGTACCTGTCTACAGATGAAGTACCTACCTAATATGCAATTCGTGCATGAAAACAGTTAAGTAGGTATGTATACATCAACTTACAAAACTCGCATTTTCCAACGTTTTTAGCACTTTATCCTAATATCAAATTGAAACTTCGAGAAAAAATTCGATTTTCCGACAAATATGCGGCTTTTTAATCTTTCTGTACATCATCTTGTCAAACTTTTTCACGGTCATGGGAGGCGGCCGTTGTCCCTGCAATGTCCCTACCACACATGAGCGGGCATAGGTGGGCAGCACCGAAATTCTGGGGGGGGGGTGGGGTGAAAAAATTTTCAAATGTCAAAAAATGGTCTTAAAAGTGGTCGTTTGGCGAAATAAACACCATTTTTCGACGTTCTCATCGAGCACTATCCAATGGCATCAAAAAATCGCTAAAAAGCGAAAAAAATTTCAAAATTTGAATCCTGGGGGGGGGGGGTATTTCACTTCTGGGGGTGCATACCCCCTCACGCTCATGTGTGGTCTGGACCCCAGAATCCGGCGGACCCCTTCCAAAAATTGATAGACCCCCAGAATCGAATTTTTGGTGATACTTTTGTCAATTTGGACCCATCGGACCCCTAGAATTTGGTCGCTGAAATCTGGTACATGCAGGGTATGTACAACAAGCTGGGTACATATCTGTAAGTACATAGATTATGTATGGAAATTTATCGTCCTCACGCTCAGCGCAGCTAAATTATCGATTTTTACGAAAGCCCGTAGAGGTTACCTACATATGTACATATGTACAACATATACAACACCTGAGAAATGCGAGCATCAGACATGTCCTGTCCGTACTTAAATTTATGTATGTACATAGGTAATACGCAGTACAAATCGGTGCATTTCTCACTATCCTTTACCATTATTTGTTACTGAATCTCAGAAACAAAGCGTCACAAACTTTAGTAATGACAAATTTCTCTATATGTATGGGTATGTACGCATTTTTTCAATCTCTAACTAGGAACACTTATGCGAACTTAAGATCAGAAGCAAAATCAAACAGTAAAAGATTTATAAAATTCGAGACAAAAATCGTTTTGACTATTTTTTATAACCAAATCGCAGAAGCAAAGTTACATACGTATCAAATGCCGGACTCAGCTAGCGCTTTCAGAGATGCAATATGCAACTCCTTTTTATTTGATAAACGAGCCGTATCTATCACTCACATAAGTGACTTTGGTAAAAAATATTGCACAACGATGACAATTAAAAGAAAAATAGTAGTGCACATATTTCTGAACATATAAACTCCGCAACAATAACAATGCACTGAAGTGCTTACGTATTTATATTGAGCAAATCGATATAACATGTGTGACAGTTCGTTTTAAACGCACAGTAGCACATCAGAAACGCAAAGAAGTAGCATTACTGACATTTTTAATCAAATTCAAGGGACGATACATAGAAATGAGCAGTGACGGATCTAGCATTTTTGTGAGGGGGACTGGCACCTAACTTTTTCTAGACAGTCAAAAATACGTCTAAAAATCTGCCCTTCATGTGCAAAATAACGTTTTTTTTACGTTTTTCGTTGTCTTTTTTATTTTAAACCGTTTGTGGCGCAATATTTTTTCGAGTTATATTTTTAAATTTTTGATAATTGTGAGCAAAAATTATTAAATTTCTTCGACGTTAGCGAAAATCCAGCGCAAAGAACCGAAAAACTTGTGAAATTGAGGTCAAAGGACTTTAGAGGCTGGAATTACTGCTCAATTTCCAATATTTTTTGCAACTGACGCAACGCATCGAAGATTATTAAAAGTTCTGCTTGAAAATAGAAGAAAACTATTCTGAAATGCTGTTCCACCTCTTGAAATCGTTTTAAAATGTATTCTTTGTATGGTTCCAGGCCGCCACAAAAGTAAATAAATGTCATTAATAGGTAGTATCTAACACGAAGAAAATTTGAGAAATTCTCTTCACTGACAGCCAAAAATCATTGTAAATTATATATCTATTCTGTATCTCATCAACTTTGTCGGGCAGGTGGAGAAGCCGGCCCAGCCCCCTTAAATCCGCCCTGAATAGAAGCATAACTAAAATTAAACAAGTACTTCTTATAATTCTATTTTTTAAAAAATTAAAAAATTTTTAAGTATATATATATATATATATATATATATATATATATATATATATATATATATATATATATATATATATATATATATATATATATATATATATATATAGAAAGATCGCAAGAGCAGATTCCAAGCACTGATTGAATATACGCATACATGCACTAGCATGACCAGCTGGAAAATTTGCAAAACATGACAGAATTACGAAAACTTATTTGAAATTGCAGCAAACTTTTTAAAAACCTCAAGGAATAAGCTGAACCAAAAAGTTTTTACGACAGATGGGATGTCCCTGTCTCACCTATGTACAGCCAAGTTGACACATATAATAAATGAACAATTGAGGAAAAGCGTAGTTTTTTTAGTAAAACATGATAAATTAGCCAAATAGCATTCAAAATTAAACACTGAGACTTTTCGCGCAGTTTAGAAACAAATATCAGATAAATAAATGAGTAGCAGTGGCGGATCTAGGATTTTCCTAAGGGGGGGGCGGTACCCCTACGGGGGGGGGGCGGAACCCTGACTTGGGCGGAAAAATTAGCCGTTTTGACCCGAAAATCGCGCCAAAATGCTTAATTTTCCGCACTATTTTGGGCCGATGGGGGGGGGCGGCCGGCCCCCCCCTAAATCCGCCCCTGATGAGTAGGTACCTATTCTAATGCATCAATAAATAGTGGGCAGGGTATTTTACATAGGCAGCAACCACCAAATTCTGGGGGGTCCGATGGGGCAGAATTGCAAAAAATAGCCCCTAAAATTCCATGGGGTCTTATCAATTTTGAGGGGAGGTCCGCCAGATTCTCGATGGGGGTCCAGCAGACCCCCCACGCCCATGTGTGATGGGCAAATATGTCCTGGCTGACACATGCAGAAAAAATGAATGTTGTGCACATAGGAATGAGTTGGAAAACAAATTATTTTCCGAAAAGATAATCACCCAACCAATCAAACTAATGACTGTTCGCTTTAAAATACCTGATCACAGATGAAAAAAACAATTAAAAAAAACACTTCGGTCAATCGATATTAATGCTAGTTATAAGCTCTGACGACGTTGCCATTCGGACAGCTCCCTTTCTTAAATTTTTACAGCGGTCCTGCAACGACCTGAGAGATTGCTCCCAGCAATAATCAAAATCTGCCATCGATAAGTTGCTGAGTTCTCGGCATAACAAGCTCTTAATTGATTTCAGTTTCTTTGGAGACAAGCTTGTACGATTCTTCGATAAGTCACTTTTTAACACATTCGAATTGAGCAATACATCATCACCGAAAAATACTAATGAAGCGAGGTCCTTTACCAGTTCACAAGCAAACAACTGTGTATCATTCAGATACTTTGATGCCTGCCATTTAGGATTATGGATAACTTCTTCTTCAGACATCAGTGGTCTATGAAAATTTACGGGATTGCCATCCGGTTTGGATGTTGCACGAAATGAGAGTAATCCAATAATTTTTTCATTCTGCTCGTATAGTCGAACGTTTTGTTTCTTGATTGCAGAAAGAGTGGCAGAAATAGTTCTCAAAATATTTAGTTTTTCTGCCTTCTTTCTCTCGATACGGAACGATTTCATATCCTTGCTAGGAGTTACAGTGAAGCTATCGTCGAATTTGAAGGTCTCGAACTGACGATTTTCACCTGCAACATTTACGCAAATGAGACTCAACACAACGATAGAACACCAGTGCCTAAATTCTGGTGGGGTGTTGGTCATACATGATGTTGAGGGGGTTGAGGGGGATTTTCACCTCTACCCAGAAGAAAATTTTCACCCTGCAAAAGTTTTTCACTTTCAGAATTAGCGGGCAGAAAAAATGCCTTTTCAAGCGTTTTAAGCTGTCTATTTGCTCAAAAGTGTCAAATTTTCCATAATTATTCAATTTATTCGACTTTTTAAATTTTTTTCGGATTTTTTTAGGTTTTTATGCTCTTTTTATGCTAAAATGGAGTATGTATGTAAACAAGTGATAGAGAATAAGATAAATCTCAAGTGAAAAACAAAATAGCTCACATATTTCAGATTAAAAATATATATGTAGCCATAATTTTTCTGATAAAAACATTGATCAAAAGGCTGTCAGTTTGCCGAAATATATAGAATGTCACTAAAATTAGGGAAACAGGCTTGAGGGCATTATAATACGTAGAAACCAGTAAACCAATTTTTTAGTTAAAGATTAATAATTCAATAATTTATAATGAAAAATTGGGGGAAAAATCGGTTTTGTATTATATTAAATGACGCAAACTCACTTTTTTACCAGAAGAAACTGAAAAAATGTACAAAAGCTATCTTTTTGCCGGAAATAGGGGGCAGACTCACCGGAAATTTTCTTGATATTTATAAATTCGGCTGCGGACTTGATAGTAAGAATGTTAAAACAATGCGATATTTATACGTACAAATTAATCTAAAGTTTTTATTGCGCATTTACAATCAGAAGCTCAGAACCTTTATTTAAATCTATCTGATAAAAAATCCAAACAAACTATCACAAAACATTTATGATTTTTTAACGATTTAAAGTAGTGATCGAGCGAAGCTTCGGCTTCGGCTTCGGCCACCTTCGGCCATTTTTGGACCTTCGGCCGAAGGCCGATTGGCGCAAAAAATGGCCGAAGGCCGAAGGTTCTTGTAAATCTTTGTTTTGAGTTCAAGAGAATCAATGGGAGCATTGTGAATTATTCAGCTTATTTGTCATTGTACATCGTTTTTGAATTGCATCGATTTGTGTTATTTGCTGCAATAAACCTTCCAATCGACTTTGTCAGCTCTTCTTTGCTCCATTTATGTACATACATGTATTATTGATTACCTATCTATTTATATGAATGTTGCATTTTTGAACCTTAAAACTATAATTTTGTGATTTCAACAGGTTGTGTTCGATTAATTTGCTTTACATTTTTGTAGGTATATAGCCATCTTGGATGTAGAAAGTGACTGACTATACATATAGCCTTTTTAAAAGCTGGAACATTAGCTATGTATACAATAGCGCTATAAAACTCTTTTTACAGAATATGTCCAAGTTTCAGACTTTCACTTGACTTAGAGTCCCACCTCGTGCATACATATAAATGATTTCTTTCCAAAAATTCCCAAACCTTCTGTTATAGCGGAGAAATATTTTATTTTATAGTTGGCATTAAAGTTTTTATCTGCTCCAATAAGTTCTGTTGCGAGCGAGCGAGAATTCAAAGTGGCAAAAGATTTGGCAAATGGTTCACGAATCCGATTGTTGCCAGCAAATGTGCAAAAGCTACTTTTCTTGAAGCACAATCTAAAGGCAATCGGTTACAACAGCGTTAACCTAAAGGATAGTGATGAAGCTGTGGAGTTAGATGGCACTGAGAATGTCAGTGAAGCTTACACGACCGATTCTGATGGTGATGACAGTGAAATCGAAGTTGATCAAGATATTTAGTCACACGATATAAATTCCATTGCGCTATATTTGACAAGAATAAACTTTGATGCGATCTGCTTACTATTTAAATGTATGCAAACCTCGTGATGTTCTATTTATTCTTTCTATCTACCAATGTACATTATAGCGCCTTCGGCTTCGGCCTTCGGCCTTCGGCCGAAGCCGAAGGTTTGGCAGGCCGAAGCTTCGGCTTCGGCCGAAGGTGAGAAATGGACCTTCGCTCGATCACTAATTTAAAGTAATAGTACAACATAGCAAATATGCATGCAGGCCCGTATACAGGAACCAGCCAAGCGAAGAAGGGCGGACCATCCACGCACATAGGGGGATGGGTGAGGGGAGTATCACGTACGTTCCTCAAAAGTCAGCCAAACGGTATTGTCCGGCGGTATGGAGATTACTGAACGTTTTTTACATTATTTTTGAGGGCAAAATGCTGAAATTTTCCCGGCGCTTCGGCCGGATAACACTTTTTGTGCGTTTTTTACTCAGAAAACGCCGAAAATTGAGTGAATATGTTGCAAAAAATCATAAATCTCTTATTATTGACCGATTTTTCAATTTTTAGTGTTAAAAACAATATGCTGCAGTCAAAATTAACTAAATATGCTTTAAACATGCGGCGTCACAACGAAAACGAGTTTCATAAGCTATTTTTACCACTTTCGTCGTTTGAATAACCAAAAACCGTCAACACTAGGATTTAACGCCCTCGCCCTGCCGACCCTGACCCGCGGAAAATTTCGTACTGCTCGTCCATAAAAACCGAATTTTTCGACTTTTTCAACACGCTCTTCTATCCGTTAAAATCATAAAATTTGGACCTTTCTAAAAAAAATTTCCTTACCTCTAAACAGGCTCTGAAAAGAGTCATTTTTCCGTCGCACTTGGGGCACAACTATTGAGAGTGCTTTGCGTACGGCGCTAAGTCTGACGATTTTCGAGTAAACAGACACAACATTGTTCTCTTTCCGCGCATTATCTTGCCAGAATTTTTTTACGGCCAAAGGGGGGCGACCACCCCCGCTCTCCTAAAATACGGCCCTGTATGTATACGTGTACCTACAGCTGCTGAAGTCTTTTTGAATACCTGTGAGATACCAAACGCGTACCTTTTTTCGAATCGTCAACATATGATAGACATGGCAAAATAGCCGCAAAATAAGCCGAAACCGATTGCAGCATCTTGACCCCGTCCAACATTAAAAATTCACTCAGCCATATGAGTGCAATGTGACGAGTCCGATCATCTGAATATGTACAACATATTACAAATGAGTGAAAAAAGAAGAAAATTAAGAAAAACGTGAGAAGAACAGTAAAACAATGTGCTACGTACGAGGAGCGTTTATTTTGTTCAAGGTCCGTTTGTGCGTGTACAAAGACAGTCCCTAAAAGTCTTTAGTACATTTTGTACACACAAATTTTCTGGTACTATAATGAGGTACAGTGGCGATTTATCTTGTTCGACCTTTGGTAGTGTATTGTAGCTAATTTCTGAGTTTCTGAGGGCAAAAAGCGCCAAGAATCGTGTTAAAACGGCTCGCACCGAAAAACTTGACATATTCCTTTCGAATTTCAATTTCTGCCATTTAAAAGATATATAGAGCGCACTAATCCTCCTTTGAAAATTTTTTGCGGATTTTGACCTTTTCTGCAAATTTTGCCTTCCCAAAAATCCTTGTGCAGGTACAAAGACGGTCCGAAAAAAGTATTTGTACATCGGGCAAATTTCTTTGCCAAATACAAAAAACCGTGCGTACGAGTAGTTTGTTTTGCATATTTTGATAATTTGATAGACTGGATAAATTACAATTAAGGGATTTTTTTAATTTCAGTTCTTTTATACTAAGAAACTCAATTTGTATCGTATAAAAATAGATACTCCGGAACATACATTTCAATTGTAGAAGAATCAGATCAAGAATCTAGCAATTCGTTTGTTTATATTGGAAAAAATAAACTTATTCGTATATTTTTTATTTTGACAGATACTAATTCAACGTTCGACTGATACACAAGCCTTTGAAGTACAGTACGTACTTACATAAGCGTACTGGATGGGAAGTTTTCGGTTATAAACCTTCACAGTGCCACCACCTGCTACATAAGCTGCAACGATCGATCACTATACATGCTGCACAATATTTACTTTTGTAAACAGTGGCGGATCTAGGATTTTCCTAAGGTTATCCGAACTTTTCCAAAAACAGTCAAATACACATAGGAGAAGAAATTTGTATTTAAGGGGGCAAATAGGGTTTTTTGGATGTTATATATTGTATATTTTTACATAAAATCACTTTTGACGTACATAATATTGTTTCTAAAAATTTAAAAATTTTCGACAATTTTGTGCGAAAAAAAATCATTAGATTTCTTTGACTTTACCAAAAATCTGGCGCGAAGCGCCGGAAAAATTGTGTAATTAAGGCGGATAGACGTCTAGAAGCATGATTTACTGCTTGATTTCCTGTATTCATGACATTTTATACGGAACATCGAAATTTTCTATTGAAAATAGAAGAACACTATGCGAAAACAGCTGTTTCCGCAGTTAAAATTATTTTGAAACCTACATGAGCAATGGCTTCCAGGTCGCCAAGAAAGTAAATAAATGTCATTTATAGGTATCATCCGGCGCGTAGCGCCGGAATTACTCGAAATTATGGTCACTGACGGGTCAAAAATCATTGCAAATAGCATATCAATCTTTATCTCGCCGAATATTTTTGGCCAATGGGCGTCCCCCTTAAATCACGCCCGTTTAGAAACATATATCACTCTTAGCTGGACTGGCAGTAATTCATGGTGAAATGGCATAAAAACACAGAAATGCTGAAATAAAAAGTAAAGATGAACTCGATTTATAGATCGAGGAGGATATTGCGATGATCAGATGTGTACTGAGACTCAAAACAGTCCTCACTCACTCAGCAGTTTTAATCCATTTTTAGACAGCTATGTTGATAACGTGATGGTATCATTAACTTCTAAAAGTTTGTACAGGGGGACAGTGTCACACTACCGTCGTCAGCTCTATACAGAATATAGCAGTTGTGGGCACCAGGAATTGAACCTTACAGCTAAGTATCATTTATTTCTAAAGTCTGTGGTTTTACCAACTGAGCTTCACTGGGCCAGTTATATAATATTATTTATTCCTTTTAAAGTAACATAATGATATTTTTAGTCTGGAGTCAGGGGCCTCTCCACATGGTGTATCTTCCTCAATAGGGCTCTCTCTCCTCTAAACAGGCTCTGAAAAGAGTCATTTTTCCGTCGCACTTGGGGCACAACTATTGAGAGTGTTTTGCGTACGGCGCTAAGTCTCGACGATTTTCGAGTAAAAGAGACACAACATTGTTCTCTTTCCGCGCATTATCTTGCCAGAATTTTTTATGGCTAAGGGAGGCGACCGCCTCGCTCTCCTAAAATATGGCCCTGTATGTATACGCGTACCTACAGCTGCTGAAGTCTTTTGAATACCTGTAAGATACCAAAAGCGTACCTTTTTTCGAATCGTCAACATATGATAGACATGCGCAAAATAGCCGCAAAATAAGCCGAAACCGATTGCAGCATCTTGACCCCGTCCAACATTAAAAATTCACTCAGCCATATGAGTGCAATGTGACGAGTCCGATCATCTGAATATGTACAACATATTACAAATGAGTGAAAAAAGAAGAAAATTAAGAAAAACGTGAGAAGAACAGTAAAACAATGTGCTACGTACGAGGAGCGTTTATTTTGTTCAAGGTCCGTTTGTGCGTGTACAAAGACAGTCCCTAAAAGTCTTTAGTATATTTTGCACACACAAATTTTTCTAGGTACTATAATGAGGTACAGTGGCGATTTATCTTGTTCGACCTTTGGTAGTGTATTGTAGCTAAATTTCCGAAGTTTCTGAGGGCAAAAAGCGCCAAGAATCGTGTTAAAACGGCTCCAACCGAAAAACTTGACATATTCCTTTCGAATTTCAATTTCTGCCATTTAAAAGATATATAGAGCGCACTAATCCTCCTTTTGAAAATTTTTTGCGGATTTTGACCTTTTCTTTGCAAATTTTGCCTTCCCAAAAATCCTTGTGCAGGTACAAAGACGGTCCGAAAAAGTATTTGTACATCGGCAAATTTTTTGCCAAATACAAAAACCGTGCGTACGAGTAGTTTGTTTTGGCATATTTTGATAATTTGATAGACTGGATAAATTACAATTAAGGGATTTTTTTAATTTCAGTTCCTTTTATACTAAGAAACTCAATTTGTATCGTATAAAAATAGATACTCCGGAACATACATTTCAATTGTAGAAGAATCAGATCAAGAATCATAGCAATTGTTTATATTGGAAAAAAATAAACTTATTCGTATATTTTTTATTTTGACAGATACTAATTCAACGCTCGACTGATACACAAACCCTTGAAGTACAGTAAGTACTTACATAAGCGTACTGGATGGGAAGTTTTCGGTTATAAACCTTCACAGTGCCACCACCTGCTACATAAGCTGCAACGATCGATCACTATACATGCTGCACAATATTTACTTTTGTAAACAGTGGCGGATCTAGGATTTTCCTAAGGTTATCCGAACTTTTCCAAAAACAGTCAAATACACATAGGAGAAGAAATTTGTATTTATAGGGGGCAAATAGGGTTTTTGGATGTTATATATTGTATATTTTTACATAAAATCACTTTTGACGTACATAATATTGTTTCTAAAAATTTAAAAATTTTCGACAATTTTGTGCGAAAAACATCATTAGCTTTCTTGACTTTACTCAAAAAATCTGGCGCGAAGCGCCGGAAAAATTGTGTAATTAAGGCGGATAGACGTCTAGAAGCATGATTTACTGCTTGATTTCCTGTATTTATGACATTTTATACGAAACATCGAAATTTTCTATTGAAAATAGAAGAAAACTATGCGAAAACAGCTGTTTCCGCAGTTAAAATTATTTTGAAACCTACATGAGCAATGGCTTCCAGGTCGCCAAGAAAGTAAATAAATGTCATTTATAGGTATCATTCGGCGCGTAGCGCCGGAATTATTTGAAATTATGGTCACTGAGGGTCAAAAATCATTGCAAATAGCATATCCATCTTTATCTCGCCGAATATTTTTGGCCAATTGGGGCGCCCCCTTAAACCCACCCCTGTTTAGAAACATATATCACTCTTAGCTGGACTGGCAGTAATTCATGGTGAAATGGCATAAAAACACAGAAATGCTGAAATAAAAAGTAAAGATGAACTCGATTTATAGATCGAGGAGGATATTGCGATGATCAGATGTGTACAGAGACTCAAAATAGTCTTCACTCACTAGCAGTTTTAATCCATTTTTAGACAGCTATGTTGATAACGTGATGGTATCATTAACTTCTAAAAGTTTTAGAACTTTAGTATTAATAAGGTCCGGGGCCTTTTCAAACGGGCCCAGGCCTGTCTGACCGGCCGGACCCGGGTACTCGGTCGGTTACTGAGCGAGGGGCCGGGCAACCGGAATGGAAAGAAATTTTTGTAGGGACCCAAAGTGAAAAGAAAATAGAAAATTAACAAAACTATATTATTTATAACCTAAAATTCGCTTAAAGAATTAGAGAAAGCACAATCAATAAATGTACAGTTCCATGAAACATGCTGTAGTAAGGAACAAGTGAAATTTAATTACAAATAACAGATATGTACATGTACACCAGACGTGTTCTTAGCGGGTTGACCCTCCATAATGACAACTGCCCCCATAAAATAGTTGCGAACCCCCCGGAATTATCGTACTTTTATAAAAGTTGGTAAAAGTAAGAAAAAGTAGGCCCTTTTTAGGCGTTTTTGCTCATTTTTGGCTCAAAAACCTCAAATTTTCGGCGCTTCGCGCTATACGCACATTCTTTGACTATATTTTGTTCCATTTGCTCAATTTTTTCAACTTTTCTTAGAGATTTCTTCTACGTTTTTATGATCTTTGGAGCATTGTCTTAAACGTAAAAACTGTGTTTTTGACGTGTACCCATCGTTTTCAGCCCAGAAGAGCACTTTTTAGAAAGTTTTTTGGGCCTGACCAACCCCCTAGAATTCTCATGCTGTACATGTATCATGTACACACGGGCGTACGCAGAATTTTTAAAGGAGGCGGCGACGCTCCTAAATTGGTGACCCAATACGTATTTTGGAATATATATGTTCGCCGATGCACAAAATCAAGTGCATTTTCTGAAATGATCTATACATTATGCTAAAAAAGTTCAAACTTTTCAAACAAAATTTCATTTCTTTCAATATGCTACGACAAATCACGTTATTTGGCCGCGCTTGAGATAAACTTATAAAGAATAATTATGCTACGCCAAAATGAGATTTTCCGATGAAAATATACCACTTTCCATTATTTTCCATGTATTATCTTACCTTTTCCGAAATTATTTTTGGGCTAAGGGGAGGGCGCCCCACCCTGAGCCCAAAATGTACATACATATAAACATAAAGCATGAGTTACGAGACTCGACTTTGCCGATTCAACATGAAACCGTTGTCATTGTATTATCGTCTAATTACTTGCGTCGAAAATTTGGCTCTTTCGAGCAAATAGATAGCTAAAAACGCTTGAAAAAGCATCTTTTCTACAAATTTTTAACAAAATTTTTGGGATTTCTAAAAAATCGCCAATTCCGGTGGGAAGGGGTAACAAAATTTTTGTGGGGGGGGGGGGGGGTTAAAATTGTTCTGGGGGAGTGAAACCCCTTAAATCATGTATGGTCTGGACCCTAAACTTCCATACATGTCCGTGTACATCTGTTTAATCTGTCAGAAAATTGCGTAAAGTCGAACATAATGCCTATATTGTACGGCGCAGCATCAATATTATTATAAATTACAAAAGCATAAATTATAAAAAGTGTGTAAATTTATATGTACCCTTGTAAAATTGCGTATGAATAAATAATATGTCGACCATTTCCCGTAAAGCGGCGTCTTCGGGTTTTTCAACGATTCTGCACAAAAATTTGCGCAAAACTACTCCGCATATTGCGCGAGTTCGAACCCGATCATCAGATAGTATGCGAAAGAACGCATCCAGTAAATACGGGACGAGTTCGATTCGTTGTATCAATGTTTGAACCTGATTGCAAAAATTTGATAAAAATTGTTAATAATTAAATCGTAACATTATTTTTAATATTATGTTGAGGGCCATACAATTTTATTTTGAATTTTTTAGTTACGTACATAATTAAAAATTATTAATTTAATACGATTTAAAAATTTACAATTAATTTTTAAAACTATTACGTTTAAATATTTATTTTTGAACCACCTATTTCAATTCTTAATTACCATTGTTCTATGCACAGATAATCATTAACAACCTTTCGTCGCGAATTCAGAGACTTCATTCCGATACTTATTGTAACGACAGCCCTAATCAGTTTCTCCAGGTCTAGAAATTGAGGGAGGGGTAAAACCATACATGATCTGGAGAGAGGGCTTTCGACCCCAGAAAAAGTTTTCGACCCCCGCCTTAGAATTGACGATTTTTTGAAATCTTTTGAGTTCTCCAAAAATTTTCTAGAACATTTGTTTAAAGATTTTTTTGAGCTATTCTATTTGCTCAAAAGTGCCAAATTTTCGGCGCCCCGCGCCATTACACTCATGTTTTAACTAGATTTTGATTTTGTTCAATTTGTTCGTACTTTCTCGAAATTGTTTTACGTTTTTATGCTGTAGAAAGATATCGTCGTCAGAAACGCTGAAAAACGATGTTTTTGACGCGTACCTACCATTTTTGGACCCAAAAGTAGTGATCGACCGGAGCGGCCAAAATGGCCGGAGCCGGATTGGACCATGTTGCTCTGACCGCAGCCGGAGCCGAAGAAGTATGATTTTACACGTGCGGATAGATAGGACGTCTTTGTGACCAAGACCTAGACCATAGTGCACATGCATCTTAAGTGCATATCAGCTAGTTAAGTAACGTAAAAATACAAGGGTGGATTTATGGGGACCTGGGGTGGTCGTCTCTATTGGCCAAAATATTTGGCGAGATAAAGAATGGATATGTAATTTGTAATGATTTTTGGCAGTCAATAGCCATAATTTCTCAAATTTTTCCGGCGGCTATGCGTTGGATGATATGCACATACGCATAATGAGATTAATTTATTTCCTTGGCGACCTGGAAGCCATTATCTGTTCATGGTAGGTTTCAAAACAATTTCAACAGCAGAAACAGCTATTTTTGCATATTTTTTCTCTATTTTCAATTAAAAATTTCGATGTTTCGCATCAAATGCTATAATATAAGAAATCAGCAGTAAATCATGCTTCCAGACACGATTTTTTCGTATTCAGCAAAAATTTTTCTCCGACGTACAAAGACTTTTTCGGGACCATCTTTGTACATGTACAAAGGTTTTTGGGAAGATAAAATTTGCAAATGAGGTCTAAAATTCGAAAAAAATTTTGAACTTCGCGCTGAAATGAGTGATTGTGTGTTCTATATATCTTTATAATGGCAGAAATTGCATCTCAAAAGTCAGTTCTTTCGAGCTTCGCGCTGTTTTACGATTCTTAGTGATTTTTGGCCCTAAGAGACCCAGAAATTAACTAAAATACACTACGAAAAGTCGAACAACTCGGTTTTTACCACACTAAAATCGCTGCTGCATCATATAATAGTACCTAAAAATTGTGTGTGCAAAATGTACAAAGATCTCGAGACGATCTTTGTACATGTTTAAACGGACCTTGTACAAAAAACATTGCTTCTGGACGTCTATGCCCCTTGATTTCACAAATTTTTCCGGCGCTTTGCGCCAGGTTTTTATCAAAGTCAAAGAAGATTAATGATTTTTCGCACGAAATTTTCGAAATTTTTCAGAAAAAATTGCATCAAAAGTAATTTTATGTAAAGTATACTATGTAAAACACCCAAAAAAGGCTATTTCGCGCGTTGAGGGTAAATTTTTGGACCTATTTTTGACTTTTTTTGGAAAAGTTGGGATACCGCCCCTTAGGAAAATTCCAGATCGCGACTGGTAAAATAGACTACATGCAACAAAATTTTATTCAATGCTTTTATTAAGAAAAGCTGTCGTCTCCATAGCCTGCCCCAAATAAAGCGTCAATAGGCAATATTTGATGTTAAAGCATGATTGTGTGACCGTATACACACGTTACATACCATACTATGTTCAGTGAACCGCCAATATGACGTACAGAATGGACAGCAACATTTTCTGAAAATCGTATAGCATGCGCAGTGCAGGCCAGACTGCATCTTATGCTACCCTATGACTTCCAGTGTTAACAGGAATTTACTGCAGCGATTTTAAAAATTTTTGTTTCATATTAATTTTCGTTTTTTTACTAAAAATAAATATTTAACGATTATGGTGGTGATAGACACTTTATTTGGTGTTATTTCCTTTTTCTGCTATTATATTGTGCTCTGACTAAATTTAATAAGCTTAATGTCAGCAATTAGTACGTTCGGTCACTATGCAAAACGAAAAAATTCTCCGCCTCAGGCCGATTTTTGGACGTCCTCCGCCGGCGCATCAGAGTGGAAAAAATGGCCGGATTTGCCGGAGGCCGGATTCCGGTCGATCACTACATGCATAATTTGTACGTTAGACAACTTAAAATGGAAAAGTATTGTACCTACCTCTCCTTTAACAGCTGTTGTAAAATGCCAGTTGTGGAGCGCACAAGACGGCTACAAGCAACGGCAATATTTCCATTCACAATAGGAGTTTTTGCCTTTTCCACATTATCGATGATGAGGTATTGCTCTAAAATTATGACATAATAATAAAACGATTTACGTACACTAAACAGCTAACTTTTCTGGTGACACGATTAAACCGGTCAACAAATTTTAACGTTTTTTTTGCATCAGAAACGAAATTAACTTACTCCATATCAGATTTTTACACTAGTTCAAAATCTAGCTTTATAAGTTTTGTAGCACATCAAGTTTTTTGAAATATTTGCATATTAAAATGTATGCAATGATTCCGTTGTGTGTAAATATCAAATTGGTCAAATTGGAGAAGACAAAGTCACCGCAGTAGGACAAAATCTTAAAACATTGTTCTTACATGATTCCCAATCCTAAATTTGAAACTATTCCCATAGCTCAATTGTACTCACTTCTGTAAAATAAAATATATAATTTGCATATTTCACACAGTGTGAAGTATAAATCCCCGTCTGCCTAGTATGTCTGCCTCAAAATAATTTTCAACACTTTCTTAATTAATTTTGTTGTACTGATTTCAAAATTTAGCCCATTCACTTCTTACAAATAATTCAGAATTTATAAAATGTTTAGAAATTCTAAAGAAAAATTTTCAAACGCAAATTGAACAGTATAAAAACTTTTAAAACTGGACAGTTGTTGACTTCCAATCAATCAAACAACTAGAATATACTTTATCAGAATTAAAAGATGCGAATAAGGCAACGATTATGGTTTTTAATTTACATTGGAAACGTTTTTCAAAAGTTCTAATGGTACCAAACTTTTTCGAACCACATGAACTGTTTTACAATATATTTTAAAACAGAAATTTAAAAAAAAACTAGACTTGCTAGCATTAAACCGTAAGCAGACTTGCGAATCAGCGTAAAAAAAGTGTTTTAGAAGATATTCTATATTTTCTAGACATAGAAAGATTATGCTGAATATATGCTTCAAACTTTACACTACAATAAATTTGCAAATTGGTGTAATATTTATAAAATAAGAATAAAGTAAGCAACACCAGTGATATTTAAATCACAAGTAAGTCTGTATAAAAACAATTTTAGAGTTTAAACTCCTAAAAAATCATTGTGGCTCCTAGATTTCCATAATATATCAATGGAAGCTTTTATATGCATAAATTCAATACACAAATATCCCAAAAAAATTGACGTGCTAGAGGAATTTTAAGGCCGGATTCGGAATTGGCGCAAAAATCTGATGAAGAATCAATTGATTTTGTTTCTGATGCGAAATTGTTCATTTTTAGAGTTTTAGAATTTTTTTTTCACAAAAAAATTTCCTAAATTTAGAGTTTTAGCCTTTCTTGCAGGTCAAATATGAAAAATGGCTAAAACATTCAATATAACATGGTTTAATGTTGAAACTTCATTTTTAGCACTATTTGTTCAATTCAGACTAGTTTTGTTACTCTTGTCAGTAGAACATACAAGAATTTATCGAAAATAATGACTTTTCAGATAACTTTTAACTTAATTCTACGTACTTTATTGGTAAACAATACAGAAATGTACTAGCCGAAAAAATTTCAACAAGCTTTCCTGCTTTTTTACCCAAAAATCATGCAGAAAATGTTTGATAGCTCAAAATCGTCTAACAGTGATTCGAGTCTCAGACCCTGAGGAGGGGGTAATTTCACCCCTAAGGGAAATGGGAATATGTGTATACCAAAGTTAAATATTATTATAACTTAAGTTTTAAACTTAATTTATACAGTAAGTCAGATAAGTATTCTGAATGAGCCGAAGCAGTTACCGAATCACCGTCCGTGGACGCAAAACGCATCCAGACGGATTCGCGGTCGACGCCAGCGACGTTGACTGCGATAACATGAACACATCTGTTGCGGCTGCAGCGGCAGCAA
The DNA here is from genome assembly GCA_036768485.1 of Mermis nigrescens. NCBI lineage: Eukaryota > Metazoa > Nematoda > Enoplea > Mermithida > Mermithidae > Mermis > Mermis nigrescens. The sequence continues at coordinate 6,903,597 of JAVLUZ010000154.1, read as the reverse complement.
TGGTTGGCGCGACCAGCGGCGAGCGCCCCTGCTCGCTCTGGACCTCGTCCATCGACCGGACGAGCCAGCATAGCGACTGTGCTGATTAATCAAAATAATCATTCTAATTAAATAAATCACTCGTATTAACTTAAAACGAAAATGATTCTAATTAAAAAAAGAAATTTCCCCAATAAGTAGGTAGTAAACTACCCATTAATTAATAATTAATGTTCGAAGACAAAAACTATATGTACCTATATACAGAAACAATTAATCGAGCGCTAAGCGCCACAAAATTTTGCGTTTACTAGCTCAAAAACAGTCGAAGAATCTGTTTCGACTAGCTTTTAAATGCATTCCGAGAATTTTTCATTTTTTCCCAAGGGCATTGCGATTTTGGTGGAGGGTAGGCAATTGCCCACTCCGCCCTACCCTCTTGGCTACGGGCCTGGACTAATAAATAATCTAGGCGAGAAAATTTTTTCATTCAAAAACAAAATCCTAGTTTTGGTGAAATATTGGAAAAAACCATAATATAAATGTTAGCAGATGAAAAAGTGAAAAATTCAATCATTATATTACAACTACATTTAGTACACAACTTTCTTTTTAACGCGGAGCACAGAAAACCGGTCCTGCGCTGACGAAAGATTTCGGGCATTAGCGCCATGCGCAAAGGCTTTTCTGTATGAAATGATAATACTTTAAGCATTTCTAAAGAAACTTTCAAAAACATTACCGGCGCTTCGCGCCAAATGTGTTAAAGAATTAATTATTATTTTTCCCCATCGCTGGTCCGTTTTTTCATCACCAGCAAACCTCCTGCTTGGCTTTGCTGAAATGTTAGATTTTTCGTTCTTTCTCGTAAGCTCTTCCAAAAAATGAGCATCGATTTTGCTTGAGACTTTTTATTTCTGTCTAGCGCTTTCTACCTGATTACACGTATGCGTTTGAAGCTGCATGCACAAAAAGACGGCACTTTTGCACAGGGGACAACAATTTTCAAAAATTTTTTTGGTTTTTTTTGTCATTTTTTGTGAAAAATTTCAAGATTTTTTCCATATTTTTGCACATTCTAGAGTAATTTTTGAATGCAGATGACGAATTTAGCATTCATTTTTTATTTTGGTTAAAATTTTTGTACAAAATCAGGTTTTTGTCATTTTTTGTGAAGAATTTGAAAAAAAATTCCTTCGAATTTTTGTGTATTCTGTTTACATGCTGATAACGAATTTTCAGCATTCATTCCTTATTTCCGACAGTTCATGTGATAAATCATGCTTTTGTAATTTTTGACTCATAAATTCAACAAAATTTTATTTTTTTCAAATTCTGAAAAAAATTTTTGTTGAAATTATGGCTAAAAGTTTCTAATATGGTTTTGTCTCCGATTCTCCTAAAAATAATTTTTTCTGATAGATTCGAGGACGCTGAGTCCAGAAAAAAAGCGTTTAGGGGCTGACGAATATTTGTGGAGATAGAGCCCTTCAAACTTGCAAAAAACGTGATTATTTCAATGTTCTAAGGGCTCTATCTCCACAAATATTCGTCAGCCGCCTAAACGCTTTGTTTTTCTGGACTCAGCGTCCTCGAATCTATCAGAAAAAATTATTTTTAGGAGAATCGGTGACAAAAAAATTTTTTTGAAAAAAAATTATGCAAAAGCCCCCATTTTTAACATATCTACATTGAAGTTCTGAGGTTAAAAAAGCGTAAAAACACTGTTTTTGGGAAAATTGAGAAAAAACCATATCTAGATAAAATTTGGTGATTAGATCCATGCGAGCTAAATTTTTGGCAAATAGATACTTGCCCACAACTCACCAGCTTGCTTATACGAACATCTTAGGCTTAGGCTTAGAAAGTGTATTCACATTGGTGCCAGCTGATGGTCTAAGCCTGAGACAATTGGGGCGAAAATTGCGGAGCGAGCGAAGCGAGCGGAGCAATTTTGCCCCAATTGTGCCTTAGGCTTAGACCATCAGCTGGCACCAATTTGATATGCACGGCAAGTCTAAAATAATAACCGTGATGAATCGATTACTCCTGCTTCGGCTTTGTTAACGTCAGAACTGTAATGTAGAAATGTTAAAAATGGGGTTTTGCATATTTTTTGCATAATTTTTTCAAAAAATTTTTTTGTCACCGATTCTCCTAGAAATAATTTTTTCTGATAGATTCGAGGAGTGAGTCAGAAAAGCGTTCAGGCGGCTGACGAATATTTGTGGAGATAGAGCCCTTAAGAACATTGAAATAATCACGTTTTTTGCAAGTTTGAAGGACTCTATCTCCACGAATATTCGTCAGCCCCCTAAACGCTTTTTTCTGGACGCAGCGTCCTCGAATCTATCAGAAAAAAGTATTTTAAGGAGAATCGAGACAAAACCATATTAAAAAAAATGGTGGAATAGAGAATACTGGAAAGTGTCAAATTTTCAGAAAAGGACATTTTCTAACAGACTTTAGGAAGGGGAAATCATATTTGAAAGAATTAGGTGGCGGTTGCATTATTGGCCGAGTTACAGGCAGTTGCATTTCACGTGCTTAAGGATAGGCGAAAAAGGGGGAAAATGGCGTTTGGGGTATTTTTCAGTTTTCAATTTACGGGGACAGCAATTCCTTGCGGATTTAGATTGGTGCCAGACGTGGGCTAAGCCTAGAGCATAAATGGAGCAAAAATTGCTCCGCTTAGCTTCGCTCCGCAATTTTTGCTCCATTTATCTCAGGCTTAGACCATGCGCTGGCATCAATGTGAATGCACATAACTAAGCCTAAGCCTAAGCCTAAGACATTGGTAATCCTGCTCACACAGCCATAGGTGGGCAGCACCAAAATTCTGGGGGGGGGTGAAAAATTTCTGGGGGGGGTGAAAAATTTTTAAAGGTCAAAAAATGGTCTTAAAAGTGGTCGTATGGCGAAAAAACACCATTTATCGACGTTTCTCATCGAGCACTATCCAATGGCATCAAAAAATTACCAAAAAAGCAAAAAAAATTTTCTGGGGGGTATTTTGATTTCTGGGGGTATTTCAACTTCTGGGGGGTGCATACCCCCCACGCCCATGTGTGGTCACAGCCCCCGACGCTTCGGAAACTAATTTGAAACAATCCCAAAAGCAGAGCTTACTTTTCGCCTATCCTTAATTAAACACATGAACTTGGAGTAACTTAAGAATATGGCACTTTCTGAATACTAACAAATAAACTGCAGAAGAGCGGATTTTTTTGCTCAGTACTTAGAACATGTTGAAAGAAAGCGCGGAAAAAAATTTCATCCGTCTATGATCAATATTACAAAAGCTATGGGTTTCTTTAATTAGCCTCTTCTCGACCTAAACAAGCATCTTATCGACCTAAATATTTGAAGATTCAAACAGCTGAATGCAGAATCACATGTAGATACCCAATTTAAGACGACCTAAGCATCTATGCATCGACCTAAGCATCTATACATTGACCTAAGCATCTATACATTGACCTAAGCATCTATACATCGACCTAAGCATCTATACATCGACCTAAGCATCTATATATCGATCTGAGCATCTATACATCGACCTAAGCATCAATACATCAACCTAAGCGGGAGCGACCTAGACCTAAGCAGCTTGAAACACCTTTTAGATATACTTAGCCTAAGCCTGAGTATAATAGAAGCAAAAACTTAGAGTTTCGTATATCTTATCGAGTAAAACCGAAAAAACATGCAAAAAAATATGAAAATTTTTTTAGTTTTTTTTTAAATTTCAAACAGCTTCCCGCACCTTTTTCTTTTTTCTTCTTCATTGCTATGCTTCCTTCCGTTATTTCAGCCCATATTACTTATTTCTGACAAATGTGTAAGTCCTTGGATCGAGTCGTTTAATCGTCCCACGCAACTCAAATCGAGTTGCCTGCAACCAGATTTTCACTAAATTTTCTTTCCGCGCTTCAATTTAGCATGTTCTATTATTTTGGCAAAAAGATTTTGGCATTCCGTATTCGTTTTGCATCTTTTCTGAAAGTACCATATTCTTAAGTTTAGCCCATGAACTTCAACAGCCTGTAACTCGGTCAATAATGCCGACCGGCACATAATCCTTTCAGATATGGACTCCCCATACTAATCCTAATACTAATACTTTATTCGGAAAAAACACAAGGGTAAAACAAAAGTCGTAAGGAAAATAAAATAAAATGCGAAATGTCCTGGACACACAGGCAAATAGATTGCGCTCACGTGTGCCCCATCAAAAAATTCCCGAAATCAACCTTTTTCAAATTTCTCTTAAATGTCTCAACATTTGGAGAACTTCGAATATATTGTGGAAGATCGTTCCAAATTCTAGCTGATCTAGTAGCAAAACAATACTTTTTACAATCAAGTCGAAATTTTTCTAAATAGATCTGATTTGCAAATGCATTTCTAGTACGCGAATGACCATAAAACTTATAAAAATCTTCAGCAGGCAAGAGATTATTGTGAATAATATTATATGTAACAATTAAGTCAAAATAAATTCTACGGAGTTCAAGCCTCTCTAAATTTAAGGCTTTTAACCTTCATCATAAGAAAGTCCCATATATCCAATAAACCTTTTAGTAAATTTTCGCTGTACCCTTTCAACCCTGTTGATATCAGAAAGCAAATAGGGGCTCCACAAAGTTGGAGCATACTCTACTAAAGGCCGAATATAATTCTTAAAAGCAAGAACCAACATTTTAGGATCACGTGATTCAAAACATTTGAAAATCAAAGCACTCATTTTCAAAGCCTTTGCTGATATATTAGTACAATGACAACTAGATGATAAGTTTGTTGTTAAGGAAACACCTAAATCTCGAATTGAGGAACTCTGCGTCAGATAACAAAAATGGTTTATGTGATATGTAACTTTAGGATTAGCATACCCTAGATATAACACAGAACATTTAGGGAGAGATATGCTTAACTGATTTTCTTCAGACCAGGAAACCAACTTATCTAATCTTTTTCTTAAACTCAGTTAGAAAATGCCCTTCTCGTAACTTTCTGCGACTTTCCAATCTCCTCTACTTTAGCCAAAAATTTTTTTTGCTAAATTCGTCATCAGCATGCAAAAGTACTTTAGAATGTGCAAAAATATGTAGAAATTTTTTCTGAAATTTTTCACAAAAATGACAAAAAACAAGATTTATTCACCCAAATTCCGTCTGAAATCAAAAATTATTGCTGGATTCGTTATCAAGATACAAAATTACCTCTACGAAATGAAAATTTTGGAGAAAAAATTTTTTGAAATTTTTGTCCCCCTAAAGTGCATAAGTGCCCAACATACTTTTCATAATGCACAAAGACTTATTCATCACTAATTACAAACAATTTTAATTGAAATTAATAGCAGTATGAAAGCTTTGCATTAGATCATTTAAGCTCCAAGAAAGAGTAGTTTTGGATGAGCATTACCTAAATGCAATAAAAGCACATCTCGACATGCAGGCGATTCCATATCAAGGTACCCCAAAATAAAACTCTTTTATATGTTAGGTTAAAACATTAAAGGCGTCGTTTAATTTCAAGTAAAACTAGCTATAAATCACTGCAAATATATATATAGAGAAAAATTGTGTTGTCTGAATCCGTCACAGTTACTGACTGATCATTAAATTTACTCCCCGATATCTCACTCATCTATGTAAGTTTGCATATGAGACTGGGAGTAAACTAAGAAAAATTGGAAAACTGATAAAAATAAGGCTTACCTGATCCTGAACCATCAATGTTTGCATCATAATTCGTAGTAACCGAAGCGCGCGTGCGTCTTGTAATCTCCTTATATAGCTCTCTTTTTAGCGACTGCGACGAAATCCGTCCTCTATGTTTGGATTTGTCAATTCACCTCGTTTCGCAGCGGTCACGATATAAATGAATCCAGTTTTGAGTTTTTTTTTAATTTTCCGTCTTTTTTTCATCCCTCTATAAAAATTGCTTTTGTTCTCACTTTTCCTGACTTGGATCCTCTTTCCCTCGTCCGTTCCCACCTCCTTCCCTTCTTTTTTTATGAGTTTTGCTTTATTTCGATCAGTTAATTCTGTCTATTCATTCGTTCATTACCATTAAATTCTCTTTTTTTCCGTCCTGCATATCAATCCATCCGTTTCAGCAATTTTTTTCGAATCCTTCTATTTTTTTATAAAATTCCTACTCCTATTTAGCTGGAATTTTTCGCGTGCTACGGTAATTCCGTATTTCGTTTTCCAGGCTGTTTCATTCACTATGTTGATTCTTTCTCCGATTTCTTCCTCCCCCTTCAGCTACCTATTATATATATGTATTTGCTCGATACTCCATCATGCATGGGTTTTATTGAGTGCTACAAACGTAAAATTGACAAAAATTTGAATTGCGATTTTAACAACTGTTAAAAATTCGAATTTGATTTAAATATCAGTTTTAAATCTAAATAAATTTGAATTTGCTTTTATTTTTATAAATTTTAATCTAATGGATTTGAATAATTTAAATTTACTTCAAATTCAAATTTCAAAAAATTTTTTTCTTATTTGTTTGTCACAGCGAGTGCGAAATTTGTGTCCCCCTCACAGCAACAACGGCACACACCTGGGAAGTGCGGTTAAACTCAGTACCGACTTAGCAATGAGTGTGTAAAGTGTAAACCGAAAATTCGAATAATTTGCGAAGGGCCAATTTTTTTTAAAATGTTGCCTCTGATCTGTAGATTACGAATCTGACCTTAAAATTTCCTTACACTGAATGGTTGTTGCAAAAAAATGTAAAGTATACGAATTTTGTCCCCTTTGCGTGTCCTTCAGCTTATCTAACTCTATTTTAGTTTCTATGCAGTCCAATTGGTTTTATGTTGTAGAAGATTACAATATCTCAAACCCCTTTTTTCTTCTCTTTTACTCATTATTTCTTGATTTGTAATCGTTTTAGTGTAAAGGGTTCGAGACTAAAAAAGAAATTTCTTCAGCTACTCCACTAAGTAGGCGGAACATGCTAATTATGCTTAACATGTGCCCTGGCCTTAGCGTTACAGATCCTGGATTATTTTGTTTCAATTCACCCAATATTGCGTTATTAGCACAAGTGTAAACTTTACAGTATATCATTAGTGATTAAGTATTAAAATCTGCCAATAGGTTGAGTTCGTGCAAGTGGCTGACGTGTCCGTTCTCGCGTGTGGATTTAAAAAAGAGTAATGAGTTCAAATCTTCTGAATACTGACTTTTTTCATTTTTTTAATTCTTGGCAAAACCATGCACTTAATTTGACTTATTCAACTATTTAGGTTAAGTAATCCGCTGGCTTCTTCATTTATCGTTTTGTAAAACTCCAAATTTATGTTTACTATTTTATTTTAGGGTCAGTATTTAATCATAGGTAGCGCGTTAGCGCGTACCTATAATATACTTGGGCACCCCCAACACCTGTGCACCACCAATACAGCTATAACGGGACACATCTGGGGGGTGCGGTTTTTTTTAAAAGAAAGATAAAATAATTCGACGCCCCTTTTTTGTTTTTCTCTACACTCAAAACTGACTGTGTAAAGATGGTGTAAAGTTTTGGCGTAACGTTATAACATATAGCGAATTTTGGGTTTTTTCACCGGGCTTGTGGACAACTCAGTATTGACTCTTCATACAATTTAATGGCATAGATTTGTAGAGGAAGGAATTCTGCAGATGATATGGTTTTGTTTTTTGAATTTTGCCTTAGTTCTCGAATGGGAGTGTAAAGAGTGCGAAAATCTGGGGTGAAAAGACACATTTTGGTCGAGTTTTCGACTTGTTTATGTCTGCCAACAAGTCCAGTTATGAGTTTTAAGAAATTTTTTCTGTCAGAAATGTACTACAAATCAAGGGCTATCCTGTGCTTATCAGCAAACTTTTCTACAATCAATACGCAGTTATTAAAAGGGGTTTAAACTTTACACTCTAGTGGATGAGTAAAAAACAGATTTTGTCCAAGATTTCTCTGCCAACTTTTCGGTTATGAATTGACATTAATTGAATAAAACCGAAATAAAGCAACTTTTAAGGGCTACGCGTTGAAGCAAGCCACATTCAAAAAAACGTAATATTGACTTGTTTATGGGGGTGTAAAGTTCGAAATTTGAGGTGTAAAATAGCCGAAAAAACAGGTTTTTCTCGTATTTTGATTGGTAAATCATATCAAATATTTTGCGGAACATAAGTTTGGCACATACAAATGTACTACAATCAAAGAGATACAAACTGGCCCGAACCGAATTTGTTTACACTCAATGGGGCGTTAGGTTCAGATTTTTAAAGTTTACAATGTGGTGGACAGTGGAAAATGCGTTTTTGCCCATTTTTTTGTTCTCCACTTTCTCTGTTCAGAAGTCGGGCGAGGTCGAATAGGATAAAAATAAGTACTTTCTAATGGGTACGCGTCAAAGCGAATCGCGTTTGTTTACATCAATATTTAGCTTTTTCGGGAGGTGTAAAGTCAAAAAATGGGGGAGTTAAACGTGTTTCTGTCTTGTTTTTTTCTGCCAAGTTCTGGGTTATGAGTCTGGACATATCCTCAGGTCTTGAAGTGAACCAGAAACTAAATGTGATACGCCAGTTTGTTTGCGCTCAACAGTGGTGTAAAGTAGTTTACAACTGATATTTATTTGTCCTCGGGCTATTGTGAGAGACTTAATTTTTCCGTAAATGTTAATCGTAAATCAGAGTAATATCAGAATTACGAATCCGATTGAAATTTTCTTTACACTCTGTGGCTGTGTAAAGTTTATACTGCATATTAACTTTAGTTCTAGAGCTTTGCAGAAGCTTGATTTATCTAAAGTCTAAAAAGGTACCAGGAATCAAATGTGAGACGCCAGTTGAGCGCGTTTGCTTACACTCAACAGTGGTGTAAAGTAGTTTACAAATGATGTTTATTTGTTCTCGGGTTATTCTGGAGACTCAATTTTTTCATAAATCTTAATCGTAATATCAGAGTAATATTAGAATTACGAATCCGACTAAAATCTTCTTTACACTCTGTTATAATGTTAAGTTTACACTGCATATTAACTTTACTTCTAGAGCCTTGTGGAAGCTTAATTTTTTTCAAAATATCCTACGTAAAATCAGAATCGGGAATCTGACTGTTAGTTTTCTCTACACCTAGTAGTTGTGTAAAGTTTGCACTATTCATTTGTTGTTAATATGTAGTTTATGCTACAAATTTATTTTACTTCCAAATCTGAGCGTTCGTGTTCCTTACACTTGATATTTGCGTACAGTTTATGCTGAAAAACTTTGATCTGTTTAAATAATGTAAGGTTGTCTTGTTTAAAAACGATAATGCTGATGTTAAGAACAATGTTGTTTTCCGCGTTCTTGGACTGCTGTCATTATTGTGGCATGTTAGTGTATGTGTCTACTGACTGATGTGCCCAAATCATGCTAATTAAAAGTAGGGTACTAGCGAAGAAAAATGCTCCGATGGAACAAAAAAGATGAATATACTTGGAATTGTGGATTATTAAGGATGTAAAAAGAGGCGACTAGGAAAAAGCTACCTTAAGTCGCAAAATCTGCTAAAAATCACGCTTTCTCTAAGCAAAGCAAAAAATCGAAGTATCTTCTGCAGCCCTCTAAAAAGTGTCTTTTTTAAATAATTTTCAAAGTTTCAGATAAGAGTGTATAAACGAAATCTATAACAATTAATTTTTTTAAATTGCCGGCAAGTAGCAACGCTGACTAGCTTCGTATCCTGATTGATAGAAAACTAAGTGGTGCATTATAGCAAGCAAAGCTGTGGCCGATTGATTAGTGCACACAATCGTTACGGGCTTGCTAGTGTACCTGCATTTAGTCTGTTTCCAGTCTACTTACGCGCTTCCTACTGTCTTAAACCAACAATTTCTTCAATTGTCTTGGATGCATCGATATTTGCTATTTCATTCAATTGGCTTAGAAAGACTGTTAGTTTACTCAATATCATTTCCCATAGCTACTGCATAGCTAATGTGCTGCTTTTTCAATCATTTTTATGCTTAAATATTTATTTTAAGCTATTAGCCGCAGAATATACTTCGAATTTTTGCGTTGCTGACACAAAGTGTGATTTTTAGCAGATTTTGCGACTTTAGTTAGCTTTTTCCTAGTCCTCTCCTTTTACATCCTTAATGATCTACAATTCCAAGTATATTCATTTTTTTGTTCCAGCAGAGCATTTTTCTTTGCTAGTATTACACAGACTTTGATACCTTCTTTTAAGCAAATACAAAGGGACCTTGTGCAAAAAACAGTGGGTACAAAGAAAACTTTCGCATACAGACCTTTTGGCTCGAAAAACGAGGCTTGAAAAAAACAGTAGGTAATGTCCACGTGATTATTGTAATTAATTGAGTACAAAAACGAGCAGGGGGGACGAGCAGGGGAGGTGCGTTGGATTGGGCACACACATTGGTAGCAAGAAATGCTGATAGGGGTCCGCGGAAAACTTTTCCCGAAAAACGCCTAAAAATCTTTTCGTTTTCCCCTTTTCTTTCCTTTTCTTCATTTGTTTTCAAATTTCCGAGGAGATCCAGACTCCCATCAGAAGTCTCCTACGCCTATGTATGTAAAGGATGTTTGACAAATTTTAAAATAGAACATTTTGGGTATAAAAAGCCCGATTATTTTGTCTCAATGTCGTGACTATCGGGATTAATTCATTAATAAAAGCGGTTCGTGAAAAGTTTTCTTAAGATAATGGAAACTAGCACTGGGTATGAGAAACTCGTACAATCACACCTGGGCGTGGGGGATTTGGGGGTGTGCACCCCCGAGAAAGCAAAATACACTCCGCAGACATCAAAATACCTCTTTCCCCCAGAATTCAATTCTTAAATTTTTTTCTTCTTTTTTTCGCAATTTTTTGATGCCAATGGATAGTGCTCGATGAGAAATGTCGAAAAATGGTGTTTTTTCGCCATACCACCATTTTTAAGGCTATTTTTTACCTTTGAAAAATCTTGCACCCCCTCCAGAATTTTCTTGCTGGCCACGTATGCGTACAATGATGATTCACATACGTGGAACGCCAATGATTTTCGAATTGTTGTGCTAAAAGAACTATTACGAAATATCTGAGCGTCATGAACCGAACCAGGCCACTTAGCGGACGCATAATAAAATTTCATGTCAGGCCCATAGACGAGCATAACATTTATGGAATGCACGCCATGACGGTTTAGGTAGGTACTGATTTTCATCCAGTTTTGGTCGAATAATTTCACAATGGGTCCCATACGCGAACAATGACGCAGGGTAAATTAGCAATATTCTGAAATTCATTGCTGATCGCACGAAAATTTTGGGGCCATTTGATCCATTCTTTAACTATGTTGTCATTAACAGCCTCCATCAAAATTATGCAGTGTTCGGCAAACAGTTGACTTGTGATAGCCATGCGCATCTCCCTCTAACTTAAATTTGCTATTGGAAGACAAAAATCGCAAAGATTATCGTATTTGTTTCTCCGTAGATGAAGAAAAATTACGTTTTGTGGTGTGTTCAATGAATTTTGCCAAATTATAGACCAAAAAGCCTACATGATCATCCGTCAAACGAAATCTAGACTACATTTTTACTGGGGATGCGATCAAAGTTTATGCTTGGACAAAAAATACGTTTTTTCGCGCAAGAGATGCACGGAAAAGTTCATTATCACTTTCACTAAAGCTACCAAACAACATCGCAAAAACTCAACATAATAGAAGACTTATGACAGTTTCATACGTCTTAAGAGGTTGTTGAAAATTTTTGCTTTTTTTCTTAAGTAAATTGCCTATAGACTTATAGACTTATAATTTTTATGCAACGGAATCGAAAAACACCTATGAAAATTCGCTTACGAGACACTTATGAATTGACAACTTATTACTTATTTTTTATGCAACAGGATTTTACTTATTTTCTTATGAATTCAGTACTTATTACTTATGAAAAAAATTTATGCAACAGGGCCTAGGTCTGCAGAAGGCGAAAAAATTAATGAAAAATGGTAAATTTGAGCCTTGGACTAATGTTTTGTTTCGTTTCAGGTACCTAATCCAATATTACTAAGATTTGAGTGAACTATGAACTAATTTGATGTAATACCTATTTTTTGAAAAGTTTGGCTTAAGTAACGATTTTTGTTATGAAAATGAGCACATTTGACCGATTTTTTTAAACAAAAAACATTTAAAATGCTCAGGACTTGCTCCAGATCTGTGAAATTGTTTTATCAGTCGACGTACGTTCTTATAGGCTAGGGTTAGACAAGCTATTTCACCGTACAAATAATCGTTTGCTGTTACATATGTGATTTTTATTAATTTGGGCCCTTCGCGCAAAATAGCAGGGTCTGTCTTCATTTTGGAGTGGTTCACTAATGTCACGTGTTGTTTAATTTCTTGTAGAGCTTTTATACCTATTATTTAAATCTCCATAATACACATTTCCAACATTGAGCGAATGATTTTTCGTATTCTTATGCTTGTTTGTGTATTAATCTTGTTATTTTCATGTATTTGATTCATTGAAGCATTATTTATTTGCTCATAATAATGATACTGAGATGTTACGTGCATATGTATGTACATCTAGGCATACTATGGATGCAAGATAAAACCTCGGTAAGCATAGTGTTTTTGAATTGCACAGGCCCCAGCGAGGCGCTGGTACTGGCCCCGTCTATAAAGGCGGGCATGGCACAACTCTAGTACCCACCATTCGCAGATGCTGGATTATCTGGTATGGATCGAAACCACAAATTTTCCCGATAGTGTCAAAAATTGTCCGAAAAATCTGTTAATTTTGTTTGATGTATCGCTTTTCCGTCTTTCGATGGATAGAACCATTTGTAATCCGAAAAATATTGAAAAATTTTGTAAGTTTAAAACAAAAAACACAAAATAAGTGCGAAAATCGGCACAGGGCATCTGAAATTATGCTTGAATAATAACTTTAGGATTTTAAAAATCCTTGTTCTTTACATAAACTACATACTCTGCTGACGAAAACACAAAGTTTTTAGAACACTAAGAAAGTCAAAAAAACGTTAATAATGATAGGCAGCGCTTTAGCGTGTAGCTATAATATATACTCGGGTACCGCAGCTATAACGGTACACATCTAGGAGATGCGGTTTTTTATAAGAAAGACAACAAAAAAAGTATATGCCGATATTTTTTTGTTTTCACCTTACACCCGATACTCAGCTTGTAATAAGTGTGCAGAGTTTTGGCGTAAAGTTATTATATAAACAATCTTTTGATGGATTTTTTAGACAGCGCGTACACGACCCAGTGAAATAGCCTCTTACAATTCAATCGCATACAATTCTAGAAAATGAAATTATCTAAAAACGGGCTTTTTGTTTTTCGAACTTCGCATTAGTTCTAGAGGGATAGAGTAAAGAGTATAAGAATTTGCTGTTGTAAAGTCAGATTGTGGTTGCGCTTTTGCCTTCTTGATGTCTGCCAACAACTTCGCTTATCAGTCACACAACTTTTTTCTGATTGAAATGTGCTACGGCTTAAGCGCTAATTTCTGCTAACCAGCGAACTTCTTTACTCTCAATACGGAGTTAGATCTAGAGGTTTGAACTTTGCACTCAAGTGGATAGTGCAGAAAAAATTATATCCTAAATATAGCAGGAATAAATTACCTTCTAAGGGCTACACGTTAGAGCAAACCGCGTTTAAAAAACGCAATATTGAGTTATTTATGGGGTGTTTTGTTTTTTTTGCAAACTTCTCCGGTTATGAGTCTAGGCATGATCTCAAGTACGAAAATGTCAAAGAAATCAAACGTGATAAGCCAGTAGGGTGTGTTTGTTAACACTCAACAGTGGTGTAAAGCGCTTAACATCTTACATTTGTTTGTCTTCAGACCATAGTAAAGACTTAATTTTTTATAAATGTTGATCGTCATAGAGTAATTTAAGAATGACGTACCCGACTAAAATCTGTTTGTACACTCTTTGGCTGTGTAAAGTTTACACTGCAAATTAACTCCAGTTTTACAGCTCTGCGGGAGCTTAATTTTTTTTCAAAATGTTTTGCATAACGTCAGAATTACGAATGTGATTGTAAGTTTTCTCTACACTCAGTAGTCGTGTAAAGTTTGCACTATTCATTTATTGTCAATGTGTAGTTTACACTACAAATTTATTTTACTTCCAGAGCGTAGCAAAACGTGAAGTTTTTCCGAGTATGTTACGTAAGGTACGGATTACGAATCTGACTGTGTTTTCTTTACACCCCGTATTTATGTCACGTTTATACTGAAAATCAAATATAGTTTCACAGCGTTGCAGAAGCTTAATCTTTTTCAAATGCTTTGACTACGTCAGGATCTCGAATCTGAGCGTAAATGTTCTTTACACCCAATATTTTCGTACATTATATGCTGAAAACAGGTTGTTTTGTTCGAAAAAGATAATGCTGATATTAAGAATGATACTGTGTTCCGTGTTCTTCGACTTCTGTCATTACTGTGGCATGTTACCGTATGTGTGCTCTCACTGATTTACTCAAATCATGCTAATTAAAAGTAGAGCATTAGCAAAGCAAAATGACTCCGATGGAACAAAAATGACGAATATGCTTGAGATTGTGGATTATAAGGATGTAAAAGGAGGGGACCAGGAAAATGCTACCAATGTATACGTCTGAGGTAGCAAAATCTGTTAAAAATCAGACATTCTCTAAGCAACGCAAAAATCAAAGTATATTCTGCGGCTTCTGAAAAAGTGTAGCCTTCTTTAAATAATTTTCAATGCTTCACATAAGAGTGTATAAACATAATCTAAAATGTTCATTGTTTATAAC